>CM061921.1:41483227-41818474 GCA_031002005.1 Vandiemenella viatica | reverse complement strand
ATCCTGAACATTTATTGGGGTCTACAATACTAATTCCGTGGAGTTCTTTTACATGTGGCGAGCACGAGCCGAGGAAAAGAAGGGAGCCATTTTAGACACTCACTTCTGTCCAAGACGAGCTGATGAACGGACGTGACTTGGGTCCAAGACGAGCTGGTGAATAGACGTGTCAGCCCGGCACGCTCTCTGATGATCATTGTGGTTGATCATTTCTTGCTTTGGGAAAGCGAGATGTCGAGTGGCATGCTTGCCATTATTTGGAAGTTATGCTATAACGCGTCGTAGCCGCTTATTTAGCTTCCATTGCTGCGGTGGCATTGTTTTGTCGCTCACCATCACGGCGATGATTCTATGGTAATTACCAGAAACGACGGTCACTATTCAGTATTTTAACAGACTTATGTGCCCTTAAGCGACGCCTGGGTTAAGACTCTGCTCCCGCCACTTAAATTCTGAGCTAGCTGAATTTATATTTCGATTCAATTTTTTTCTTAAGCATCTTGCTGTTTGTTAATTCAATTTTGATGCTTTTCATTCACTTTATACGGCGCCCCCCTGGGATTTTCCTTGTACAGTAAAATGTTAGCTTCAATTTGATGGCCTGCGTTGCCATGTTATTTCAATGTTAACTTTGCTGTTTTTTTATTTCTTGTTGAGATATTTCATTCAGTTTTGTTTGCTCCCGGCGAATTGTAAACGTCGGGTATTGCTTGTTTTTGCTGATCTAATTGTGTTTAACGTAACGTTAATTACTACCCGACCTTGTAAGGCCATAAGACTCAATAAATGAGGTTTTATTTTGTGTCTGAAATTCATGGTTCTAGTTAGTAACCTATTAGATCCCCTTATAGCATCATTATTATATGTATTTTTCATTTTTCAGGAATTATTTTAGATTTTAATAATTCCCCCCTCCCTTTTTTGGCAACTCACGTTTTTCTTAACGGTAGCCAACAAATGGTCCCCTTTACAATAACTGACAATCATTTTAAAAGTGAGGTTCAAAATTTTTTGCTATTAATAGATCAGTCAAGCATCCGTACAATTCAATCAATGAAACAATACAGTTTCTGATCCATCATTCAACCAAATATTATTGGATTAATTTCTTATTCGTTTGCTGAATAGTAACGCATTCAAGATTTAATTTAGAACTACTGGTATCTTTATGTATTGACATATTAACCTGTTGTACGCTAAAGTGATGCTAAAGTCAAACACAATCCGTTTCAGAATACTGAAATGAGTAAGAATCCAGTCTTACAGTACAAATCAGGATACTGGATGTAAATTCATTTAGCCAAAGTTTCAAGCAAGTAGTTTGTTTCCTCATAGTTGTAGAAGAACGATAGTCAGGATATGGACGTCGTAAACATCCACGAGGAAGAGGAGTGGTTTATAAATATCCTACGTTTCAGTTATTCTAAGCTATCAGTTTCTAAATTTCTGAATGATTTTGTCCCAAGTTAAAAATCATAAAACAGCAGATAGAAATAGTGACACTTATTTTGCGTAACGTTTTTGGTAACAGATAAACTACTATGTTGTTAAGTAAAAATTGCGTGTCAGCTGATAGATGAAGTTAGCACTATCTAGAGCCACACTGTTATAATTATAAGGATTTATACTTTATCTCTGTTACACTCTGCAAGTGATGTGTAGTAGGATAATCAAGAGCAAGTCGGGCTGTTTACACACAGCATTAAGCGCGCAACAATTTCCTTGACCGGATTGTACGGAATATCCATTCGCAAGATATTCCGACTGCTTAAGAATTCCTAATGATTTAACTTCTATCAATACTCGTACGTTTTGTTATTATATTACTGTTGACAGTAACATCAAAATTAAAACACCCAGAGCTCGAATAAAATCCGCAGTAGCTTACTTCGGAGAAGTGAAAAGTAAAGTAACGGAAAAGAAGCGATTGCTTTAGTTATTAAAGCGTCAGCATAAATATAACAAGAAACTAAGTCAGTATGCTGTTATAATCTTTTACAGACGTTTATATGTATATTTGTATTTGTGAAATATTCTAATTTTTTTTTATTGTATTTCGCTAAAATATGGACGTAAAGTGATGTTGCACCATCAACTTGGACATCAATTGTTTTTTTCTGAAACACTGTATTTTCAACCTCACCACTTCAGAAGACTCGTTATTTGGTAGATCCTCCGATATGTTTGAACTTCGTTGGCTGGAGATCGCGGCCCACCCATATCACTGTAAACTAATAATTACAAGGATCTTTAACGCTTCGAATAATTAAATTCTGACGGTTCGGCTAAACTGCTATAGCTTTTATCAGTCCATCGTTCGCTCGGATTCACAGCAGAATTGACGCGTCTAGATTAAAAGAAATTTGGGTAAATTTTTATTTTCTCAAACACAATAAATGTTCGTATAGAATGAATGGAGGAATTTTATAAATAATCTAGACGACAGTCTTAAAAAATCTACGAGTGAGAGCATTACAGCACTTGTTTCTCATTTAAGAATATAGTTGAATATTGGAGTGAAATAAAGTGTATCTTAATGCTTGATAGCAGAGTATCAGGAAAGTGAAACACAGGTTATTTATAGAAGAAGGACGTTCATAATTTCCTGTTTCCGCATAAGAAGGCGGAAAATTTTGGTAGGCACTCGCCTTTGGTAGGCACTCGCCTTTCTATCGATCTTTCCTTCCAGTTTACTAAATGAATGGACTATTGGTCATGATTGTATATGCATGCTTTTGTATATCGCCATCAGTGTCGGTTTCAGTACTACCTTCTAGAAGTGTGTCTTCTTTATTTATCAAATGTAATGAGATATAATAATTCCTTTGTTCTAACAGTTAAGGGCAGCAGTCTAGGTGCTTAATGGTTAAGGCAGATTGAAAGAAATGGCAGTATCATGGGTTCAAACCACTTGGTCTAAATGAATTTTTACTGAATTTACTTTGTTCATGTCAGTAGTCAAGGACGATCAGTTATTTGGATCCCGCGGTATAGCCACGACTCAAGCGTAATACACAGCAAAGAGACTTTCACTAGGCTGCCGAAGTAATTAATAATTCAGATTTCATTTTACCTGAATGTATTATTATAGCATCGTGGTATGTGGAATGAAGAAACATAAAAACAAATATGAAAAGCATAACTGAAGAATCTCGTAATTACGAAATATGAAGTGACTTGTCTTTTTTATTACTATTATTGCGCGCTTAATGCTGTGTGTAAACAGCCGACTTGCTCTTGATTATCCTACTACACATCACTTGCAGAGTGTAACAGAGATAAAGTATAAATCCTTATAATTAATAACAGTGTGGCTCTAGATAGTGCTAACACGCAATTTTTACTTAACAACATAGTAGTTTATCTGTTACCAAAACGTTACGCAAAATAAGTGTCACTATTTCTATCTGCT
This sequence comes from Vandiemenella viatica, assembly GCA_031002005.1. Lineage (NCBI taxonomy): Eukaryota > Metazoa > Arthropoda > Insecta > Orthoptera > Morabidae > Vandiemenella > Vandiemenella viatica. The sequence continues at coordinate 41,815,062 of CM061921.1, read as the reverse complement.
GTTTTATGATTTTTAACTTGGGACAAAATCATTCAGAAATTTAGAAACTGATAGCTTAGAATAACTGAAACGTAGGATATTTATAAAACCACTCCTCTTCCTCGTGGATGTTACGACGTCCATATCCTGACTATCGTTCTTCTACAACTATGAGGAAACAAACTACTTGCTTGAAACTTTGGCTAAATGAATTTACATCCAGTATCATGATTTGTACTGTAAGACTGGATTCTTACTCATTTCAGTATTCTGAAACGGATTGTGTTTGACCTTAGCATCACTTTAGCGTACAACAGGTTAATAAGTCAATACATAAAGATACCAGTAGTTCTAAATTAAATCTTGATTGCGTTACTATTCAGCAAACGAATAGGAAATTAATCCAATAATATTTTGGTTGAATGATGGATCAGAAACTGTATTGTTTCATTGATTGAATTGTACGGATGCTTGACTGATCTATTAATAGCAAAAAATTTTGAACCTCACTTTTAAAAATGATTGTCAGTTATGTTTAGATGCAATTACAAATCATATGTTTACATTAATTCATAGCCTAACGAATTGGATGAAGGGTAAAGTTCATCAGCGTCATTAGACAGTACTCAATTCATATTCACGATCCAGCCATCAAAATGTGGGTTTAAATAGAAAAAACAAAATCCAAAATTGCTCAAAGGAATGTGGAATTGCCCTTTCTCAAGGACCGTGGCCGGGTTTTTTTTTTTTTTTTTTTTTTTTTTTTTTTTTCGTTGCTTAAAAACTAATCTTTTCCGAGCCATTGCAATAATAATGACTTTACTAAAGAATAACAACAAAAACGAATTTGGATTGCTTAATAGATACATGCAGACATGTGTAGCTTTTGATTCTCATTAAGTGTATAATATGTTTTCACTGTCCCAGTTTACAGACAACACAAGAAAAACACTCACAAAACCACTTTTGCCTGCGGCCTGACTCGAACCGTGGAACCGCGAGACACCGCACTAGCTTCCGGGATCAGCATGGCACCCGCGAATCTGAGCCACTTACAGTAACATTCCTTCTGGATTACCAGAGAGGTAACAACAACTTATAACGAGACTGGCATTATCTTTCCTCCTTCCTCAAATTTCCTGTTTCTTTCTTGCAATTTCAGATTTCGGAAACAAGGTTATCATGTCGTTATATTGAGGATATACATCAATTATATCATTACTGATCACTAGTAGGAGCAGCATTTTGTCAAATACGGAACCTCTCATTAGCATGTTATTCGTCAATGATGATTTTTTGTTTTCGTAAGAATAACTACTGACATTTTCAATTCTGGTTTGCTTGCTAATACCAGGAACGTTAGCTACAGAAACCGCCACATTAGTTTGATTTATTTCCTTTTTTATTTTAAACAGCCATCATTGCCCCAATTATCAATCTCCCGCCTTTGCACTAGAAAAAAATTGGTTAAGTTGAGTGGCACAAATCGTAATGGTTAAATTAAATTTATTTGAAAACTGGCTTTCAGTTCCTACTGTTGCATCATGCGTTGACACTATCTCATTTCAGCCAAACATTAATTTATGATTCATTTCCACTGTTCCAATTGACCACGAAATATATATAAACTTACTTATATGATATGTATTTTGCAACAAGTGAAAAGGAGATAAAGAATGAAAAAAAAAAAAATAACAGCACCTGGGCTTGAACCAAGAACCAGCACTTTGACAGCCCAGCGCGTTACCACTAGGACACCTGGACTCACAGAATCTAGTGCCTCATAAATTATATGACCAAAGAAAAAATATACATATAGATACAACAATCCGTGATTGAATAGTAATCTGTATACAGAATCGAACTGTTGCAAGAGAAGTAATCAGTTAAATGAAAATATTCTAGATGAGACTGGAACATAAATAATTTTTCATTTCGCCTATGTGTGTGTCCAGCTATGAGACACTATTTCTGGTATAGGGAAATTGCTACAGCGCTGCGACTACTAGGCAGAACATCGTGGCAACATCGCAGAAAGTAAATATGGCAACTCTTACCAGGAAAAAGTCTTAAGTTTCCTACTTCCTTCGGCAAGGAAGAATACCTTTATAACACGTAAATAATGCACGTAATAATTTAACACGAGCAGCACATTTGGCAAAAGTTTTTGTTGGTTTCAGAATTATCCAACTTACAGCTGGCAATTGAAAATACGGTGGGAATCCATGTTAACTGCATGAGGGCAATACAAAAAGTAACGTCTCCCAAGCATTCATAGATAAAGAATCAAATTAATTTATTTACAGTTTTAGAGGTTGAACAAATATCTATTTTTCTACATCATTACCATTTCGGAACACACGTTGGTCGTTGCTGTAAATGACAATGGTTCGAATCCAAGTTCGGCCATGCATATTTGTGGTTTCCAAGGTTTCCCCAAATCACTAAATATGAATACCGGAATAGGTTCTTTACAAGGGCATGGCCGAAATCCTTGCCACTACTCCTATCCAGCCAATAATCACCTCTATGTCGACGAGGCGTAAAATCATAAGAATTTTTAAATTTATTGAGGAAGTCGCAGCTGGCTTGAAATCGATTAACAATACCTTCTCCCTATCCTCATTTTTTTGTTTATTGCTTTACGTTTCATCGATGTTGAAGTTATTACAGTAGGGAACGGCCATGGCCTTCTATAAGAATCGTCCCAGCATTTGCCTGGAGCCAGAACGTTACCGCTCACACGCCACGCTCGGTCTTCCGGTCTTTAGACATCATCAACCTTACTTTACCGGTAGACTGTGTTTGTTTGAATCCTTGAGACCTAGGCGATTATGGAGTCGATTATGACGGGTGACAAAACTTGAGCGTTCCACTTTATACCGGAGACTAAAGAACAATAACGCGAACGGCGACATCCTCATTCGCCAAAAGCTTGTATTTATTTATGTTATTCCAAACAAAGAATAACGCAGGTAATTTCACGCCTTGTTAAGTAATGAGCATTTATACCCAGTATTTAATAAATCCCAATGCTGTAAAGATCATGAAGTAATAGTGTCAACAACTAACAGCATTGTAGAAAACGGGAAAAAACGGTCATTTAAGAACTCCCTGTCTTTAAGCCCGATTCTCAATTAACTTTAATTACTTACACCAGTTATAAAAGAATTTATTTTTGTCCTACGATAATAATCTGGTTGTAAATTTTTTAGTGACAATGGTCGTTTAATTTGTTGCGGTGCTAATACTTAGTTCTGCGCGATTAACTCTCATTTATTTATATAGTGCATAATCATTATCGTCCACCTACAAAGAGAGCAATAATTCCTCTTGTAAATTATTTCTTTCTGAAACGCGATGATCGTTCTACTGTGAAATAAATATATTGGAAACATGTGTGTAGTTTGAAAAGGGACAGATGATATGATTTCGGCGCGGCTTGAAACCCGTGTAGATTTTCGTCAGTTCTGCTGCCGCAAATCTTTCATGCTTACGTCGGCTATTAGTTACGAAACATTGGGTAGTTTCGCAGATGTTTATCTTATTTCCTGACGCAGTTAGGAAAGAATCATGGATACCTTATACTAATAAGCAATGTGCAGTTTCGGTACGCTTAAAAATAAAATACAAGTAAAGATAGATTTCTAAATAAAAAAAAAATAATAAGAACTACTTGGATTTGAACTCGGAACCGCTCGCTCAGCAACCCAGAACGCTAACCATAGGACCACTGGAAGCTCGGTGCTACTTTCCTCGAATAGGCGTATACAACGCAGCGTAGGAAGACTGTGTCAATCAATCCATCTTGGAGAGAGACACTTCCGAAATAATTTCTTGTTTCTGTAGTTTCGTAGTAATAAAAATTCTACCTCATGGAACATGATTATCCCTTGGTTTGTGGACTGACCAGATATATGAGTGAAATATTATCCGAAGGAATTATCAAAATGAGTATAACAATCTTATCGTTATAGTTTTATGCTAATCAACCGTAGTAATATACAGCATTGAGCCTGTTTCCTGCCTCACTTTAATGCAATCCCGTTAATTACAACTTTTTGGAAACGTTTCAAGATCTGAATTTTGGTAAAGTATTATAGAAATGTAATGGTGGGATAATGAACTGTTCAGCCAATAAGAATCGTCAGTGGGAGGAGCTTAATTCCTACCTGTTGGCCAATTGGTTCCTGCATTGACTTAAGGAAATGAAAAATCTGCAGTATAGATGGCTCTGAATAAAATATCCACCAATGAAATTGCGAGGAGGCGGAGCCAGTATTGCGTTCCTGTTGCCTGGGATGACATTGATGCCAGATTGTGCAAAATAAGAGTGATAGAATATTTCAGCAGCGGCCACAAGTAATGTCAAAGACTGTACCTGTCCTTACATAAGAATGGGATTTAAAGTCCAATAACAATTATTAGCTGCTTTCCAATCTTATTCTAATATTGTAGCATCCGTGTGTTATCTTGTTAAATAGAAATATAATTTCTCTTTTAGTTTAAGCATACTTAACGCCAGTGAATATAGCAGAATGACTTTTCAAAGCAATTCCGCCACCGTGATAGTACCCTACATACAAACTGAATTTCCTCTGTGTTTTCTTTAGTCTTTGCTTCTTTCTGGCCAAAAACAATAGCTCATTTCGTGGTTTATTATTTTATAAATGTTTATATTGTACAGTACCACCAAATGAGCTGTAGTTTTCTCACCAGAAAGAAGCAATCACTCGACAAAACAAAGAGCAAAATAACAATATCTATAAACTAACTTAGTCCACAACCTGAAAGATAGTTAGATCCTCCTGAATGAGGCATACTAAGCCATTATTTCGGCGATAGGACGACCAGTTCCTTTCCTCTGGGACCTACAGTTTAACGTGGAACCCGAACCACGGGACGACCTGGCGTAATTCGTATGATCAAATGCAACTCTTAAGAATGTCTGTGCCCACTGGGATCGGAGAAGCATACTGTTGCAAGCAATCGCCTTAACCACTGAGATACCAGACCGGTCCACAATAACTGAAGCTAGTAGGATTTCCTGCACATGCAATTAAGTAATACATGTCTCCAATGACGTTTTCCTTTGTGTATTGGATCAAAGAGCAGAGGCTGTATGGCGATTTTGTCATTGAAAGCCCGGATCAAGGGTCAGTTTATAACAATGTGATATGAACTACCCAGTTTTCTTCTTGTTCTGTTATTGACTGTTGAACCTGTATCTCTGGCAATCGTTTGATTCGCCACTGCCCTAGAATCTCGGTACTTCTGATACATTCCGAGCTTCAATTAAATCCAGCAGTATCGCGTCACATTTGTTCTGCAGTGCCGAATTCCACAATTCATTTTTTGCTTTCACGCCTCTACGGGTAAGGATTTTATTGCCTAGGCTGAACAGATCGCCCAACTATTGTTCCTGCTACCTCATACGTGTTCTCCGGCCTGTGATCTCGATGATTGTGCCTGCTTGGCAGAAGCAGACTTTTATCGCAGTTGTTTCCATGGCGATGAGGCGCGGAGTGGTGAAGCATTTGTGCGGAAGAGCAGAGATTTTTAATAACGTCCAGCTATAGCCTCTACGGGTGGTGAGGCCATTCAGATAAATAGCCATCCGATTAATTTTGAACTGTACCTTCCTCTTCTGGTGGGTTTCAGTTAGAAGTTAGGTAACATACTTACTGTTTTTGAAACCTACGATTTGAAACCACGATACATTGGTAAACCCGTGAAGACTTCATTGTATTCCACATTTCTGAAGTAGGATGCTACCCGTCATTAGCTGAACACGAAAAATAGATTACAATCATCTGGGAAAATAAATTGCTCCACTATGAGACTACTCTCTTTTCCCATCTTCATTCTATATGGGAGTCTTCATAGATAACGTTTGAGATTAATGACACAAGGTATACCCAAATACAGCTCCAAAAAACGGATGCTTGGAACTTGAGAGATTTTTATCTTCCGTTGGTAACATATCCTTTAATCGGTCGAGTATACGCAAAAAATGTATGCATTTGATCAATACTCCTTCAGTCAGCTATCTGCATCTTATTAATTGTCATAATAATTCATCTGTAGTTCTTTGCAGAGTATAGTTAATGTGGCTTCAAAGATTTTAGTGATATATTTTACAATTTTACCTCAGAAAATTATTTTATTCGTCTTCGTAATTTTTGAAGATTTGGTATTATTAATATGAGCCCCTAGTTTATATAATGCTGTTTTTCTCCATTAATTTCATTTAATTTGTTCCCTACATACATAATATTGGTTTGAATCGTCCCTGTGAATGCAAGGAACGTAAATTTGCTCTTTGCAGGATGTTCTTCCTTGTATTCTTACTCCACGATTAGTTTTTTTTTTTAGTCAATATGGGGGTAGATCATCTACGTCATTTTAAACGTGCGTCTGTTCGTTTCAAACAATTCCAAAGTGTCATGAACCAGTGAACTAATAGGGGCCACTTCAACCCGGAAAAGAGTTCAGAAGTTATTTTATCCATTTTTGTTTTCTTCCAGAACTGAATCCATTCATCTATTCAGCTACAATTTAATCAATGTGGAACCCTGATCAATTGATTACAATTCTTTAGTCAAAAGACTAATTAGATTCCGTCTTGAATTTCGATGTAAAACTAGTCTCAGTTAACGAATTATTCATAAAAACCAATATGCACTAAGGTGATGTATTGAACTTTTCTACATTAAATCATGATAAACATTTTGACTGAAAGAAGATAGTGCCAGAAAATATTAAATTTATAGAATCTCTTATGCAACAAGTGGAAGATTTATAATTTACTAGCTGACCCGGTCACGCGTTGCTGTGACTCAGTAGTTATAGTACTTTGGATCAATTTTATTCTAAGCTACCTAATGTACTCAAATTAATATTCACTAATAAAGACAAAAACGTTTTAGTCGATTTGAAAATTCAAAAGTAATTGGTAAAGAGTTTCGGATAGATGAACATAATTTTTTTTAATTGCATTTTATTACAAATTACTTAATTGAAAATATATAAAAAATTGATATTTACAAAAATAAATAATTTTTTTAAATTTATTTGTAAATTGAAATTTCAGTTTTATAAATGAGGTCGATCAAGTTGATTTTTAAACATTTTTATCTATTCCTTTCATTATTTTAAATTATTACAATTATTAATTTTAATTTATCTAAGCGCTAATTGGTTTAAATTTTTTTGGTTAGCCTGTCGTTTGCTAATACTAATAGATTTGATGGTTTCCCCATACGTGGGCAGGCAACATATAGCTGCATATGGGAGAAACACGTATTTTCCAAGTCCAAGCCGCAAATCGACATTGTTTGGTCTTGAGACTTATTAATAGTCATAGCGAAAGCCAAACTAATCGCAAGTTGAAGCCTTTTAAATGGTATTGGAGATTCTAACAGCATCATTGGAATACGTGGCAAAAGCACGATTTCTCCTTTGAATTTTCCAGTAAAAATAGTTACTTCAAGAACATTTCCGGCGATCCTTTTGATGACCAAACGTGTACCGTTGCATAATCTAGGTGGATTCACATTCCGAAGTAGAATAATCGGTGAACCAATCTTTAGCCGATGATTGTGTGGCGCCATTCCTGGTATATCCAAAGAATTTAAAAACTTAGTTGGAAAATTTACAGCTTCATTTTCATCTAAAATAGTGTCTCTTGATTTAAAAGACATCAGATCACCTGGCAACAACTGTTGTATCTGGAAGTTAATTTCGTTGACATCAACATTTTTTGCTGACAAAATAGCACGATTACTGAGCCAATTATGATCTGAGTAATTATTTTATATATTCGGAAACACGCTCTCAGTTGGTTAATTTTTTGAGTGCACAACAATGCAGAATTTGTCTGGCAATTTGATGTATTGTGTATTTCGATGAAGTTCTATTTCACCGTTTCCAATATCCAGCAATTGCATACAAAATACTTGTGCTGATTGATCGTTTTGCAATTGTACTCGTATGTTCATCGTCAATCGAAGTGTTTTGACATTCCGCCATAAAAACGATTGTTTTAAACATGCGTTAATCTTATTAGCAAAATTAGAGCGAGGAATTACTGCTAATGTCTCTCGGATGTCACCAGATAGTAGTAGGACAGTACTACCGAAAAGTTTATCGTTGCCTTTCAAATCTTGCATAGTTCTATGAAATGATTCGAGCGAATGTTTATGAGCTATAGTAACTCATCCCAAATTATAATTGAACTCTCTTGCAACATTTCAGCCATTCCGCTTTTTTTTTTTTAAATGTTACACATTGTGTTTGGTTTGTTATGAATGTCTAGAGGCAGCTTAAATACTGAAGGTGCGGTTCGCCTACCATCTAACGAAGTCACGATGCAATTGCCAATGCAATTTTCTGTTGCGACCGTACCTTCGCAAGGATCAACGATATTAAAAATGTCTTACCGGTTCCACCTGGTGCGTCCAAGAAAAGAAAACAAAATCTGCCTTCTTCAGAATCAACAGTCAGCATAATCCGATTATAAATATATCTTTGTTCTGCTGTCAGTAATGGCTCTTTATTCACAATAATTGTAGCTAAGTCCACATTATTATACTGTTGTTCTCATTGCAGATCACTGTTAACTAAGTCAGTGGTCGGGCGATCAGGTGATATCATACCATAATGATTAACTGGTAAATTTGAAGTTAAAATACATAAATCTACGATTAACAGTAATGCTTCATTATACATCTCTGGTGTGAAATCTAGATTTGGGCATAGGTTTGTTTGTTTAACTCGGTGTAGTATGTCTTCAGTCATACTGTTTTCATATTTTTCCCACAAAATCGATGACTGTGTTGGATAACATGTTCTCGAAATAATTTCAAACAGTTGACGAATACTATTCGGCTTGCATGTCAACGCTGCCTCAGCAAGTGTCAGGTCTCAACGATTACCTTTCTCCAGCAACTGCAACTCGTGACATGCATCTTGATATGTATTGAACACTCGACCAATAACTGTTCGTAAAAATTCGAAAGAAGTTGGTCCTGGAACTTTCATCAACACCAAACGCAAAAAGAAGCATCCTAATGCCTTGGCTTTGAATATGCCTGCGATTTCGTAATTTTTATTTACATTTTTTACTTCAAATACGGCCAAATCACTGCCGTTATCAACGTATTTGCAAATGTACTTAATGGATTTTACAGCACTGCATAACTCGACATTAATATGAGCTTTATACGTTTTTGAAAGCAATGGTGAGTATGGCCCCACCCACAGGCTGTCAATTTCAACTTGGTTTCTAAAATTTGTCATTCGCATCGTTAATGTGTGGCCACCATACAACGGATAACCGTCGATATCCGTAATAGTATCTTTTGTATATTCCTATGGGAAACGCTACGTACATTTTCCATCTTCCACGCATGGCGATGTCATGGTAAAAGCACCGCACTGTCCGTGGATCATGTGACTGGTAACAATATCAAACAATTCTTGATCAATTACCGGGTCCGGAATTGCGGCTGAAATTATTTGATCAATTTCTTCTGGACGGATTTTAACTTCAAGCCAAATCAAAATGTGAGAATGTGGTAAACCTCACTTTTGTCACTCAGTCGAATACAGATAGCAACGTGTGTTACCGAAAACCGAATGTTTTACAATTAAATCAATCAATGATTTTACTTTTTGTTTGAACACGTGCCGTGATATCATGACGATGCATTGATTGTTGGCCTGGTAATAGCAAAGTTTGAATTTAATCCCAATTCCGATTACATGTAAAAGTAATAAACAAATATGGACGACCATGTTCCGTGGACTGCCTATGTAACTTGAAGGTAAAATAACTGCATTACCGATATCATTGGCATTTAAATTTTCATCTATATTGGCGATAATAGCATCTCGTAAGTGGATGCATTCCTCCGATCGTAATCTCACCTGGTTGTATCGAATAAATCTCAAACGTTCGTTTTCTACCTTAGCGTACATATCGCCGACGTATTGATGGTACAGTTGACAATATCGAAAGATATAGTTATCCTGATTACGTCTAATCATCAATCTGTGGGCGTAGTACTTCATTGAAGTAACTTTTTTATTTGTTTCATTACCTAAAAAAATAAGAAATTAAATAATGAATAAAATATAAGAATAAGAAATTAATATAGTCGGCCCGCGATAATCCGACCTCTGTTCGGAATACCGCGGGTACATTGTATTAATAAAATAAGGAATTAAATAGTTGAATATTAAATTTACCAGTAACTGGATCACACTGTTTGATGTTGATGTGATATTCATCCTGCCCTTGGAAGAATATCAGAGGATACTGGAGTGCGTCGTACCAACGTTGTAGATCCGAAATTATACTAACAGTGTCATCTTGACGTGTGATTCTAATGGCTCTATTGTCAACTCGATCACCAACTATAATAACAGAAACTCCATCTATAGTTGGCGCGTTAAAACTGCCAGCGTGTTCTCCTGGTGGTAATTTGTCAGCATGGATGACAATTTGATAATTGTCATTTTATAATTGGGACGACACTCTTTTAAACAATTGAATAAGTTTCCAAAAAAATTCCAACAATACCACAATTGCTCTCTTTTTTGCTTGTTCAATGAAATTATACTGGCACCAAGTTGTCACGCGTTCTTCACAACTTCCCATTAAATAGATTTGGAGAAACTTTAGGACATTAGGCATCGGCATCTACGACCCAATCTCATGGTACACCTGGCCTTGTATTTCGAATGAAGTTTCAAAATGACGTCCATCAGATGTGAGATCGCAAATTTTAGTTGCTCCAAAAGACGTCATCTGGAAGCAAGAACTGAATTTGCATGTCTTGCGCAGAAACAATTTTGAATCGTTTGATTCGCCAGTAAGAAGAGATTGCAAACGTTCTGGGGGAGTCGGAAGTGGTAATAATACAACTTTTCCTGATGCCGGCTGCTTCATTGCGGAATTTCAACGCCTGACAGTATTGTCATACTTTGCCCATTGCACCGATTGCAATTTTAGAATGTGCAGAGTAATCAATGTCTGGTACATATTCGAATGCTAGACGAACAAATGATACACGTGTTAATGCACGGCTGATTTGCTGTCTCTCTCGTTCTCTTTAAATAAATGTAGCGATATGCTGTTCCCGTGCGGCTCTTGTTCGCGAAATATTCTGTCGCAGACGTTCATCACGCTGTTCTTGAGATTCTTGCATACGACGTTCCGCTGTCCTGATTCTTTGAGCTTCGTTACTTAAGGCGATTTGTTCTGCTGATTGATGAACCCTCTCAACACGTTTGCGTCGTGCCTCTCTGCTACACGCTTTGTTGAGATTAGATTTTTTTGGCAGCATTCCACTGAAATTTATAATTGCAACAATAAAAATAAAAATAGTTGTATTACAACAAAAAGTGCCTTTCTAAAAGCCTTAAAATAATACACTATAATACAGTGCTGAAACCGGAATGCCTCTATTCAAGTAAATGCCTGATATTGAATAATAATAATTCCGTGTGGTCGTAATGACCTGATGACAGGGCTTCTATCAACTGCGCATTCCACCCCTGTCGTCGCCGCCTTAACCTAACCCGGCAACTCTGCAGGGTACAGGAGACCTATAGTTTTACATGAAATACCGACCACGGAAGCGTTCTGGCGTACTTCACATTACACAGCAAGCAGGGCCAGAGGTGAAATACGGGTTAAATGCCTATTAAAATATCCAGGCAAGACAGGGGCTCGAACCGGGGACCTATAGATTTCCAGTCAGGCGCCTTAACCACCGAGCCAGCAGACCCCTCGTTCGCTTTAAATTAGAAATTGGATAAGGTTGAACTATTGGAATGGAGAATTATAAGGAAAATTTTGGGTCCACTTAACAATACAGTACAATGGAAGATAAGAACTAATGAGGAAATATATCATAACATTGAAAACAAAAACAGAATCAGTTAGAAAAAAGGAGAATGATAGTTTTTCGACACATCTATCGCATGGATGACACCAGGTTAACAAAAAAGATAATAAAATATTTTTTTGGGGATTCAAGAGGTTAAGAAAGATTTGAAACGAAATAATATCAGTGAACAGTATGGAAAGAAAATATTTTCGAAAGCAGATTTCGAATATGGCAGGATTCCAAGGTATAGAGGAAAAGAAAACGGTTGCAAAATGGTCTGAATAGAGAAAGAGAAAACACAGTGCAATAATGAAGGAGTACTGGAGAGGAAGAAAGAAAAAACAACAGGGGAAGAATTGAAATTGACTCGTGGTCCCTAGCTGGCCATCAGGAAAAGAAAGAAGAAAAATGAGAAGCGAGCAACAAATACTTACACGTCTTTGAACTTATCGTAACGTTAACGTTTTCTTCAATGTTATATTTATGTGTGTAATTACTTTGTCGTTAAATATAATAACATAAAAACGATACACAACACAATACACAGCACAATTATAAAAATGATACTACACGAAAAAATCACTAAACTGGGTTATGTCATACATAAACACATATGACGTGGAGTAGACTGTAATATAAATAAATCGAAACACAACGCCATCTACTGGATGGTTACCCAACCTAGATAACCAAGTGTTGTGTCGATAAATTAATACATCGCCATCTGTTAGAAACCTATGGAACAATAATAATAATAATAATTTCGTGTGGTCGTAATGACCTGGTGACAGGGTTTCTATTGGCTTCTCTTTCGACCCCTGAGCCGGAGGGGAAGGCCGAGTTAAGTGCATATAAAAGTTCTCGAGGGGACAGGCATTTGAAGCAGGGACCTTTGGACCTCCAGTCAGACGCCTTAATCACTGAGCCACCAGAACGCTCGAACTTATGGCACTTACACATAATTACAAATCATTGTCCTATGACAAACATTGAACGAACATTTAATTCGCAATAATAAATATTAAGGTCAATAATCCAGATAAAAACTATCCTATCTTTTAAGTTGGAGCAAATTACACACAGTAAGCCAAATGTCATCAAAATAAGTTAAGTAGTTTCGGAGTTCATCTCGGACAAACATCGTGACGCGAGATTTATATATATATAAAGATAAAGATAAGCGTACCAATATCACAAACAAACGTAACATAAGCTATCAATAACATGACATCAGGCGGTTTCCTTGAAATGGTTGGTTTTGATTGATCTGTGCTCATACATGCAAAAATTCCCAAATTTTTGAACCTACATCATTGGGAAATTAAGTATCCTTTATGTTAAATAACGACATAAATTATTACAAAATGCAGTTTCTCTGAAAGCCATTCATTTGATTTTGTGTTAGGTGCGAACACGCAGGGAAAGATTCCAAAATTCACGGTATGGGATTTTGTATTATCCAGAATTTTGTAACCTATCGAGATAAAACGTTTTCTATGTGATAACCCATGGTATAAGCTACAACGGTGTTCAGCGTTAAAATCCGTCCTTCAGTTTTGCGTGATACGTGGACAAACTGACAAAAAATTAATTATTTACAGTTTTGGCCTCCGTATCATATGATAATATGTTACTAATCCGGATAAAAAGTATGTTACGAGGGTAGATCAAACATAAAAAAAAACTTAGGCACAACCGAATGGTTAGTAGGATCCTCCCGAAGTAGGCGTATTAAACCACTGTGTCAGACTTAGAACGGCCAGTTCCTTTCCTCTGGGACCAACAGTTTAAGCGTTCTGGCCTCGCATTCGGGAGGACGGCGGTTCGAATCCCTGTCCGGGCATCCAGATTTGGGTTTTCCATGTTTTCCCAAATCACTCCAGGCAAATGCCGGGATGCTTCCTTAAAAAGGGCCATGGCCAAATTCCTTCCCATTCCTTGCCCCCCATCCTTTCCCGTCTCTAAAGACCTTGCTGTTGAGAGACGTAAAGGAGTTAAAAAAAAAAAAAAAAAAAAAAAAAAAAAAAAAAAACAGTTTAACGTGAAATTCAAACTGCGGAATGTTCTGGAGTAGCTCATCAAACACAACTCCAAAAAATTCCTGTTTCCTCGGGGATATGATCCCGGGACCGGACCAGAAACCTTACAAAGCAAGTGCCATAACTACACAGTTTGTAGTCGCTCTAAACAAGACTTATCTCTTTTAAAAATACCAAAACATATAAACCCAAGAAATACTCTTTCCCATTCTTCAATAATCTTCCGCTTTGAAAACATTTCCCACTATAACGTTTTGATGCCGGTATCTGAAAAAAAATCACGGGACGATAGGTCAGGGCTTTCAGGAAAATGATATAATAATTTCCGATTCGTTTTCTCCAATTTTGAGCCAGTGGAAGCTGCAACTGGGGTCGACGTTAATATGGAGAAGAATCACGTCTCTTATCTCGGCTGATCACGCCTTTGTGGTAATAAACAAGCTCACCCAAATTTTACAGTAGTATGTTGCATTGATGGTGTGAAGTCCATACATAAAGTTAATACAAAAAATGCCATGTCGATCCAAAAAAAAAAAACAGCTGGTGGTTGAGTGTTCGCCTTTACTGTGGCTCTCATTTTTGACCTCTTCATGGCCTATGAAGAAGTCCTTATTCCGGGCAAACATACAATCTCTTAACTTTGTACGATACCCGAACTGTGCTCTCAATTTCCGTAGTATTTCTGTTAGTTCCGCGCCTTGATGAGTGAGCTATACTACTGACTTCACGTCGCAAGGCCAACAGTCACTCTCCAAACTTCTGACATACCCATCCAATATGTCTATAGGGCGCGATCTCTCGGAGCACTATTGTGGGCGCAGTTTAAAGAGTCTCGTTTATATTTGATCCCCCATCCTACAACCAATGACACTATGTGAAATTTCGTTAAAATTCGTCCTTTAGTTTTTGCGCATACAGGCAAACAGACAAAATTGCAAAATCATTCATTTCTGGCACCTCTATCAACACTAGTGTACGTAGCAATTACTCTTTTTGAAATAAATCTAAAGTACACACAGAACATTTATACAATTTTATTACTTAGCTTCAATTGTCCTAACCGATAAGCGATGATGTACCATATCTACTTCTCTTTCGTGATCCAAATTCAGATTCACTCAATGGCAACCAAAATATTTTGGGGACAGCTTGTTTCTTTTGTTTGTCATTGTTTCACCCGCATTATAAAACAAACATTCACTCAATAATATGTTTCATTACTTCCCATTCCGTAAATTGATTGCTTTTTAGACACATTACAGTGTTTGACAAGTAGAGAGAGACTTTGTCACTACGGTGCGTTTTCTTTTTCTTTGTGATTTTTCCAGAAGTGATATTCCTGTGAAACGCTAGCTGAAACAACTTCTCTTCCGATTCAATGGGGAACTTAGTTGCTTATGTTATGAGCCATATCTTTTAGTTTTTGTGTGGGACTGCGCGGGAGCGACTATTGGCCAGATATAGCGAAATGCGCTGCAAATACAACTACATTGAAAAAGGGTCCTAAAACAAATTCTTTGAGATTAGACTGCCTATTCTAAGACTGATTTTGTTGGATTTTAAGTGCTACCAACTTGATGTCAGCGGAAAATTAATTTCGCACGCTCGACTAAGTGGCGCAGCAGGGATGATGCATTTAGATTTTAACACCGCGTGCGTTTCAAAACTTTCGATTCGATATAAGTACTTTACTTCCGATACCGAGTAAGTATCGAATGAATTAATTCGAATACGAAAAGTACTCGGTATCGAAACAAAGTATCGAGTACTTACTCGTATTTACTTGTATCGGATCATCACTAGTTATGAGCAACCCGTACCCAACCGAACCTGGTGCGTGAACGGTAAAGTTCCGACGTGAGTCAGAAACTCGGTCCGTTCATCCAAATTTCGATTTTCCATGGATCACGAAATCACTTCAGGCCGAACTGTTTCCCATTCCTTCCCCCATCATCTCCTGGCTTTAAAGAACTAGACGTGGACAAAGCCCTAGGCAAAAGGATTAAAATAAATTTATAATGGAGATGACTGAGAGACCTTCCTAGAGGCCTAGAAGTTTGAGACCCACTCATTAAAATTCACATGGACCTACTTTCACTCCCACATCACTTTCCTTGGCGAAGATATTTCTGTGAATAATACTCAAACCTCAAGGCTTCTTTTAAGATCTCTCACCCTACTCCATTCCCCTCCTTACTCCCAGGAACCCCGGAGCCATCAGCGCCGTCATATATTCACCCTCGCGGAACGCATTTGCCTTCTTGGACCAACGCCTACAACCATTTGTTCACGCTCTCCCGTACATGTCCGAGATATCTACTTCCTGCAATTGTGTTGAATAACGTCTGTTATCTCAGAATGAAACAAAAGGCACCTATGTCTCTAGCCTCCCATTGGGCAATGTTACATGGCCATCTTTGGTTTTGACTAAACGACAGATTCATGAGGCATTTATTTGCTAACATTCTACTGTACTGTAAAAGAACGACTATTATGTGGTATTTATCTCAATGAGCTGTTAATTTCGCGTCTTGCGATCTTGCACGTAGCTGGTCGGAAACGTTGGCTAATACCTGCGAAATGTTGAAATTTTCTACCTTTAGAAACACAAACAGGAATTTCACTCACGCACACAAAAACAACATCCTCTTTATTTATGTCTATTAATAAAACATTCATAAGAATCAGCTAGGCCCCAGCTTTGTATTTTAAATTATTCCACTAAATTCGCCGATCCGTTCATTAATATTACACACAATACTTGCTGTCTCTCTCTGTCTCTCTATCTCGACTTCTCATACCAAACGGTAATATGGTACACATTTCTGAAAAATTTCATAGCTTCCATTCCAATCAACTTTCTTCAGCGCAAATTAGGCGTAATACTGTATAATCCTTGCAGTTTTTTTAGAACAACAGTTATCACCTTCTTTCACCAACCAGCCTCAACAAAGTCACCCACTGCTGCTATCTGTCAAATATATAACAACACTCTCCTGCTGCAGGCCTGCCAACTAGTGACCATGACAATACATACTGACATTACAAACATCATTTACAGCAGATAATTTTCTGATTACATTAAAAATGAAATAACATCAAACAGTGAGCTTATTTAATTACATAATAATACTATATTCCTTATGAATTCCTCTGACCATAGAAAACGTATGTAGCGAAATGAGACGCTGAAATATTTTAAAAACACGAAATTAAATTCACACGAAAGAGCCATCCATAAATTACGTCACATCTTAAGGGGAGGGGGGGGGGAGTCAACAAAGTTTGACATCGTTTAACGGGGGGAGGGGAGGGGGAGAACAAGTCATAAGCTTCGTGACATCACATGTATAATTTGTATTTCTTTTTGGCACGTGGTAGCCGCGCGAGTTCACGCTCGCTGTACCTATGATGTCACACGTCGCCCGTCTTTGATATACTCCAAAAGACAATAGCGCCTTTGAGGTTTTGCTAAGTATGACTTCCGCATACTTATTTAAACGATCGTGTATCGTGTATGGTCTGTCTTTCACCATACAGAGCCACTAACCAATACAAGCAATCACATAAGAGGCAAAAGAGGTTTTGCCCATAGCTAAAATTTGATCTGATAGAATTGTAGTTAGATGTGACAGGGAGATTGTTTGCTTGATAAACGTGACGATGCTATATGCTTGGATGAAGACGAGGTAGGCACATCGAATGTTCCTAACATTATCCAAATCGACAACTAAGTGACTGCTATACCAGTCATAATAAATAATATAAAAGAATGAGCTCAAAGTCCATGGAAACAAGATGATTAAATTTCGTATCATTCATTTGATTTGTTGTATTTCGTAATTTTCAAAAATATTTGATAAATAAGTTTGGAAGTGCTGATTTATTTCAGTAATTTCTAAATTTAAAATAGCGAAATATGTGACGTCACACCACGGGAGGGGGGTCACACAAATATGACCACCTGTGTGTGACATGGAGGGGGGGCTCCAAAAATCATTAATTTGTAATTTGTGGATAGCCCCAAACACGAATAATGATCAAACTGCAGTTGTGTATGTAAATATATTTCTACACCATGATTCAACGACCTTTAATGTTACACGATCGCAAGAAGAATTTTTGGCATTGTACTTATAGTGTTTTTCGGTACAGAACATCTCAGAGATAATGTTAATATTATAATTTTGATAGTAAATTAATTTTTTTTCTTATTGCTTTACGCCTAGTCGACGGCTAAGGTCATTAGGGGCGGGATGGGTTTGGGGACAAGGAACGGGAAGGAATTTGGCCATTGCCTTTTTGAATGAAGCATCCCGGCATTCGCCTGGAGTGATTTGGGGAAACTATGGAAAACCTAAATCTGGATGCCCGGACGGGGATTCGAACCCGCGTCCTCCCGAATGCGAGGCCAGAAAGTTAACCGTTCACTCACCACGCTCGGCTAGTAAATTAAACCACTTTTTTATTGTTGCTAGCAATTTATCGAGCCTCAACGTTAGATTTTGTATCTGTATCTCTCTTTTCTGGTACGGGTAGCTTACTTGTCTATTGGCAGATTGTCTCAATACGGCCTGGATGACCGAGATTCGATCCCTACTGAATCCTAGGCTTTTATTAGAATCTGAGCCTCGGGAACTGCCAGGCACACTCGGCCTGCTATACAAAGATTACAGAGGGTGAATTCCTCGGGAAGGGAAATACAGCTGGAGCGAAGCTTTGACCAACTCCTGCCTATCTCTACAAAACGCAATCTCGTTATCTGCTTACATCTGACAGCGATCTTGTCTCTTATAAACTCTTTTAATTAGTTCTGGCTGCTCTTTTTGTTTTGTTTCTGTTATTAAGTAATGCATTTATGTAAAAAATAAAAAAATAGGTAAAATGTTACGGGAATCAACAAAAATAAATTTCTATTTAATGTCATATCAAACTAACAGTACTGTAACTACTTAGTTTAATTCATATTTGAGGTTTGACTGATTGGTGTCTATTTTATAACTGAACTACATGACAAATACTTCCGTGTTCGGTGGTTTTCTTTTATATCTCCACCGACAATATTTTTTTTTTAGTTTTCTTTTTTAAAAAAAATACGAGTACGGTGAGAATTTTTTTAATTTATTACTTTCATCCCAGTGATATCAGAAAATAATTTACTTAAAAGTAGTTATTTATTTAGTGGTAGGTATTCAGTCACCGAGTGTGGTGGGTGAGTGGTAACGCTCTAGCTTCGCATTCGGGAGGACTCGTGTTCGAATCCCCGTCCAGTCATTCAGATTTGGTTTTTCCATAGGTTCCCCAAATCACTACGGGGAAAAGCTGGGATTCAAAAGACCATAGCTGAATTCCTTCCAGTTCCTTGACCTCAGTCCTTTCCCGCCTCTAATGACCTCGAAGAGGAATAAGAGAAAAATCCAAAATAAAAGGTTTCTAGTTAAAAGTAGTTATAACCATGCTTCCATGTCCTCGACGTCGACGAGGTGTAAGAAGGCCATAAGCAAACAAAAAAAAAAAAATGTTGGCACGAAGTCACTGTTCTTTTTTTTTAAATTTATTTATGGCTTTACGCCTCGTTGAAGTCAAGGGGATCCATGGAACAAGATTGATAAATAAATAAGGTCCTTAGACGCAAGAAAGGAGTGGGGACTAGAAATTTGAAGGAATTTGGCAATGGAATTTTGAAGGAAACATCACGGCATTCACCTGGAGTGATTTGAGGAAACCATCGAAAAACCAAATCTGGATGCCGGACGGGGATTCCAACTCATGTCGTACAGAATGCTAGGCTAGAACGTTACCGCTCACCCACCATGCACGGTTCGTTGCTCGTGTATGAACGTGAAAAAAAAATGATCATGCAATTTTTTCACAGGGTTATTTCTTGCTTTGAGGTAAAAAGTTTATTTCAGCAACGAGAAAAGTAAAATAGATCTAGTTTGAAAGTTGAATCGTATTTCATGGGACACTGATTTCCTTATTTAATTTTCTTAATGATCTTCATTCATCCAAGTAAATCAACATTTAATCTTGTTTTCCTGTTATGTTAATGTTATATAACCAGCAACTGGCACATTTCGCTGGTAATAGCGTGTTGGGTCCTTTTTCTACATTTTCCGAGAATGCCTGTGTCCCTTTAATCAGGTGTGTTGAACGCGAGAGTCCTCGTTATGGGACGCAGACGCAGACGCAGGATGTTTAATGACGTCGGAGCTGTCGCTCGGAGTAGCACAGGATCGAAGCTCTTCGACCGTTCAACACTGCTTAGTCAGCTAAACAACTGGGGCGTCCGTGATCATCAGGACTAACGGCGCGGCACAGGGGCACCAAGCTCACTCTGATCAATACAATCATACCCACACAAATGAACAAACACCAAGTGTCTGAACTGAAATGGAAAAAAATTAAAAAGGCAACTAAAGATAAAGAATTCTCGTAAGAAGAAAGCGCAAGAGTGAACCAGAGAATGCAGGAATACCGGTGACGGAGGAAGGAAAATCAGAAGAGGAACTGAAGTTGCACAATCGTTTACCATTGATGCCTGAAGCAGAAAAAAACAAATACTATTCTTACTCAACACACATTTCTATCTTGTGGCTAAAATATCGTGCCGGATCTAGAGAGTTTGCAAACGGGGTGCTTGCCCCTGGCGGTAAATTCGGGGGGGGGGGGGGGCAAAATCATGGTTAAGGGGCGACAATTTCTTGTGGCGGTGGCCTTCTATTAGCTCTAGCGTTCCAGGCGCCAACCTTCAGGGGGCGACAAAAATAAAGTTTGAAGGCTCCAGTCTCAAGTTTTTGCCCCGGCTAGGAAAATTCGCATATCCATCACCGTAAATATATCCCATACTAGTATGTTATTTGTTAGGAAGTTCCATAATTTTTTCAAGTCACTTTTGTCGTTTTTACAGCATTTTCTATTGGCTGAAGTAAAACAAGTATTTTTATAGTGAGTTTGAAGGAAGCTTTTTCTTATTAATTTATTTACAATTTCCGGGAATATGTTTCAATTTCTTATGCATATTGCTGTCTTGTACTCCGTCCATTTTTATCATACAGGGTGTTAAAAAAAGATCTAAAATATTTTAGGAGGTGCATCAAAATAAGACAAAAATGTCATGAACACTGGGTCGCAAACGCATACTTTCGGAGTTAATGACAGGGCGTAAGGAATAACGCACTCTTTGAAACTGTCTTGGTTGGTCCTGTACGTCTTCAATGTATGTCGTCACGTGTTTCCTTACGCTCGTCACATTGTGGACCTGTTATCAACTACGAAAGTTTGCGACCCAATGTTTAAGAGACATTTTTGTTTTATTTTGATGCATACTGTCACCTCCTAAAATATTTTAGACTTTATTTTAACACCCTTCGGACGGCGATTGAATGTTGAAATTTGTTCTTAATTTGTAACGCACTCTGAAGATTGAGTAGGAGTCAGGAACGAATGTTACAAACAAAAGGTAACACCTTTTTTTACTGCATGATCAGTTATCTCATTTACGAATAAAATAATTTCACAAACCTGAATAATTATTCTCATCCGTATCCTATTTTGCAATGTGAGCGTTATGTTAATCGTTGTAATAAACACTTAAAAAAAAAAAAAAAAAAAAAAAAAAAAAAAAAAAAAAAAAACGTAACTGATACCGATTGTAGAAGAGGACAGTTTAGCTCAAAAACTAAAAATTCTTTTTAAAAAATAGTACCACTTTTCATATCACTATTGCTTTACCTTGGAAATATAACACTCCTTCGAATTCGATATTGTTTTTGCGGGTTTGCAGCCGGATTGAGCAATAGAGAGACAACGTTCTTTGTTGTCTTCAGTAGGTATATGCTTTCGAGATATCCAGACGCACACTGCCAAACACCAGCGGGCGGATAACTGACAGTGTACTCTGGATTTCTTGAAAGCAGAAAGCTGATGAAAACATCAGAGAACGGTGTCTTTTTATGGCACAATCCGGCTGCAAACCTGCATTTATACGCCGAGAAAACCTCTGTTCACTAAACACTTTCAAACTATAGACGCAACGAGGAAAGCTGAATTAAATGGAAGCACTGTGAAACATGATTTCATGCAAGACACGTGTTTCTATGACAAGTGAATATTCACCTTAACTACTCGTATCTTAGAAAAATTACATCTTGACCTCAATCGACGATAACAGTTACTTCGGAAAACTGCGAAACATCAATATACTCCATTATTTGAAGAAATTCACTGCCTACAAACTAAAACAAGTTAAAAACAACATTTATTTATCATTATGACATAGAATACCTTTTAAAGAACATTTAAAAGATGGAAATTTCCATAGCTTAGGCAATGAAAAAAAATTTAATTTCAAACAACTATAAACATAGATATTAAAGTTTGCTATACAATACAAATTATGACCAATACTACGCTCACGTATAGGGGTTTTTTTCTCCCACTTACTCATCCCTCATACCAAAAATTAAATAGTTGGGTGAACTGTGGATTAAATTATTTTAAAATTCTTCATTG
Organism: Vandiemenella viatica; assembly: GCA_031002005.1. NCBI lineage: Eukaryota > Metazoa > Arthropoda > Insecta > Orthoptera > Morabidae > Vandiemenella > Vandiemenella viatica. Next base: position 41,792,633 of record CM061921.1, on the reverse strand, counting down.
GATAAAAATGTATAGAAACAAAGTTTTATCTATTTCAGAATATAGCCTCTACTATTCTTAACGCTTTTCTCCGCCTTCATGGCAATTTTTAAAATCTTCCTTCATAAAAATTTGTTGGATATGTAAGCTGCCAACTGATCACGTTGCCCTCTAACTCTTCGAGAATGGAAAATTTCTTTCAATTCCATTTTAATCATTATCTGAGGGACCAAAAAAGATGGTAGTCACATCGTGACAAATCTGTCCTATAAGGAGAGTGATTATGAACTTAGCAGCATAATTCTTCGAATATCGGCTTGGAAGCAATGCCAGTGTCGTGCCGAGCATAATCGTGCAGAAGCAGAAAGCTACGGTTCGGAATTGTAGGTCTTTTGGATCCACTTTTGCCAAAAACTTTACAGAAGTATGTGGCATTAAAAATTCATCGCAAGCCGAAATTCACCTTACGCTACATCGATAGCATTTCAGAAGGCGATTATTCTACTTTTACAGACGTTTTCCAGCTCGATCTCTTCGTATCTGGCCTTTTAATAGCTTAAAGTTCTCAAAAATCTTCTTAGAAATTTAAGCTCTTACAGCCTTCTGATTTATGTACAACATTATTGGCGCCAACTATAAGTGATTTTTCGCAAATATAACTTCTTTTTAATAAATGTCTGCCTACTACTATTCCGGGGGCAGAGTGTTGAGTATTATTGGCGCTACAGCGTTTGTCTGTGGAAGTTGAAAATTTTCTTTTAGAATTAAAGGAGAATGCCTGGTTCCAGAGTATGTTTGCGACTGGCGTACCATCTCAGCCTCTTGAATATCACTAGTTGTGGCAGTTACAGAAAGGTGAAAGCTTGTGCAGCCAATTGCAATTGTAGCACATTTCAGAATTAGCAAATTTGGCAGAATGGAACCAGTGGACATCCCCTCCTCCTTGTATTATCTGGAGGAGATATAAAATTTATGAAACTTGCTTGCATGATGTATGTCTACACCTAACCTACATTCTGCAATTAACAGTTTTGTGGATGAAGCAAAACTAAACTCTGTGAATTCCAACCACGAATGGCCTCAGGGACCAAAGAATTTATACAAGCATCAGTGCGGTAACTTATTTCTATAATTTTCCATATCAAGTAGATTGGTGGATGAGGTATTTCATCGCATTAGTAAATGATAGATGGAGGCTTTTCGCATGTTTACCAATAAGTACAAACGGAACCTACGTCGTTTATCTGTGGAAGAACTCGAGTCCGATCTATGAATCAGTTCTGTGACGCTTTCGTATGGACTGTAGCAAGCAGTCACTAATGGAGCGGTTAGACCCCATACATTCTCTATGCATTCAATCAATCCCAATGATCTCACAATATGCGGCGTGGTGTACAAGGTACAATATGACGTAACAGTTCAAAGTACTGAAGATAGTCGAAGCCGAAGATTGTAGTGCTTTAGTCACTGAAATACCTCAACCTTGAATACCACTGTGCAGTAAACGCAGGAATTGGACACGGGTGCATAAAGTACAAATGAAGCTGTTGTCAAATGAGAGAGGGAAATATTTTCTTTTTATTGCAGCTTCCATTCTCGTTAGCGATAGGTAAATAGAGCCGAGAAAAGGAAAGAAACCGGCCATGTCCCCTATGAAGCATATGCTGTTGTGAAGGCCATAGCCAAAAATGATTTTACGAAATTTCAGAAAATCTAAATCCAGATGGGGGAACCGGGAATCAGAGCCAGATATTCCCTATTTCAAGGTCGATTTTTACCATCGAGCCACAGTGCGATAGGAGTAACACAGTACATGAAACAGTTTCATAGCAATGTCAAACATAAAATTAGAACCGTATGTTTCGCTGCAGAGGAAAACGAGAATTGAGCTATATGAATGACTCTGTGTTAATTTCAGAAGCGTGTGAAACAAATAACCACGGTAATAAGTAATTATAAAGTTTTAATTGTAGCAATGAGATTGGTAGCTACGTGGAAAACTCAACAAGGTAGGATCGTTTTCATACTCAATAGATCGTTAATGGAATCCATTACATTGTTTCCCCTGGAAGTCTTACACTCTTTTAAAGCTATTTCACATTCATCAAAGAGAAATGATACTCAATAACACAGTCAGAGGTGGATATACGAGTATTTATGAGGACATGGGTATTACAATACTGATTTTGGATTTTCATGGTTTCCCGAAATAAACCCAAATAAATGGTTTTATAGTCCCTTCAAACAGCAATGGCAGAATTCCTTCCAGTTTCTTGCGCCCCTTCCTCTCCATGCTCTAACTGCCTTCAAGTTTACGAGCCTTAAAGCCCTGTGAGCAAAAGAAGAAATATGCTCAGTAGGAAAAAAGGAGATTAGAAGTATTTTCAAAACAGTTTCACGGAGCAAATCTTAATCAGGCTTATGTAAAAGAAACAACGGTGATGAATGAACATTTAAGTCAGTACTGTGCAATGAGGTGTTCAGAAGTATTACAAAAATCTAGAGTTATATCTAAAGGTGATCAGTGGTATTTCCAGTACCTTTGCAACATCAATACACAACGCATCTCACGTAAGAGGAAATATACACTGAACAACAAATGAATTAGAGATAGTTCCTATTATAGTTTCCCACCACCTACCAACCTGATTAAGGCGACGCTTTGTCTTGGCATACACACCACAAGACACGGGAAACGCTGGATTCACAACCCCTGAACAATCCCACAATTCACGAAGATTTCTCTTGGTCAGAAGCTCTAATGTGTCTTTCGATGTCATCCCAGAATGACGATTAAGGGACGGTATCACACATACCAAGGGACTCCTTCCTTTACCTTGCCCCAACCTTCTTGCGATGGAAGTGGCTGAACCTTGCAGCTTTTAAAGAATAAAAAACAAAAACTAAATCTAATATCACGATTTTCTTAGAAAGGGTACAACTGAAAGAATGAAAGGGGAGAATTAAACAGAAAAATCAGAGGGATGCAAACAATCACGGAGAAAACGGTTTTATTGATAACCATGTTAGGAAGCCTTGAAATAACAAATGCACTGGCGGAAATTAAAAGTTCAACACTCAAAGGAATTGTGATAAATGAATGAAATTTGACCCCAAGTATCCCCGTTTAAAGAGTATTAAATGATTAAAAGATTAAAGTTTTATAAGTAACAGAATGAGAATTACGGGGCTATTTTTTTTTTTTTTTTTTAAAGTCTGAGTGATGAAGAGTGTGGTGTAACGTGACACTTTTTTGAACACAAGTTCTTGTTAATCAAGAGTGCCAAGGAGAAGAGTGACGATCCTCTACACCCAAATGCATAACTGTGAGAGAGGTCGAAGAATTGGCTTGGTTGAAATGGGTGCATCATATTGTGAAAACTTACGAAGAATTGGCCATAGTGCAATGTTAGTATACAGACGTATTACACAGTGGATGAAAGAAGGCTCTAGTACTCCTAGAGCAGGTACAAGTCCATACAGAAGGACAACACCACGAGAAGACCGCCAGAAGGCTGACTGCAGCCCCGACCCAAGCAGTGGTTATAGAGAGAGTCATCCCCCGGACGATTGTAAACCAATTTCTTGAAGCTGGCTTACACTCTGTGACCCCTCCGCAATGTGTTAAATTTTTTACATGATTTCATTGCCAACATCGTTTAACCTGGTGTAATGCAAAATGCAAATGGACACGTGAATGACGTACATTTGTGTTAAGAGACGAGTCTCGATTATGTCTGTGGCAAAATGATAATCGACAACATGTGCCCAGGCGTAGTGGAGAAACGGCTTACACTGCTATGATTTGAGAACGTCACTCAGGTCCAGCCACTGGTGTCATGGTATGAGGACAATCAGTTTCGGCAGCAGAACTGAGTTGCTTGTTGAAGGCACAATGACAGCCCACCACTATGTGGACAGGGTGATTTACCCTATTGTGATCCAACAGGATAATGCCCATCCTCATACTGCGGCCATCAAAACACAAGCCTTGCAAGGGGTTACGATCACAATTTGGACCGTATGTTACCCAGATTTGTCCCCAGAAGAGAATGTCTGGGAGCCAGGAGTAGACACATTAGATCACATGGTCGCCCAGCACAAACTGTGCAACAACTGACTTCAAAAGACATGCTGGCTTCAAGAGGCATACCCAAAGAAGACATCCGAACAATTATTGATTCAATGCTGGCAAGGATCCACAAATGTATTGTAATGAATTAAAAAGTGCAGTGCCATTGGGCACTGCAGTGGTCCCACGGTATGTGTGAATAATGCCGATGCGTCGTGTCAACGAACAGAAACGTGACGGAACTAAAGCGTCCGGATTTACACGCACCTTGGGGGGTGCTGACAAGGTCCCACTCAACTTGGACATTAAGCGGATTTATAACCCCCATAAATAACTGAGACCCGCTTTCTATTTTCGCACGTTTCGGAAAGTTGCCGCCAAAAACTGGCGCGGACTAGCAAAAATAAACCTTAGTGACGTTTCCTAGTAAATGAGTGCTTTATGAGAGTAGGGGAAGACGATCCAGCCAATAGAGAAGCCGCCTCAATTTATTGCCGTGTTGGTGTTTTTTCTTGTCTGTTCTGGGGCCAATGTGACGCTGTTCCTTTGGCGCGGATTGCGGTGATCCGCCAAGAGCCGGACCCGACATCGCATTACGAGAAGTACAGAGTCTTGCTCGGAGGAGAAGGACGGACGACGAGAGATTCTGGTGCAGATCTTCATCTAGTACGGCCGAAGTGATTTTCGCGGAGTACGAGTCGGCAGCTGGGGACGCTGCCATCACGCGGTGCGTTCGAGGAAGCTGAAAGACCGCATGTGGCGCTGGTCTTACCTGGTCGCTGACCTGGGCTGTGAACAATGGTAAAAGCTACGGCCCGGACGGAAGCTCATGCAATCGTTCCACCCAGTAATGACCCTGAGATTTTGCTCTAACTGTTTGACATTCAATGATATGTAATTGTTAACCTCAGAATAAAAACAAACTTCGTGTTTGCCTAATTTCACAATAATAAATTGTACACCCAATTTTCAATTTTCCTATTAATTACAATAATATTTCATGTGATTAGCTGAAGATTAAGTATGATTTTTGATATTCCAAATTGATAATTTTGCTAATGATAAAACAGTATGACCCAAAAGTAAACGTCCGCGAGGTAGACGTTACAACATGGCGCCCAACGTGGGGCTTTCGAAGATAGAACGATTGCAACAGTTTTCAGTCTATTATTTTTACTATCAAATGTTTAATCATTATTTCAGTGAGGAACCAGATGAACCAGTGAACGAGCAGACAGCTTTATTTAATATGATATCTCAAAGCTTATAATGTATGAACTATTTTATTTTAGTCCTGGAATGCGGAAGGAAGCAGTCAAAAATAATGTGTAATATGTCATATAAATATGTGTTCCAATCGACGTTGAAAATTGTTTTGTTTGTCAATGGTGGAAATATGATATGATGTTGTTGTGTTGTTGAAATATGATTTTTGGTTTTCTTTCGATTGTGATGTGGTTTTGTCTAATTTTGGTAATGGATCTGTTGAGACGATTTCTCGAGACTGGTGTTTAATGGTAAGATTGTTTCGTCGATTCAGCGTTGAAAAATGGCATGTTTGATTTTTGAATATCTTCTGGGACGGCTATTACTTTTTATCTTTTTCGTATCTTGCTTATTCGTGTTTTATGCGTGCTGACGTGTCGACAGAATATTCATTGTGATTTACCTGTGGTATCGGGAGTAAAATTACGTTTGCTGGAAATCATATGTCACGAGAAGTGTTACTGCACGTATGTGTTTTTAAGTTGATTGTTGATTTTAAATTAAAGCGGGCTGACATCTATTTTTTGGTTTGATTTCTTTCCATATGATCACTAAGATCTCGCGTTATGCTGAAATTTTTTCTAATTGTTTTTTAAAACAAATTCAAGGACTATTAATACGTGATTTATGTGCGCAAAGGTAAGTTCAGTGATTGAATTTTTAATGTCTTGTGGGGATATGCGGAGGCTGGTCTCAGTTCATTTTCTTTGATACCGTTGTGTGATCGAAATTTCTATTGATTCTGATGATCCAGTTGCTTGTTCAAGATGTCTATTTTATTGTGGTATTCGCGGAGTGTTCGTGGAGATTGAATTACGGGGGGCCGTAAAGATAATTTAAAGGGAGGTTTGACTAACTTTTATGGCGTAAACGATTCTCTAAATTAACACTGCTTTCAAATGCGATTGCTAAAAGTTGAATTGAATGCTGCTCCGGAGTGGAAAGTTTATTAAAATGGCACAAAGTTTGAATCAAACGGAGTTAGGAAATCTTGACGTAGCGATGGAAGGAAATCACGCGAATTTGACAGATAACTCCGCGATCGTGAATTTTGAACAAACTCCTAGTGAATCGGGTAATATAGTTTGCGCTCCCATTAATGATACCCGGGACGAAACAGTGAACCCATTGCAAAGCAAGCCGGACGAAATTCTAGCGCCTCCTCTAATTGATTTAGTTACTTCTAGCCAGATTTTGCGGATGTTACAACACATTAGCGACCAGCATGAAAAATCCACAGCGGAAATGAACGAAACGTTTACTGCCCAAATGAGCAACATGAACGAAAAATTTACTGCCCAAATAACGGGAGTGAATGAAAACGTCACTGCCCAAAGAACGCAAATAAACGAAATAAATGAAAAATTTACTGCCCAAAGAGCGGAAATAAATGAAACGTTTGCGGCCCATAGAGCGGAAATGAATGAAAAACTTACTGCTCTTAGCGACCAGCAAGAAAAATCCAAAGAGCAAATGAAAGAAATAAATGAAAAAATTGATGCCTTCGGAAAGAAACAGGTTGAAATAATGGAACGATTTAAAGTTGATTCGCGAAAAGAAATGTCGGAAGTCGATGGTTTGAAAAGTGAGGGTAATGGTCTGGATGGAATAAGTATAATTCTACAAGAAAAACAAATGACTGAAGAGGATAGTTCTAAAGAAATAGGAACCAGAGATATGGATAGAGAATCTAAATCTGAGGTGCGCACAATAGAACCAGACAGAAAAGTGGTTGAACTTGAAAGGAAACAGGAAGATCGCGTGTGTGAAGATAACGGTTTTGCATTTTCAAATATCGAATCAACTAAAATCAGGATGGTGGAGGAAATCAAGTCCATCCGGCTACAGCTATGCACTATCACTCCCAAACCAGGAAAAAGAAGAATCAGAAAAATAAAACCATGGTTATATGGATATGGGGAAAGAGGATATTTGAAATATGTAAAATTTCTGCAAGTGCAAGGAACATTTGATGTGGTGCCAGAAGATTTGAATACTTTGCATATCGGACGGAATGGTAAATGTTGGGATACACTCCAGGTAGAACACCGCAGGGGGTATGGGCTAACGATCCAACAGGCCTTTCACAGTGAGTTAAAAGGAATTCCCGACATGACTGCAGTGCCAGAACATATGTTTCGCCAGAATGTCTGTGTAGACATAGAGACAACAAGTGACCAACAAAACCGTAACAGATCGTTGATCGTCGATGAACAGATATGTTTGATGCACCGAATAATTTTTAGTTTCGATGAGCGTGAGAGCACAAATTTTGATTTCGAAAAATGGATTCAAAGGTTGCATGGGCGGTTAAAATATTAAATAAGATGACGGAGACATTTTTGAAATACCAGATTCATCTAAATGACCGTGCAAGATTTTGGTTTAAGTTAGTTTGTTGTAAGTGAAATGTAAAAGCAGTACAGATGACGTAGTTTTAAAATTTTGTATTTCTAACTAAGGAAATGCATCAGAATCCGTAGAGGTAATTTTAAATTGATAAAGTAAAGATATTTTAGTCTAAGAATAACATTTTAGTTTGTTTGTAGAAAACATTTCAAACATATGACGAGCGGCAACAATAATAATACAACCCTAGAGTGAAAAATGAAACGTTGATTGTTTATTAATATAAAACTTCCATACGCAGCAAAAGCTATAATAATAATAATAATAATAATCCTCAGAGAAATTGTTAGAAGTGAAGATCATGTTTGATTACGGTTTCAATTCGAGACGGGTTTGCCAAATAGTCGCGACGATTGTAAAATCATTAATATTCCGTGTCATCGAGTTGTGGATTAAAATTGGTTGGAGTTTGACCTTTGAGAAGAATAAATATTAGCAGTGTGTTGATGTGTTAAAATATTAAGAGCAGAAAGAAATGACGTGTTCACGATAGCGCAGAGTAGATAAAGTTCGTTAAATGTAGATCAAGAAATGATCGTCTATGAAGAGTTTATATAAATGAAACAAAAATATTGCGGACCGTGAAACCGAAGAAGGTATAGGCCAATATTATTGTAATGACGAAAAAAATCGTCAGTTGGAGTTTAGAGGATGACAGATAGTCATCGAACTTAATAGCCGAAGCTAGAATGAACATGTACTTAATAAAATGTGAGTAGGGCTTGTTCCAACACGCTAATAATTTTAAGAAGGGAAAGGTCGAAACCATGAAAGATGAAACGCTAATGACACGAAGTTATTTAAAGAGAAATGTCTAAGGACGTAATCGTTTGTTGATTAAAAATAAAGTGTTAGGTGAACTATGATACGATAAGAAACAAGAAATACTGATTAAACCGCGATGAAAATAAATTACTGCGTATAGAATCAGAGGATATGTTGTAAAACAATAAATTTCCGAATACAGGGAAGAAGATTTAATTAAGAAGTATGAAAATGATGGTTGCCGCTAGAAATATGTCATTACCTTTAAGTCTATGGTTACAAGGGCTTATAAAAAGTAGTAGTACAAATTAACAATACGAAATAATCACAGGAAATATTATATAATTACCTATGTGAATAAACCTATCAGTGCGGAAGATGTTGAGGATTAAATATAATTTTTAATCTTATGGAACAAGAGATTTGAAGAGATCGTTTGACAGGAACGGTAAATTTAATAAGTCAAACTTAGCAAATATAGCCGGGAACCGAGCGGCAGACAGCTGTAACCTTATGTCCAAACAGCATAATAGGGGAGGCGACCCTTCGCTTGGCCGAGAACAGGTAGCGATTGTGAGACCGAGTCTTATACCTGACCCTTAGAAAGTGAAAGCGTTCGCAGAATCGCAGGGGGGGTTTGTTTACTCCAGTCAGCTGGCTTGTCAAAGTTGACCAGAGACGCTGTTAACGGAAAACATTCAATAAAATAGTATCTGTTTTTAAAGAAATAAATGGAAAAAGATACCAGTCTGGGAAATTATTTCAACAGAGGTTGTTAAAAAAGGAGGCTGTAATAAAATTTTGTAATTAATTACAAGCATTAGGATTTAAAATGGTAGTATTTAAAATGCTAGTTCATGTCATGTATTGATTTGACAAATATAACTGTTAGGATACTTTTGTGATGAAAAAGTGAATTAATAAGTAATTATAAGAATAATTGTTAAAAAATTATAGATAATAAATAATTTTGCATATTATAATAATAAAATGATGTAATTTTATTTTAATTGAATATTTTTTTAAAAAAAAGGGCAATCTAAGAAAGATTTAAATTAGTTGTATAGAGAATGATATATGTCACATGCTACTCATAAGATATGTAATATGTAGTTATAAGACATGCTGGATTGTCTCGCGAGTTCACTGAGGAATCAAGTAGGGCACAAGAGTAATTCGTGAAGTACAAAGCTATCACATGTTGTATTAAAATAGAGAACTGAAGATGGGTATATCTTAAGAAGTTTGATAATGTAACTATTAACAAAGATCACAAACAGTTAGAGAATATTAGAACGAACTAATCTCACTCACAAGGAACATTAACCCAATGACCAGAAATAAGTGAAGTTTATAGTGAAAAACTGAATTGAAAATTATCCCATAGAATAATTTTCAATTGTACGGGTGATGGGGTAGTTGTAATGAATTAAAAAGTGCAGTGCCATTGGGCACTGAGTGATCCCACGGTATGTGTGAATATGCCGATGCGTCGTGTCAACGAACAGAAACGTGACGGAACTAAAGCGTCCGGATTTACACGCACCTGGGGGTGCTGACAAGGTCCCACTCAACTTGGACATTAAGCGGATTTATAACCCCCATAAATAACTGAGACCCGCTTTCTATTTTCGCACGTTTCGGAAAGTTGCCGCCGAAAAACTGGCGCGGACTAGCAAAAATAAACCTTAGTGACGTTTCCTAGTAAATGAGTGCTTTATGAGAGTAGGGGAAGACGATCCAGCCAATAGAGAAGCCGCCTCAATTTATTGCCGTGTTGGTGTTTTTTCTTGTCTGTTCTGGGGCCAATGTGACGCTGTTTCTTTGGCGCGGATTGCGGTGATTCGCCAAGAGCCGGACCCGACATCGCATTACGAGAAGTACAGAGTCTTGCTCGGAGGAGAAGGACGGACGACGAGAGATTCTGGTGCCGATCTTCATCTAGTACGGCCGAAGTGATTTTCGCGGAGTACGAGTCGGCAGCTGGGGACGCTGCCATCACGCGGTGCGTTCGAGGAAGCTGAAAGACCGCATGTGGCGCTGGTCTTACCTGGTCGCTGACCTGGGCTGTGAACAATGGTAAAAGCTACGGCCCGGACGGAAGCTCATGCAATCGTTCCACCCAGTAATGACCCTGAGATTTTGCAATGACCCTGAGATTTTGCTCTAACTGTTTGACATTCAATGATATGTAATTGTTAACCTCAGAATAAAAACAAACTTCGTGTTTGCCTAATTTCACAATAATAAATTGTACACCCAATTTTCAATTTTCCTATTCATTACAATAATATTTCATGTGATTAGCTGAAGATTAAGTATGATTTTTGATATTCCAAATTGATAATTTTGCTAATGATAAAACAGTATGACCCAAAAGTAAACGTCCGCGAGGTAGACGTTACAGTATATAGGTGCTCAAGTTGGGAGCACTTCTTACTGACAACTGAATGTAAAGGGAATAAACTTAGCCTGCTCCATTTCAATATGCTATCGTTTATTCTGGGTGTGACGCTGGATGTATCTACAAAGTTTCCTAAAAGTCCACCATTCCTGTCTGGGTGTTGCACTTTTGATTTCCGCCAGTGCTGTTGCATTCGCAAATGAAATTTAACTATCGCAGTTATAGCATAAATGTCAAAGATTTTAGTCCAATCTAGAAACAAGACGCTTTGTTTAAAAAAGGGAAAAATCATTTATGGGGTTGCATAAATGCTCATCGGAAAGTTTTCAATACAAGAACTGAATAATAAACTTCTGTTTCTTATGGAAATAGATTAATATAAAAAAAATCAAACTTGTTCTATCTACTAAACCAAACGGTTTAGTTTGATTAATACACGCATACAGCCGGTAGGCCTACAGAGGAATATAAAAAGAAGTAAGAGAGAATAAATCACAATACTGGCTTCGTAATGCGGTCTGCTTGAACATGAGAAGTGTTAAAGGAAACTAACTAAGTTACGTAGTTTCTTGTTTCTGTTGCCAAAGTTTAAAACGACGAAAATTTTACTCCCCTGTCTGAACTTGTGAAACCATTTTCCGCTCTTTTTCTCGTTGCTCAGCCAATATTCTTTACGTGTAAACAATCTATGAACCCAAATTTTTAAGTTTCCAATTTCAAAGAAGAATCGTCGGAGAATTCTCTGACCAGAGAAATTGCTGTGCCCGTTGGAATCTTACTACGTTGCACTACTGCGAATTCAGCAAGTTCCACCCACCCACCACAAAGCAGTGAAACCTAATTGTGTCCTGTTTCTGCGAACTTATCGACTGAGTAATTAACTCTCTCTTCGCCGTTTCTATTACTGCGGAAGCATTACGAAACGTTAATCAAGGCGACACTCCGAACTAAGCGCTAATTCGTGGCTGCTGTTACAACAGTAGCATAGAAAACTTGGTGGCGTAACAGATGTGGGGCTTCACAATGTTAAGAGGAAAACGAATTACCTCTTATCGAATCTTGCATTTCGCTGGCAACAGGAAATAAATTGGGTTCAGATCCATCACATTTCTGTTCCCTCCGTTTCCCCGAAATCTCTTTAGGTATACTCACCGATGATTCTATAATGCAAATCAAGGGGAATTTCTTTACCTGCAATCCTCTCAAAATTATAAATATAACCGTCAAAGGGCATCTGCAGTTAGTTGTCGCTTTCCCTAGTATTCGCGGAGGTAGAGCTCCGCATTCCAATTCACAACCATTGACACTAGAAAGATGTGATGGGATCAGTGCCATCTTCCGGCCATAATCCACGGTACTTAATGGATAACAGGCTGAGTGGCCATAGGAAGCCGTTTCTGACCTTCAGTTTCGAATAAGAACTCCTTCGCTTCGTCAAGGATCGATCCCAGATCGTCTGTGTCGTAGTTAGGTGTTCAACCGCTTGAGCTACGCGGCCGTCAACCTCTGGAAATTATAAGGGTCCTAATTTTTAAGAGTCGTAAATACCCCAAAGAAAAAAAACATTCATTTAGCTAACAAATATTTATGTGCGAAATGTCACAATTAAGTTTTCCACAATAATCTATATGATTATTGAGATGCTGATACTTAAGGCTTCCTCCTTTGCTTTTCTGTTTTCTAAACTTGTTGCGCTTATATTACCATGATTACAGGAAACTTCTTGAAAGCTTATATTTATAAATAGCATAGCAAAACTAAAAAAATTAAATCATTTATAATTTTTTGCCATTTAGACGTCTAAAGAACGTTCTAAATAAATCTTTAAACAGAAAGTGGTGTCATTTGATACATTCAAAGATGTGCTTTACCAATATTTTATACAATGAACAAGGAATTAGAAGTGTCTAGAAAACTTTGTATAAAGTTGCAGTGAATAAGTTTTGTTGTTGAATATTATTATTATTATTACTTTTATTATTAAATGGGGACATGTAAAGTTTCAGTCACACCAAAACGTAACTTTGCAGTCACTAAGCCTTCAATGTCGGTCATGTCACCAATACTTTTCGGTTTTCTTTCTTTCTTTTTTTTTTAAAAAAAAAAGCTGCTTAACGCGTCTTAAGAGCGAGGTCTTTAGAGACGGGAAAGGATGGGGGGGGGGCAAGGAATGGGAAGGAATTCGGGCATGGCCTTTTGAAGGCAGCATCCCGGCATTTGCCTGGAGTGATTTGGGAAACCATGGAAAACCCAAATCTGGATGCCCGGACGGGGATTCAAACCGCCGTCCTCCCGAATGCGAGGCCAGAACGCTAACCGTTACACCACCACGATCGGTGCTTTTCGTTTATTTGAGTGTCGGTGGTTGTGTTTATGCTCAAATTTTAACCTCCATTACTGTTGACAAAATTGAATTTTTTGTTGCAAATATCATCTTTCCCGATCAGCTATGACGTGATCCATAAATAAATTCCAGTCAATGAAACCCATTGTGAAAAAAGATTGCGATAGCTGGGAGGTGTGAAACGGTTGGACCAAATGAGTGTAGCAAGGATGTGGCTGGAAACTAAATGACCTAGAGGCCGGCCTAGGAGGGGATGGTTCTATCCGCTAAAACAGGAACTACAGGAGAGAGATGTACCATGGTCTAGAGTCTTTAACGGGATGACGAAAATTGGTCATTCCGTACATTTTTATGTTAACAATATAAAAAGAATACCCGGTGAAATGCTCGCCAGTATGTGAAGCCATCATTTGCCGGATCACTAAAAATCGGAAGCGGCGACACTCTGGCGGACGCATACAATGGACAGCCTCCCTTGTGTGGGATTAACGGGTTCGTTCAGGCAGAAGACCGCCCGCTTAGTGCAATTCTCCCGCCCCAGGTGAATGGATTATCGCTGACCTGTACGTCACGGGACCTTGTGAATGATGATGTTCCGGACTTTGGCGACTCAGTACGAGATCAGGCGCGTCTCCCGAAGTCGATTTAACCAATCGTTTAAGCTGGAGCAGGTGAGACCTATAACAGGAACCAATCAACAGCGGATAATTCTCCACGCATTTTTAATTCTTGTGAATTTCCCCTCATGTTTAAAATGCGCGCTGGTAAGAGGCGTGGCTACTACTATTGACGTGACGCACTGACGCGGAGAGACTATTGCTGGAGAACGGTGGGAAGAGTACTTCATGTCCAACCCTCAGAGTTGAAGGTTGCACTTGGAATCCGACCCCGAGGTTTGATCTGCGGACTTAGTGCCAAAAGCTCCAAGGTTGGTTTGTGTTCTGACTTTGCATCGAACCTCCAAGGGTTCAAGAAAACGCACTGCAGACTGGGCCAGCAGTGAGGTCGCTTTGCAGGCAGTCTGTATATTGTGTGAAGTACAGTACATACCGCATTTCACAGTTGTAGATATAACATTTTCACCGTCGAGGAACGCCTCTCGCCATAACGACAGCACAGTGTGATATTTGTCCACAGTTATTGAGTATAGCCCTGTAATGACCCTTCAAAGGAAATTTTGAGTGATTGGGAGTTCTCACCTCCGAATGTCTATTAGCTAATGAATTTTAGAAGCCGCGAGATTACATTAATTATATCCCCGCAGGATAAACAGACTTAGTGAGTTTGGTATCACCACATTTTGGTGGGTAATTTAAATTATCCTGCCACCCGACAACTTTCTATCAATCGTAATTATTGTTAATATTGGTTTTGATTTTCTTTAGATTGGTTCCCGATTGTTTTGTAGGGAACATTTCATTAAAGCCAAATGTGAAGCGTCTGTTCTCCAAATGATAATTTAATGAGGTTGCATCTGTTTTGCAATCATTTGTGTAATTAGTAGTGCTTTGATTTTTTTATTTATTTGCAAACTTTGGCAATTGTAAGGGCGATACTTTGCTTGATTTCTTTTTATAATTTCCTGGATTAATATTAAAGGTAAATGAGCCTCAGGCTGAACGCCTACACGAATAAAAAATAAATAATCACCAAAGAGTTTTATTTGATGATAAAAAGAGGATTTAGAAAGTTTTCACCCTTTCCTCCCACTCAACCAAGCACCTACTACAGGTCAAACGCGAGGAAATCAACCTGGACAGACGAACCTAGCGAGCGGTCTTGCACCACACCCGGGAAACTGGAGATGGGGAAAATGATGATGATAACCATCTTTTCTGTTGTACGCTGCCCCTTCTTTGTTGAATGAGATCAGTTGTTATGTCTTATTTGACAATATTACAGCGTTATGTTAATTGTTTTATTTTCTTCTTATGACGGCCTTGCTGTGTCAAGCGTAGGAGGTTACCATGGCAATGTCTGAGAAGATGAAATAGGGTGGTTTCCCGTTGCCTTCCGCAGTCTGACACTGTTATTGTTAGTGTGTGACCGAGCGTGGTGGGTGAACGGTTAACGTTCTGCCCTCGCATTCGGGAGGACGCTGGTTCGAATCCCCGTCCGGGCATCCAGATTTGGGTTTTCCATGGTTTCCCCAAATCACTGGAGGTGAATGCCGGAATGCTTCCTTCAAAAAGGCTGTGGCAGAATTCCTTCCCGTTCCTTGTCCCCAGTCCCATCCCGCCTCTAATGACCTTAGCCGTCGACGAGGCGCAAAGCCACAAAAAATAGTGTGTGTGTGTGTGTGTGTGTGTGTGTGAGTGAGTGTGTGTGTGTGTGTGTATGTGTGTGTAGAGTGTTGTTTGTGATATGGATGAGTGATGAAAAAAGGGAGAGGGTGAGACTCGGTGTTTGCGCATTCATGTCTTCTGTTCCGAAAGACAGCGAGCGACCGTCGTGCTTAGTGTCTCCATCCGACGGACGAATCACCATCGACAGTGTTGTATGTCCGAACTGCGGAGAGATTTGGGGTTTAATCCAGGGCTTTGGTGCATAATCTGGTGCTGAGGAATTGTGCACCCCCACATTTCCTATCCTGCCCGCCAAGTTATGATAGTAAAAATTTCTGATACCATCATGACTTGAATCAAATAACCCTGTGTCAGCGTCAGACACCAGCACGGTGCCACAGCCAACTGAGCCAACGGGGAGGGCTGTTTTATAATATGAGTGGAGACATTCCCGGCGAATCAATGCAACAAAATCCTCTCGGGCGTCCAGCCGGATGGTGTTTTTTCTTTTTTTTTATCTGCTTAACGTCTCTCTAACAGCGAGGTCTTTAGAGACGGGAAAGGATGGGGGGCAAGAAATGGGAAGGAATTCGGCCATGGCCTATTGAAGAAAGCATCCCGGCATTTGCCTGGAGTGATTTGGGAAACCATGGAAAACCCAAATCTGGATGCCCGGACGGGGATTCGAAGCGCCGTCCTCCCGAATACGAGGCCAGAACGCTATCCGTTACACCACCACGCTCGGTCGGATGGTGTTGTAAAAACACTACGTTTCGACAGCTGACTCTGCTGTCATCATCAGGTATCTTGTAGCTGTCGCAAGCTGACTGTTACTGCCTCGACTGGCTTGGCCACCCATCGAACCCATATAAGGAGGCTCGATGGGTGGCCAAGCCAGTCGAGGCAGTAACAGTCAGCTTGCTTGGCCACCCATCGAACCCATATAAGGAGGTTCGATGGGATGGCCAAGCCAGTCGAGGCAGTAACAGTCAGCTTGCTTGGCCACCCATCGAACCCATATAAGGAGGTTAGATGGGTGGCCAAGCCAGTCGAGGCAGTAACAGTCAGCTTGCTTGGCCACCCATCGAACCCATATAAGTAGGTTTGATGGGATGGCCAAGCCAGTCGAGGCAGTAACAGTCAGCTTGCTTGGCCACCCATCGAACCTCCTTATATGGGTGGCCAAGCCAGTCGAGGCAGTAACAGTCAGCTTGCGACAGCTACAAGATACCTGATGAAGACAGCAGAGTCAGCAGTCGAAACGTAGTGTTTTTACACCACCATCCGGCTGGACACCCGAGAGGATTTACTTGTTTTATAGGAGGGAATCATATTTTGTTATGAGTTATTTGAGAAGATGCAGTCAATTTATATGAAACAGTCGGTCGCTTCCATTATATCCGAAAAAATAAATAACAGCGCAGGCCACACTGCCGAATGATTTTTTGAGTATCAAAATTATTCTTATCGACTTAATCTGGTATTGCAAACACCATAATACTTCAGCCTTCTGTAGCCAATAATGGCGTATAGGGTTTATTCATTTCCAATTTTTTATCTATATACTTCGAGAACGACTTACGATCGATCTGTTAGAGTAAGAGTAAGGTCCAACTTGAGTTCTTGAATTCTTCCAATTTTTGGTCCACACTATATCAGCTTATGTGTACGGACATGTTCACTGAAGTGAAACGCTGTGCCATGTCAGATTTTTAAGGCTTCGCTACGTCGAGCGAGATCAGTAAAGACGGAAAAGGACTAAAGGCAGGGAGCTGGAAGGAATTGGGCTATGGACATTTAAAGGAATAATAACGGTATTTGCGTGGAATGATTTGAGGAAGTCATGGAAAACCCAAATCTGGATTGCGGGTTTGGGATTCGAACCCGCGTCCTCCCGAATGCGAGGAATGCATTACCGCTCACTCAGTATTTTAGTTGTGATGGAAAAGGAAACAGTAACATGCTACACTCTGGAATACTTATAATTATTATTATCATGATTACTGAGTTTAAGTAGTTCTTATTAATGAGCTCCTCGATTAATTACTCCAATCGATACCATCCCGAATGCAAGTAAATATGATTGCTAAGGATTAGGGAGGTGTCATTTCCTGCCCTACTCGATACTATGGTTGCAGAATGTATGGGACTCTGCGTGTTATCAATTAAAAGCCTAGTAACAATGAGGAAGTATCGGTACGTAGGCTCAGATGAGCCGTGAGTAATTCTCGATTCCGTTTGAAAATCCCCCAAAATGGTCAGGACTGAGGTCATACCGTAATAGCGGCGTTTCAGAGAATTTGGCTGTTATGAGAACTGGAGGAAGTGTTCGCCAGCCCATCACAGGGCTGTAAACAGCATTACATTTTATAAATTTTGTTCCACGGTTGAGCAGATCGGACGAAGCGACATGTTTCTACGAAAAACCGATTGAAGAGGCAAAAAAGCGTGCGGGCGTTTGGCCGAAGGAGGCGAGGTATCCTGCTGGTAAGTTAGTAGAGGAAGACTTATTTCTGTTCTGTCATTGTGAACGTTTGGTAAAGCTCCACTTGAAGGCATTGTCGGTAATTTTTTTCTCTCCGGAATGCTGATAGTCTATGTAGACGGCAGTGTCAGAGGGTGTGTCTCTCTATGCGTAACAGACTGCCACCCTTAGTTGGTCTTGCTGTTGCAGCAGACTTCTCATAAAACCGGTCCCGATGGGGCCCAATAGACAGAATGTAGAATCACTTAGAATGTGGTAATATTTACGTCCCCTACGCCTATAGGGCGTCCACAGGGAACACTTTAACCCTTACATAACGCATGTGACATGTCCCATGCTCCAAATATTGACTCAATTATATTTCCTAATAAACGGAAACAAATCTGAAAACTTGAATTAAATATAATGGTTCTTAAAAAAAAATAAGAAAATATATTTACCATCTGCAATTTTACACATTTTTGTAATGGCCATTAACGGTCACACAGAGCCTTAATAAAATCTCTGAAATACACTTTAGGCTCCTATTAAAAATACGTGTAAAAATTATTCTCTTTTTTCCAACACTTCACAGGAATCATTAAAATGCTGCATGACGGTCCTTTCTATGATGTTATATGCACCTATGTTATTAGCGTCAGACAGAGTTCTTTGAAGCTCCCACTGCAGGAGATTATCTTAATACCGAGCGCTGAAATCTCTCTTTGGAGAAACCAGCCACGATTTATTAAATACCACTTCTGGTGCAAATTTTTCAGCTTATTCCTCTGACGGAACTCATCTCCAAGACGAGAAGTGTTGTAATCGCTGAGTTACATGAATAAAGTAGCATAATACCAATCCCTTAAATTTATCTTTGCAAAGATTAGGAATAAGCTGTATAACCAGATGAATGTTTTGTGTGTGTGTGTGTTTTTTTTTTAAATTTTAACCTACAATGCAAAACGCCGTTTTTTTGTTTCTGTAGCGCAGTAAGAGCCTTAATCTAAATGATATAATATGATATAAAAATAATATAAACAATTCACTTCGGAGGATGTCGCTTGCAATTAACCGCCAAAGTAAAGCATAATGTATTTCTAAATCTCATGTATCCAGTGTAGTGAACATTTTCGACAAACAACTTGGAATCTGTTACGTTCTGTTGCTACAACCTATGTGGTATTTATTCATGTCTGCTCCGCATCGCCATTCTCTACATTTTTTTTTATAATGGCATTCGGCAACTTAGGCCATACAGTCATCTCAATTTGATTACGATAAATCTTCCAGTGAATCAGTTTCTTCAGTATGTTGTAGCTTTTTAAACACCCACGCCTTCGGCCGGACTCGAACCGGCAACCTTCGGCACGCGGGGCCAGTACTCTAGCCCCTAAGCAACCGAAGCCGTCTTTCTTACCATTATTCCTGGCAGCATTCATTGGAGTTTGTGGTCTTTCGACCTTTACTTCAGCCTTATTAGATGAGACATGAAGTTACCTAAGTCATGGTCTCGTTCTGGCGTTCTTTGATAACAACATAACTAGTGCCAGTGGCTTTTTATGCCGGTCGGTGTCTATATCGTACCGCCCAAGCACGCCGACCTCTGGATTTAATCTCTTCTCTGTGTTCCGGTGGAAGGGCTTAGCCAGCGTCCGGAAGCGGTCATTTAGTGGTTGTAGCCCGGTGGCTTCATGCAGGGCCGCGGTTGGGAAGCGGTCCAGTAGTTGCAGGGTGCGCTTCAGCGCTCTGTCTTGAATTACCTGGAGGTGTTTCAGGTGTTTGTCAGCAGCGTAACCTCGTACTGGGCAAGCATATTCAAGTAGGAGCCATTCCAGAGTGAGACAGATCTTCATTCTTGTGGCAGGTAAACGTACGCTGTTCTTATTCAGCAGAGGGTGCAGATCGTGCACTTTCCCACTGGCTCTCCTCTGAACATTCTCGATATGAGCTGCCGACGTGAGCTTGGAATTGAGGGTAACCCCGAGGTACTTCTCCATCGATTTTACTTGAATGTCATCATCATGGACTTTTAGATGGGGCTACTGCTAATATTTGTTTCGTGGGAAGTATTTTTTCAAGAGCATTATGGCCTGGTTCTATGTTTGAGTCATTTCAGTATGTCATTTCCTTGCTCATTCCTCACTCTGTTGTAGAATCTCTTGCAGCCGTCTAGTGGCGATGGCTCTGCTACCTGGAGGTAATGAAAGCAAAACTGTCGGCATATGTTACAGTTTCCACTGTGACAGCCGTTAGTGAATCAGCCATGTACAAGGAGTACAGAATGGGGCCAAGTACTCAGTGATTTCGAACCTACCCATTTTTCGGTATTACTACCGATATGGGATCTGTCCTACCAAAATGTAACGATTTTTTCCTTCAATTCTGAGATTTCTCCAGGATTTTTTTTACCGATTTTAAATTTTCATATTGGTGAACCGTTTCGTATATATTTTACGGGAAATTCCTCTATCAGTTATATGATAAATAGTTATCTATTGCAGAATGGTACCGATATCTTTTAGGGAAAACCATGGTGCCCGACATTTTCGACACTTTTTTTCACTTAGAGCTTTACGCTTCGTCGACTTTGAGGTCATTGGATGTGGGATAGGACTAAGGTCAAGGAACTGGAAGGAATTCGACCATGGCCTTTTTAAAGGAAGAATCCCGGAATTCGCATGGTGTGATTTGGGGAAACCATAGAAAACTCAAATCTGGATGCCCGGATGGGGATTCGAACCGCCGTCCTCCCGAATGCGAGGCCAGAGCGAAATTCCCGAGCTGATTCCCTTGTCCATACAAACGACAGTTAGGATTTTCTTCGTTCATTAGTTTTCATCAATTAGACGAGAAACTTTCTCCGAGTTACTAAGTGAAAATGTCGTCAGACGAAGAAGTGAATACAAGCGCAAGTCTAAAAAGAAAAAAACCCTACAATTTTACAGAAAAGAATGTGAAAAAGAATTTTCACGTTGGCCTCAAAAAGTTGTAAAAGCACAAACAATGATTATTCCAAGTGTTGTTATAAGGATATTAATATTACATAAAGGAAAAAAACTCACGAGAAACACAATTCTTCACAAGAACAATCGGTTTCATCAAAGAATATAAAATCGCAAAGCTATCGTCACTTACTGTGACAAAAATTCAAAAACCTGATATACAAAAATAACCAAGGTAAAAAAAATAAAATATTTTTCTACCAAGTACCAGTACTTACATTGTTATTAGCCTCGCTTTATGTGGAACATAATATACCATTTAGCACTATGGAGCTCCTACCGAAACGGATACAGTCCGTTAGTCCCGGTTTAAAAATTGAAAAAGAAATAAAATGTTTTACGATGAAAAGTCACGCCATAATTGATCAGATTATAGGTACAAACGTTTTGATAATGTATATGAAGATCTGCGTAAAAGTAGTTTTTTGCTTATTGTTGACGAATCGAATGATCTTAGTACAGCCAAAAACTTGTGCTTAGTCGTGAGGAACTCAAGAAAGCATCATATTAAAGATAGTTTTTAGCTTTTATTCCATTAGAAGCTGCTGATGCAGTGTCCTTATTTGAACACTTTGTAAACTTTTTTAGAAGCAATGATATTCTATATAAAATTAATCTAATGGGCCTTGCATCTGATGGGTCAAACGTAATGATGGGGTGTAATAATTCTGTTGTAACATTGTTGCAAAACGAAATCTATACTAATATTAGAAATGGGAAAGTCTGTTTGTTACGTTTCTTGGGCTAAATGGCATATCTAATCATAATGAAATTTGCCAGTGACATGTTATTTGTCATTAGGATTGACAAAGGATAATTTTTTCTCTATAAATAAAACATACTGTCATATAATTTTGGAAAATTACTGAACAGTGATAGACTTGTGCATAGGATGTGTAAGTCTCATTAACACATTCCCACATAGTGGTCTGGTGGCTCAGTGGTTAATGCGCTTGCTTAATAGTGTTTGCAGGATGGTCACCGTTTCCAATCCCAGTGGACCCAACTATTTTAAGAATTTTTTTTTGATTGAATGGACGGTCAGTTGTTCGGTTTCCATGTTAAACTGTAGATATCACAAAATTAGGGGTGCAATGCATGACAAATCGAAGGTGGTCTAACAATGATGTGGGAGTATACTTTTTTTTACTCTATATTGATTCCTTAGACGTTGTTTCTCTCACTGTCAGTATATGTGTGATCTGCACTAATCTTTACTAATCTTATCTTATATCTTATATATATATATATATATATATATATATATATATATATATATATATATATATCTTTATTATATATATAAAAATCTCGTGTCACGATGTTCGTCCGGGATGAACTCCGAAACTACATAACCGATTTAGATGAAATTTGGCTTAATATGTGTGATTTAGTCCAACTTAAAAGATAGGATAGTTTTTACCTGGATTATAGACCTCAATATTTATTATTTGCGAAATAAATGTTCATTAAATGTTTGTCATAGGACAATGGTTTGAAATTATTTGTAAGCCACCAAGGCTAAGCGGTCTGATGGCTAAGTGGTTAGGGCGTCTGACTGGAGATGGAAAGGTCCCCGGTTCGAGTCCCTGTCTCGGCGATGATTTTTATAGACACTTAACCCGGCATTAACCTCCGGCGCAGCATGCTGTATGAAGTGAAATACGCCAGGACGGTACTGTGGTTCGGATTCGACGTTAAAATGTAGGTCCCCTGTACCAGGCAGGATGGGCGGGGTAGGTAAAGGCGGCTACGACAGGGGCAGAATGCCCAGACAGTAGAAACCAGGTCACCAGGTCATTACGACTACACGTAATTATTATTATAGTTCCATAAGTTTCTAACAGATGGCGATGTGTTAACTTATCTATACAACACTTGGTTAGCTAGGTTGGGTAATCATCCAGTAGATCACGTTCTGTTTCAATTTATTTATGCTACAGTTTATTCCTAACAGATGGCGGTGTGTTAATTTATCGAACCATCCAGTAGATGGCGTTGTATTTCGATTTATTTATACTACGGTCTATTCCACGCCATATGTGTGAGTTTCTTCAATTTTAATTGTGCTGTGTATTGTGTTATAATTATACTGTATTGTTGTTCATCGTTTGTGTGTCTTTATACCTAACGACAAAGTAATTACACACATGAATATAACATTGAAGAAAACGTTACGATAAATTCGAATCGTGTAAGCATTTCTCGCTAACTTATCATTTTTCTTCTTCTTTTTGTTATGGTCAGCTAGACTCCACGTGTCAATTTCAATTCCTCTCCTGTTGTTTTTTCTTTCTCCCCCCCCCCCAGTACTCCTTCATTATTGCACTCCTCTCTACCTTTGAATCCTGCCATATTCAAAGTCTGCTATCGAAAAAAATTTCTTTCCATACGGTTCACTGGTATTATTTCGTTTCAAATCTTTCTAAACCTCTTGAAAGCCTGGTGTCATCCATGCTATAAATGTATAAAAAAATATCATTCTTCTATTTCTGTTACTTTTTCAATGTTATTTTATATTTCTTCATTAGTTCTTAACTTCCATTTTACTGTATTTTTCAATGGACCCAAAAATTCCGGTTTCACCACTGTATTATAGCGTCTTATTTTAAGGCTTTCAGAAAGGCACTTTTTGTTGTAATTCAAATATTTTTCAGTGAAATGTCGCCAAGAATCTAACCTCGACAAAGTGTGTAGCAGAGAGGCAAGACGCACGACGAGAGAGCTCATCAATCAGCAACACAAATCGCGACAAGTAAAGAAGTTCAAAGAATCAGGACAGCTGAGTATCGTATGCAAGAATCTCAAGAACAGCGTGATCAACGTCTGTGACAGAACATATCGAGAACAAGAGCGGCACGAAAACAGCACATAGCGACATTTAGAGAAAGAGAACGAGTGATGAACAAATGATACACGTTCCAATATGCACCAGCCATTGATTACTCTGCACATTCAAAAACTGCAATCGGTGCAGTGAGCAAAATATGCCAGTATTATCAGGCGTTGAAATTCCGCAATGAAGCAGCCGGCATGTGTTGTGCATCAGGAAAAGATGTATTATTACAACTACCTAATCCGCCAGAACATTTACAATCCTTCTTGCTGGCGAATCAAACGATTCGAAATTGTTTCTGCGCAAGACATGCAAATTCAATTCTTGCTTCCAGATGACGTCTTTTGGGGCAGCAAAAATTTGCGATCTTACATCTGATGGACGTCATTTTGAAACTAAATTCAAAATACAAGGCCAGGTGTACCATAAGATTGGGTCGTTGATACCGATGCCAACGATGACCCGAAGTTTCTCCAAATCTATTGGAAATTGTGAGGAACGCTTGAAAACTAGGTGTCAGTATAATTTCATCGAACAAGCAGAAGAGAGAGCAATTGTGGTATTGTTGGAAAATTGTTTGGAAAATAATAATCAACTTATTCAATTGTGTCGCCACAATTAAAAAATGACAACTATCAAATTGTCATCAAAGCTGACAAATTACCATCAGGAGAATACGCTGGCAGATTCAACACGCCAACCGTAGATGAAGTTGCAGTTTTTATGGTTGGTGACTCACTTGATTAAAGTCACACGTCAAGACAGAACTGTTAGTATAATTTCGGATTTACACCGTTCACATGACGCACTCCAGTATCCACTGATATTCTGGCAAGGGCAGAATGAATATCACATCAACATCAAACAGCGTGATCCAGTTGCTGGTAAATTTAATATTCAACTATTTACTTCGTTATTTTATTAGTACAGTAGACCCGCGGTATTCCGACCAGGTACCGAATTATAGCGGGTACACTATATTGATTTCTTATTATTTTTTTTACTATTTAATTTATTATTTTTTCAGGTAATAAAACAAATAAAAAGGTTACTAAAGTTACTTCAATGATGTACTACGCCCCCCGATGGATGATTAGACGTAATTAGGATAACTATATCCTTCGATATCGTCAACTGTGCCTTCAATACGTCGTGGATATGTACGCCAAGATTGAAAACAAGCATTTTCGATTTATTTGATACAACCAGGTTAAATTACGATCGGAGGAATACATTCTCTTACGAGATATTGTGTCGGCAATATTTATGAAAATTTTAACGCCAATGATATCGGTAATGCATTTATTTTACCTTCAAGCTACATCGGCAGTTCACGGAACATGCAGGAATATATACAAGATGCGATGACTTACGTACGTCATTATGGTCGTCCAGATTTGTTTATCACATTTATATGTAATCCGAATTGGGAGGAAATACAAACTTTGCCATTACCAGGCCATCAATCAATGCATCGTCATGATGTCACGGCACGTGTGTTGAAACAAAAATTAAAATCATTGATTGATTTAATCGTAAAACATTCAGTTTTCGGTAACACACGTTGATATCTGTATTTGGTTGAGTGGAAAAAGCGAGGTTTGCCTCATTCTCACATTTTGATTTGGCTTGAAGTTAAAATCCATCCAGAAGAAATTGATCAAATAATTTCAGCGGAAATGTCGGACCCATTAATTGATCAAGAATTGCTTGATATTGATACCAGTCACTCGATCCACAGACCATGCGGTGCTTTTAACATGACATCGCCATGCATGTAAGGTGGAAAATGTAAGAAGCGTTTTCCAAAGGAATAAACGAATGATACTATTACGGATATCGATGGTTATCCGTTGTATCACCGCAGAAATGCTGAGAATGGTGGCCAAACATTTACAATGCGAATGTCAAGTTCTAGAAACCAAGTTGAAATTGACAATCAGTGGGTCGTACCATACTCACCATTGCTTTCAAAAACGTATAAGGCTCATATTAACTTCGAGTTTTGCAGTTCTGTAAAATCCATTAAGTACGTTTGTAAATATGTTAATAAAGGCAGTGATTTGGCCGTATTTGAAGTTCAAAATGTAAATAAAAATGACGAAATAACACGATACCAAGTAGGTAGATACATCAGCAGCAACGAAGCTATCTGGCATATTTTTAGTTTTCGCATCCACGAAACAGACCCTTCCATCCAGCATCTTGCAATACATCTTGAAAACGATCAACATGTATATTTCACCGAAGAAATTATTTTCCATAGAATACTTGAGCCACCAAAAACGACAAACCACAAACTGAATGTTTCACATTGTGTCAAAAATCTGATGTGTTCCGCCAATATGCAAAAACATTATTATAAACCGATGTTCCAAGCTATTTTTCATGGAACAAATTAGGTAAAAAATGGTAGCCACGTAAACAAGGAGAACCACATCCTTCGATCGCAGGCATATTCAAAGCAAAGACTTTGCATCCAAAGGAACGTGAATGTTTCTTTCAGCGTTTGTTATTGGTGAATGTTCCTGGACCAGCTTCTTTCGAATGTTAACGAACAGTTAATGGTCGAGTGTTCAATACATGTCAAGATGCATGTCGTGAGTTGCAGCTTCTGGTAGACGACAATTATTGGGACCTGATACTTGCTGATGCAGCGTTGACAGCCACGCCGAATAGTATTCGTCAAACTGTTTGCAATTATTTTGACAACATGTTATCCAACACAATCTTCGAGTTTGTGGGAAAAATATAAAAACAGAATGACTGAAGATATTACTGAAATTTCAGTTTATATAAATAAATAGTTTTTTTTATAAATATCAATTTTTATATAATTTCAATTAAGTAATTTGTAATTAAATGTAAATTATATTTTTATGATCGTTTGTCCTTAATTTCAACTCTCCGTAACTCTTTACCAATTACATTTGAATTTCCAAATCGACTACCATGTTTTTGTCTTTATTAGTGAATATTAATTTGACTACTTGAGGAAGTTTAGTATAACATTAATCCAACGTATTATAATTAGTAAGTCACAGCAGCGCGTGACCGGGTCAGCTAGTATATGTATATAAATCTCGCATCACGATGTTTGTCCGATATAAATTCCGAAACTACTTAACCGATTTTTATGAAATTTGGTTTACTCTGTGTAATTTGGTCCAACTTAAAAGATAGTATAGTTTTTATCTCAGTTATTGATCTCAATATTTATTACTGCGAATTAAATGTTCATTAAATGTGTGTGTCATAGGTAATTATTTGTAATTACCGTAAGTTTGAGCGGTCTGGTGGCTCAGTGGTTAAGGCGTCTGACTGGAGATTGAAAAGTCCCCGGTTCGAATCTCTGTCTCGGCGGGGATTTTCACAGGCGATTAACCAGACCTCCACCTCTGGTACAGCTGGCTGTGTAATGTGAAGTACACCAAAACGCTTCCGTGGTTCGGATTCCACGATAAACTGTAGGTCCCCTGTACCCGGCAGTATTCGCGGGTTAGGTTAAGGGGGCTACTACACGGTATAGTTCCGTAATATGCCGATATGTTCATTTATCGACACAACACTTGGTGCAGAATATTCTATGCCATATGTAGTTATGTTAACGACATAACCGAGTTTCTTGAATTTTTCGTATATTATCATTTAATGAAAGCTGGCAAAGAAACATTAGGTTTTAGGGAACAAGCTGCACGAAAACCTTGGATCACAGAAGAAATTTTGCAGACGATGGATCAGAGAAGAAGGTACAAACATGCTCAGGATGAAGCAGGAAGAGAGCAGTACAGGCAATTTAGAAATCAAGTAAATAGGAAATGCAAAATAGCAAAAGAAAAATGGCTACAAGAAAAGTGTGAAGAAATAGAAAAGGAAATGGTCGTAGGAAAAGTAGATGTTGCATATAGAAAGACCAAACAGAATTTTGGAGAAATGAAGAAAAGAGGTATGAGCATTAAAACTGCCGATGGGAAACCTCTTTTAAGCTCAGAAGATAGAGCTAATCGATGGAAGGAATACATTGAGAAACTGTATAATGGGGACGACTTGAATAATAGTGTATTGGAAAAGGAAGGCGATGTCGACATTGATTACTTAGGAGATCCTGTTTTGAGGACAGAATTTAATAAAACTCTGAATGACTTGAAAGCAAATAAGGCAGTTGCAATTGATGAGATCACTGCAGAACTTCTTAAAAGAGGAAGGAATCGAAAGATTATTCAAGCTGATATCAAAAAGTTATGAAAAAGGAGAAATTCCAACTGATTTTAATAAAAATATCATCTTCACACTTAAAAAGAAAGCACAAGCCGACAAATGTGAGAATTATCGCACCATTAGTCTAAGATCACATGCTTCAACATTACTGACCAGAATAATATACAGAAGGATGGAAAGGGTAGTAGAAGAGATAGTAGGTGAAGATCAGTTTGGGTTTAGGAAAAATCGCGGTACAAGGGAAGCAATTCTGTCTTTAAGATTAATACTTGAAGGGCGGATCAAGAAAAACAAAGATACTTTTATGGCTTTTGTTGATTTAGAAAAAGCTTTTGATAATGTTAGGTGGGACAAGATGTTCAAAATTTTAAAGAAGTCAGGTCTAAAGTATCGAGATAGAAGAATACTCTATAAACTATATAAGAATCAAGTGGCTGTAATAAAAGTAGAGAAACACGAGAGACATGCATCAGTTAAAAAGGGTGTGAGACAAGGTTGTAGTCTATCCCCATTAATATTCAACTTGTATGTAGAAGAAGCAATGAAGAAAGTCAAAGAAAAATTTCCATGTGGCATAAGTTTTCAGGGAGAAAAAATCAGTATGCTACGATTTGCTGACGACATTGTCTTGTTAGTAGAGAAGGCTGAGGAAATTGAGAAGTTATTGAATGGCATGAACAAAATACTGAAGGAAGATTTTGGACTGAATAAAACAAAAGTGATGAAATGTAGCAGAAATGATACCAATACTAGAATATTAAATATAAAAATAGGATCGGATGCAATAGGAGAAGTGAGTGAGATCTGTTACTTGGGAAGCAAAATTACAACCGATGGCCGAAGCAAGAATGATGTTAAAAGCAGAATAGCACTAGCAAAAAGAGCCTTGATGAAAAAGAGAAACCTTTTAGTTTCAAATATTGATCTAGGAATTAGAAAGAACTTCTTAAAACTCTTTGTGTGGAGCACAGCTCTTTACGGTAGCGAAACATGGACTTTTGGAATACCGGAAAGAAGAAACTTGAAGCATTTGAAATGTGGTGCTACAGAAGAATGCTGAAAATTAGGTGGACAGACAAAGTAAGAAATGAACGAGTTTTGGAAATGATGGGTGAGAAAATAAGTTTGTGGAAGAAGCTTACAGGAAGAAGAGACAGACTGGTAGGTCATATTTTGAGACATGCTGGATTGGTTAATTTGTTAGTGGAGGGAACAGTCGAAGGTAAGAACTGTAGAGGTAGACAAAGATTAGAATATATGAAGCAGATAATTAAGGACGTGTTTTGTAAAGGGTATGTAGAAATGAAGAGGTTAGCACAGGATAGGAAGGGATGGAGGATTGCATCAAACCAGTCTAAAGACTGACGACAGCAAAAAAAAAAAAAAAAAAAAAAAAAAAAAAAAAAAAATGTGTTATAATTATACTATATTGTTGTGTATGGTTTGTATGTTATTATATTTAACGAAAAAATAATTACACACATGAAAATAACATTGAAGAAAACGTTACGACAAATTCAAAATCGTGTATGTATTTCTTGCTTGCTTCTAATTTTTCTTCTTCTTTTCGTTATGGCCAGCGAGGGACCACGTGCCAATTGCTATTCCTCTACTGTTGTTTTTTTCTTTCTTCCTTTCTAATACTCCTTCATTATTGCACTGTGTTTTCTATTTCTCTCTTCAGACCATTTTGCATACGTTTTCTTCTCCTCTCTACCTTGGATTCCTGCCATATTCGAAATCTGCTTTCGAAAATTTTCACCTTTTTATATTCACTGATAGTATGTCGTTTCAAGTCTTCCTTAACATAGTTGATTTTTTTCTCGCAAAAATATTTGAATATCTTTTTTGTTAGCCAGGTGTCATCCATGCGATAGATGTGTCGAAAAATTATCATTTTCCTTTTTCTGATTAATTCTGTTATTTTTATCAATGTTATGATATAGTTCCTCATTACTTCTTAACTTTCATTGTACTGTATTTTTCAGTGGAACTAAAGTTTTCTTTATAATTCTCCTTTCCAATACTTCAAGTTTATCCAGTTTATAAATTTAATACCGAGCGGTCTAGTGGCTCAATGGTTAAGGCGTCTGAGTGAGATCGAACGGTCCACGGTTCGAATCCCTGTCTCAGCGTGGATTTTCATAGGCCATTAGCCCGACCTTCACTCCTGGCACAGCTAGCTGTGTAATGTGAAGTACGCCAGAACGCTTCTGTGGTTCGGAATCCACGTTAAACAGTTAAACTGTAGGTCCCCTGTACCCAGCAGGGTTACCGGGCTAGGTTAAGGCGGTTACTACAGGGGCGGAATACACAGCCAGAATCCCTGTCACCAGGTCATTACGACCACATGGATTAATAATTATTATTATTTAATACCAGGCATTCACTTGCATATAGACATTCCGGTTTTATCACTGTATTATATTGTATTATTTTAAGGCTTTTAGAGAGGCACTTTTTGTTGTAATTCAATGTCGAAACACTCCGTTTGACCATGAACATGCGAGTACAGTTGCAAAATAATCCGTCGGCACAAGTATTTTGTAAGCAATTGCTAATTATTGGAAACGGTAAAATAGAACTGCATCGAAATACACAATACATCAAATTGACAGACAAATTCTGCACTGTTGCTCACTCAAAAAATGGACTAATTGAGAGTGTGTTCCCGGATATATCGAATAATTACTTAGATCATAATTGGCTCAGTAATCGTCCTATTTTGGCAAATGTGGACGAAATTCCACATACATCAGTTGTTGCTTCCAGATACAACGGTTGTTGCCAGGTGATCGTATGTCTTTTAAATCAATAGACACTATTGTAGATGAAAATGAAGCCGTAAATTTTCCAACTGAGTTTTTAAATTCTTTGGATATACGAGGAATGTCACTACACAGTCTTCGGTTAAAGATTAGTTTACCGATTATTCTTCCTCGTAATTTGAATCCACCTCGAGTATGCAACGGTATACGTTTGGTCATCAAAAGGATCACCGGAGATGTTCTTGAAGCAACTATTGTGACTGGAAAGTTTAAAGGAGAAATCATCCTGTTGCAACGTATTCCAATGATACTGTCAAACTCTCCAATACCTTAGGCATTTCCTAATTCGTGATACTAGGTATAATGTATGGTTACCAAATTCCAGTTTTATTCTCCAGTTTCTGTTCTGAGAGTTCGGAGCATGTTAGTCATAACTTTGGTCACTTCCCATGCTTGTCACCCATACAGTAATATCAAATTAACATTATTATTAAATATCAGTAGCTTGTTGCATAGGAGTCAATGGTTCAAAGGCGACCTTAGAATTTTTTATACAGCTTCTGGTAACAGAAAATAAAATAATGTATCCCATAGTGATGTAAAATATTACAATTATACACTGAAATTTTTTGCAATTTCACTGTTATTTTCAAAATGATTACGTAAGTTAACGCACAAAATGTAGTGAAGCTTGTCAGTAAAGAATTAAAAAATGAGGATGTAGGCCATCTTAGGTATAATTAATACTCTTGAAGCTGGATGAATGGTTCCAGACACAAAGGTCCTTTACATTTTAGTATGTTTATTTTTTTTATACGAAGCCTGTAGAGAGACACCCTGTTTTAACTCGTTGTTTGCATGGTGCTCTTTTTCATTTCGGGTAGCTTTGAAATACTATTTTCCTCTTCTTCGCGGATTAGGCCCTCTGACCCTTTTCAGTCCCTCAGACCACATTTTAGGAGAAACTTTCATCTCTCGAACGTGTTGGTGTCATTTATTTCTGTATTCTTAAATTTTTTAGTTGAGCTTGAAAATCCCTAATTTCTGCTTTATTACTTCACTAGGTTTATGGTCTTGATATAACGGTGTCGGCATGTCATTCTTTTATAGAATTTCGTTTGGGTTTAATTTAATTTTATCCATAATTCGCTATATTGACGTGACTGTATTAATCAGACAAAAGGTAGAATGAGAAACAGCCTTCAGTCACTAGAATACAACTTTTATTGTATTACACAATGCATTTCGGACCCTGTGGATCCATCTTCAGGTTACTATGGTATTTACATTTGGTTTTAAATTTTCCTTAAGCGAGATTCGTGCCTAGTAAAGTTTGTTCCTGCGCTGAAAAATGATTTCAAGTAAGTGACGAGAACACGTTTATTATGAGAGTAAATACAAAATATGAAAACATTGTGGAAAACTTACCAGAATTGACGAGATGGTGAATAATTGGTAATATATACATATTTATTGCGGAGCACTGTACTAGACACGATGTCGTTTAAGATGCACATGTTTACATAAACACAACAAAACAGTTTACAGATGATGTGTGTACTCTGGCAACGAATGATAAATTTCATCTTTGTATAACTTGTAACACACATCATCTGTAAACTGTTTTGTTGTGTTTATGTAAACATGTGCATCTTAAACGACATCGTGTCTAGTACAGTGCTCCGCTTGGAGAGATATTGGTCGAATAATAAGGAATAATGCATGGAGGGCGAAAGATTACCATGACCACAAGCTGGCTCTGGATTTCATGCATAAGGGAGTGGGAAAATTTTCTGTTGTGGGTGAGGGTGTCAAGGATTGGTACAAATTACCAAGTGAAGTAATTAATAATTCACGAAAAACGCTGACGGAATTTAAAATTGAAATTCGTAAATCGAGTAAAGTATATGGGGAGAAAATAAAGAGGGGTAATTAGATTAACAAGGACATTGCCACCGGAGCGTGTGCACCATCGCAATTAAATTATAAATTAAATTAAGTTCAGATGTATTTTCTATGCATCAACTATCATAATACAATTTTTGACCTGATCATACATTTAACTCTAAAAGACGTAACTTTGGTTTCACTTTTAATTATTTCACTGTTGCATGTTTGGTTATGGATTTAACAAAAGTATAGTTTCAGAGGAAATGACAGTGACTGCGTAGCTAAATTTATTCTGGTGCATCTGCGCAAATTTTTAATGACCTGTCTTAAATATTCTGGAATTTCTTTTTGTTCAAACAAACCCCACCATATATTCAGTTTAACATTATCAATAAAAGCATACGATTTTCTACGTTAAATTCGCATCGTTTTTCCATAAATATACTAAATACAGTGTCCATACATGAATGGCCAACCTGGAAACCATTTTTCTATTCTTCTAAGAGGTAATCCGCTATATTTTTAAATTGTGAACATATTGAATAATGATAAGAGCTTAGCTTCCCCCAGTTCAGGAATCGCCTTTCAACTCCAACAGATATTTAAATTACCAACAACAGAAAGGCAACATGTCCACATAAATTTTACAGGAAAGACAAAAAACTGAAGACAGCCTGACATATGATAATTTTTTGTTTATATTATATTGACATGTAACTAGGCAATATTTAATTATGTGTGTTAACAGTTCCGAGCAACGCATCACAAGGCTGTGAGAAGTTGGCCCTCATAGCAGTAGCTCCAACGTTAGGCGCTTTATCGAGCCCCTTCGGGTGAGTTTATGTTGGAGCTGCGATAAACGATCAGAGCGACGATAAACGCGGCGACAAGAGCGGCGCTCAGTTTCTTTCTTCGTGTAGTGTTTATGTTGGAGCTTCGATAGTAGCGTAGAATCGTGTTTTATATTGCAGGCAATTGTCAACCTGCCGGACATGTACAAGAAATCTAGCTTATTTCTTTCGTGTAGGAGTTGTATTGCAACAGTTTTAGAAGTTGTAAGAGAAATAATTATGAAAAATGCTTCATATGACAATTCCAGAGGAACAGGATTTCGTAAAAAAATAGCCGAAGATTGTTACAATATTTCTAATTTTCCGGAATGCATGGGCGCTGTCGACGGAAAACACTTCAGCTACTTTTCCTGCCCACTCTGGCTTCATGTTCCAGAATTACAAAAAAAAATTCTATTGTTCTGTAAGGATTGGTCAATCTAATTATAAATTTATAAACATTGAAGCTGGAGGTAGTGGTAAACAGAGTGACTGACGGTGGAACAGTTAGATCTGCAGTTCTGTATGTCTCTTTAATAGATGGAAGACTGAATATTCCAAATCTCTCTGCCAAATTCTGAAATAACTGAACCTCGTGTTTTTATAGGCTTATCCAATTTTAAATAATTTATTAGATCCTTATGGACAATATTTAGATGCAGGCAGATGATACCTCAATGCTAGGTTATCATGAACATGAGAAACCGTCAAATGTGCCTTTGGCATAATTTAATCTAAATGGAGAATTTTAGCCACAAAAATATATACTTCTGCAGTCGTAGCTAGCAATATTAATAAGACCATTTGTTTGCTACATAATATTATTATTGACAGAGAAGGTATTGAACATCAAAGAAACTAACACTTCATATCCTAAGAATTTGACACCAATATTGGAAGGCCAATCCAAGCTGCAGAAAATACCGGCAACTTATATAAAATCTACTTTTGTTACAATTCGAAATCAATTAATACGAATTTCTATATATTATTAATTTAATTTGATTTTTATAATTTAAATTACTTTTAATAGAGAAAAAATTTCAGTAAATTATGTACGATTTCTCTTTGGCCGTATTAATATTTTATTTCTTTATTTTAATCTTCAGTTTGTATTTATTTATTTCCAGTTTGTAGTGTACACACATTAAAATGAGTTTAAATTACGGAAATCGTACTAATTAAAAACGTTTAGAATTATGTGTTTTATTATATTTAGTGGCCATTTCATCCTACAATTTGTATAGAACGAATCTGTTATGGTGATTTTTGTATTTAAAATACCACAAAAGGGACTTAATAAAAATTTCACCGATCAAACGGTCGACAGGTATCCGCGATAATAGCGAAGAAAATGCTCGCTAGGAACTTCAATACCAGGTACAAAGAACACATAAGAGCCATAAAATGCACAAACCATTCGACATTTGCCGAGCATTTATTAGATAACAATCACCCACCCACAACTATACATACAGATATGAAAATTCTAAAAATCAACAACAACAGAAAGCAATTATTAACAGTGCAGGAAAGTTATCAAATTCACAAAGCCATTATACAGGGAAAAACGGTGCTAAATGAATTTACAAATTTAACAAACAAAATATTATACAGAGCAACAGTAAACACTACAACACAAGAAAACCAACACAGTCACACACAAACCACAAATAATAGCTAAGATAATCACAAAAAACAAAAGATATAATTTAACATAGAGTGAACAAAGCAAAAAACAACGGAAATAGGTCGGTACATCTGTACATTCAAAACAAACGCATTGCTGCAGACACGATAACTAGGTTGGTGTTGTTAAAAGTGAATGTTAACAGCAGATTATATAAATAGAGTGAAGTGAGCAATATTAAAGGAAATAATGCTAAGGTGTATGAAGAAACAACGGTCCAGAGAAAAGCGGGAGGTGCTGTTCCGGACTGACATGTGCTAGCCGCCACAATTTTTAGTAAGTAGAGTGTATGTACATAAAGTTTGTAACCATACAGATAATTTAGTATTAAGAAGTGAATTTATGTTTGAAAACAGATACTATGAAAACAATATATAGAATAATTATAGCAGACTGAACATACAGACTTTACAATACTACAACATGAATATATGTATATAACTGATGTACTTAATCGCATACACAAATATAATCATAATATTATGTTATTTATAGCTACTGACGATGCCCCACTCCAGAAGGGCGAAACGCGTCTGGTAGATGAAAATTAATAATAAAAACAGTTGTTAGAAGACGGATTTTTATTCATAAACATTTATGCAACAACTGCAGAACATGGCCAACAACAAAGTTACTGTTACCGATGCAGGTTCGCAAGTTGATGCACTTTTCTTGGATTTTCAGAAAGCTTTTGATTCTGTACCACACAACCAACTTTTAGCGAAGATTCGAGCTTACGGTATTTGGCTCAGATCTGCGAGTGGATACGTGATTTTCTAACTGATCGATCACAGTATGTCGTTGTTGACGGGGAAGACTCTTCTAAAATAAATATTGCTTCGGGCGTTCCTCAAGGAAGTGTAATAGGACCACTTCTTTTCTTAATATTTATAAACAATCTAGGTGATAACGTGAAATGCTGGTTGCGATTTTTTGCCGACGATGCAGTTATCTATAGAGAAATAAGGTGCTCCGACGATTGCTTAGAAATTCAGCGCGATTTGGATGCTATTTTCTATTGGTGCCGTAAATGGCAGCTTACACTTGATTGCAGAAAGTGCAAGGCAATGGGGATAAGTAACAAAAAGAATCAGTTTGTTCACGAGTACAAAATAAACAATACAGCTGTTGACACGGTTGATTCCCTGAAGTATCTGGGGGTGATAGTACAAAGCAACATGAAATGGGACATGCACATAACTTCCGTCGTAGGCAAGGCGAATTCTAAATTGTGATTCATAGGTCGTATTTTGAGGAATTGTAATGCCCATACAAAGGAGATAGAGTATAGAACACTAGTGCGTCCGCATCTGGATTACTGTTGTAGAGTTTGGGATCCGTATCGCAAGGTTCTGATTGATCAGTGGAGAGGGTGCAGAGGAGGGCCGGTCGGTTCGTGAAAGCGTCACAGAATTGATACATAGATTTGGCTGGGATGGTTTGGAAGACAGACGATGTAGCTTGCGTTCGAATTTATTGGAGAATATGCGAAAAATTTAAATTTCGAGTGCAATGAAATACTTCTGCCAACCTATTTAGGTCGTAATGACCGGACGGATAAGATTAGAGAAATAAGATGCCGTACGGATGCTTTTATGTATACCTTCTTTCCTCGCGCTATTCGGGATTGGATTGCGCGGGTTTACTGTAGTATTGGTGCTTAGCACCCTCTGCCACCCACAATGTTTGTGACTTGCAGAGTATGGATGTAGATAACGTAGGGGATAGCGAGTTTGCCTCATGTTGCGAGGGTCGCCGGACGAGGTCATGAGTAGTTTTAATTAAGTGTTGTGTCTGTCCTGTCTTGTTCATACAAGAAGTTAATGATATTTACGATTACGTAGTACCCATATAGTTGCAGAAAGAAAAACGCACTTTCAGCTGTCTTTATGGCTGACATGGCCAATAGCCAATAATAATAAAAAAGAATGCGAGAAAATTTTTGTGTTGTGGACATACTCCCCTTCTGCAGTAAACAGGATTATTAAGTGTAGTAGTCTCAGTTTTCAAAATACTTTACCATACTTGAAAAGTTCCAAATTGATTCCATCTGTGGTATTTCTTGGGCATTTTCCAATTCTTCTAATATTATGCTATATATGCTGGTATTTCCTGTTACATCTAAAGCTTCCTGTTCATCATATTGGGTGTATCAAACCACAGGTCTTTGAAATGTTTTTCCTATTTTTGATTTCATTTTATTGCTCAAATAAATGTTTCAGTATTTTGTACATCATCTTTATTGATGCATCTTACCCAGCATTATTGATACAGTTTTATGGTCAACGCTTTGTTTTTGTTTGTTTTTTCGCTGTATGAAACTTCAATTTTGACTGTTCTTTCTCTTAGCAAGTTATTATATGAGTTTGGTTTTCTTTTAAAGCTAGACTAATTTCCTAATTCCATATTTTTAATACCCTTTTTCCTCGTTTTCTTTTTCAACAATTTTTTTCTTTCTCTTATGGCTTTACGCCTCGTGGCTCGTCGAATTACTAGCCTGAAAAACGTGCAAGTTCAGAGACTGAAAAAATATTTTAACCCAAAGCAATTTTGTATCTTTTTTTTAAGTGAAAATTTCTACAGTCGCGTTAGCGATGTTTGGACGGGGGTAAATCTATGAGTCCCAGACTTTACGTCACGGACATGGAATAACGTGTTCTCCGTATGACATGCATATTGAACGCTTTTTGGATGGGTAAAATCTTATGAATTCACTTCACCAACATGCTAATGTTAACAGGGTATCTGTAGCTATAAGAATGACGTGTTGCACTTGGACAGCAGTGAAATTATAGATTATACTTGTATCTAATATATAAAAATGAACGTTTTTTTATTGTTGTTAGTTTTTTTTTGGTCAATGTTCTTTATACGAACAAAAGTTTTTATTCGATTTTGATGGAACTTTGCATACGTATACTTTGAAACCAATAGAAAAATACTGTTTACGTTTGATTTACAAAACCTAACCTTAATTTCTGTCAACGTTGTTCATACAAACCCACAGTTTTTATCCGATTCTGATAGTACTCAGCACACATATATTTCAACACAAGGCAATCAGGTGGCTCAACGGTTAAGGCTCTCTCCGGTCGCGGGTTCAAGTCCCGTGGTGAGCAGCAATTTTTAGAAGTTGTATTTGATTATATGAGGTACGCCGAGACGTTTCGTGGTTCTGATTCCACGTTAAACTGTAGGCCCTGAGAAGAGGAATTGGTCTTAATGCCTCTGACACAATAGTTTGGTACATCTCCTTTTGGGAAAATTCGACCAACTTTCGGGTTGTGGACTAAATTAGATTTTTAGTTTTTAAAGTGAAAACTTCTTTAGGCACGATGGACTATTTTTGGATGGCTAAAATCTTATGAGTTCGGGCCTCGTGGCTCAGTGGTTAAGGTGTCTGACTGTGGAACGAAAGGTCTTCGCTTCGAATCCCTATCTTGGTGGGGATTTTCATAGACCCTTATCCCGACCTTCAACTCTGGCACAGGTTGCTGTGTTATGTGAAGTGCGTCAAAACTCTTCCCTAGTTCGGATTCCACGTTAAACTGTAGGTCCCCTGTACCTGGTAGCGCTACAGGTTTTTTTTATTATTTTTAATGGCTTTCCGCCTCATCGACGTCGAGCGTCGAGTTCATTAGAGGCGGGATGGGAACAAGTAACGGGAAGGGATTCGGCCATTGCCTTTTGGAGGAAGCATCCCGGCATTCGCCTGGAGTGATTTGGGGAAACCATGGAAAACCCAAATCTGGATGCCCGGACGGGGATTTTAACCGGAGTCTTCCCGAATGCGAGCCGTTAATACAAGGTTAGGTTAAGGCGGCTAATATAGGGGTGGAATGCGGAGCCAACAGAAACGCTGTCAACAATTATTTATTATTTATTATATCTGTATCTATAGGTAAGACGTGTTGCTCGTGTGATATCCATTGTTTTAAGTTTTCTTTCTATCGGTAGTCCTCAATGACTACCAATTGGTTTTTTTCTTATGTGTATTACCAAATTGATTTTGGTACTACTCTGCACGAACACTTCTCAACTATGACAGTTGGTCAGGATGCCGGCTATTCTAAGTCGTAACGACAAAGAAATACGCAAAATGTCTCCGGAAACTTATATTTTCTGAAGATGATTTTCGTGAAATTCAACATTTCGAAGCTTGTCGTTATAATCGCCGTAAATGGTCTTAGCAGTGAACATTTAGGCCTGGGACGTAAGGAACCCCCTGAAATTGTCCATTAGGAAAAGTGAATCGTTCCTGCTAATCACAGATTATAAGATTGTCCTGATCCGCCAGTCTCAGGCTCTTGTCGAGGGTTGCAGATAAGGACCACAACACCAGTGAAACTGGTGAAGAACATCGGTGTGAGGTGGATTTGGCGGAAGTGGCAGTCCAGCTTTTAGGATTAGTATAAAAGCGGATGGGCAGGGGAGGCTCTTCGGCGTTAGACATAACAACCCACCTAAAAGAAAAACCGTGAGTATAAATCTTGTTCTTTCAAGCTGAGGGTTGGAGCTGTGGCCTTGCTCGTAACATCTAGCGCAAACAAAATCTGCTGACGTAATGAACGGGCTATCAGTAAAATAGCAAGTATTTTATCATACAGTATGGTTTTTGTCTCACAAATAAAAACTGAGATGTAATATTATTACTAACCCCGCAATAATTTTATTATTATTATTATTTATGTGGCATTATAAGAATCCTGAATTATTGTATTAATGTTTGTAACTTGATTTGTAATATTGTTGAGTTTTGACAGACTGTAGTTTGTTTAGTAAACGTGGTAGCATAGTGTTTTTATATTTGAGGCTGAACAGCAGAGATGTGCAGGCAGCGATTGTTAATTGAGCGCCTGCATTGTAGCATGGCAGAGCGTGGGGCAGTGTGTGTGTCACGCCGCTTGGAGAAGGTTGTACACAAGCTAAGATAGCTTGTATTTGATACTTGTTTGAATGTAACACAAGTGGTTTAATAGTTGTATCAATCAATGATATTAATTAAATTCAGTGGTATTTCTGCCAGAACATTGAGTTTTCGTTTCTAGAAGTAGTAATACTATCTCTCAATTTGTTTGGCGGTTATATTCCAGCAAATTGTAATTAAAACTATCCGAGCTGACGGCTTGCACGTGTTGAGAGAGGATAGTTTGGCCGTTCTTGTATAAATAGCACGCCGCCTTCCACTAACGGAGTGGTTAGCACGCAATCGGCTGATTATTTCCGGGATAATTGGTAACTCACATTTGGGCGACCAATGTCAGTTTAGCCCACATTTAGCGATTATGGCCAGGATAGCACACATTTGGCAACAATGCAAGAATTGAAGAAAAAAATGACCACAAACCATATGTTAGAAATGTTAAAATTGTGTTAAAACTGGAAGAAATATACGAAACACTTGTAACGATGGCAGTAATAATATGGAGTCTTCACACCCAATTTATGAGCCTGTTAATTCGATTAGTAACAGAAAACAATGAAGGCTCCTGATTAATATTCATTATGGAGTAAGAATTTGTTTTCCTAAGAGAAAATTTTGCGAGGATGTAATACGGATAGATCTTGTAGATATATACGAAATTAAACAACACAAGAGCATTTTAAAATACTGGTTTCTCTTTCGACATATAGATAAACAAGGTTATACCTTGACATGTGGAAGAATACAAATAGATCGATGAAAAATGACCACGATCCATAGATCAACTAAGAAAAGATCGCCTCAAGGGATTACAGTACGTGAGTGACCACTTCATTTAAAACCTAACAAAGTGGTAGTGATCACACAGATACTAAACAAATGAATGAGAAAGACTTAATGACTTAGATCCGTTCTGGAACGACTGTATAGGATTTTAGTATAAGCTAGATGTAGAACCCAAAGTGTATAATTTATGAGAGATTCTCACAGAAAAGCTGTTCGCAACTTTTTTACATTAAAAAATGAAGAACCTGGAATATAAACTGAAGCTACTTCCACACATTACACTTTTCATAAGGCAAAATATTGATAACCAGTGACGCATAAGACATCAAAAGAGAGATGGAATTATACCATCTACACAATAATGTGAGACTCCAAAAACTACCAAGCCCGATAGGTGAGCGGTAACACTCTGGCCTCGCATTCGGGCAGACACGCGTTTAAATCCCCGTCCGGCCATACAGATTTCGGTTTTCCATGGTTACCCGAAATGATAATAGGCGATTTCCGAGATGGATTCTTTAACAGGTCATTGCCGAATAACTTCCAGTTCTCTGTCACCCGTTCTCTCTCACCTCTAATGACCACTTAGTCGACGAGGCATGAGCCACCCAAAAAAAATTTCTCTGGAACCTAATATTTTTCAGTTAATTTTCATAATCCCCATTTACAAACAGATCCGAAATTAGTTCAAGGTTGTCAAGACTATGGTTTTCTCATTTCAACTATATTGAAAGGTGGATTAAATATTAATGAAAGATCTAATTGCATTAATCAAGTAAACAGACAAAGGAAAGAATTTATTGTTGAAAGTACAATGCTATTACGATCAGAGAACAGAAAAATAAATACAGGCTGTCGGGAATTAAAAAAAAAAAAAATGAAATTTAAAATATATCTATCTTCTGTGAGCAATTTGTACAATTTCAGTCATTGCTTATTTTCACTCCTTAATTACATATGGAATAATATTCTGGGGCAATTCTACCCATAGAGACAAAGTGTTCAGAGCCCAAAAATGAGTAATAAGAATTATGTGTGGGGTTAGCAATAACACTTCATGTAGAGAGCTGTTCAAGAAGTTAGGGATTTTAACATTGGTGGCTGAGTATATATACACATTAATGTCCTTCGTAGTCACAAATTATACTTTGTTTGAAACAAATAGTAAAATACACAATTATGGCACTAGAAGTAAAAATGATCTTCAGAAGGATTTCAAGTCGTTGTCATTTGTTCAAAAAGGGGTCCCATATTCAAAGATACATATCTTCAATAAGCTCCCAACACATATTAAATGTCTAGCAGATGATAAGAATAAATTCAGGAAAAAATTCAAAGAATTTTTAATTGACATCTCTGTCTACTCTGTCGAAGAATCTATTTCTATGGTATCTACAAAATAAACATCCAGCAGTTTGTGTAAATGTAGTTGACATAATTAATGTACCATGTACCTGGTATGCTATGATTGTACACCATCTGGTGTCTGTATTATTTTGTTATGCAATGAATTCTATGACAGTATATCATCAGGTGTATGTACTATTTTGTTATTCAATTGTTTAATGTACCATTTTGAAGCGTACAACTTGTACTCCTTCTTTTTAAAATTAAATTACTTTTTGATTTAATTATTCGATCAACAAAACCATTATTATTAAATGAAATTATTGAAAATTGGAAATGGGATTTTGATGTACAGGTTGGCAACACCGTTTCACGTACATTTGACATTGACATTTATTACAACAATTACTTCTCAATTAAAACTAACCAATCCACGTATAATACAATAGTTTCAATATATCAGTTCTCAGGGGTTGTTAGATTTCCTTTCACAAAGCACAGCGGGGCGATGAGAATCTCTAGGGCGACAGGTTTAGTTTATCAATACGACACTTCTTGGGGTGGTCATCAAAATCTCTGTGCAGTTACCATTTCTCCGAAGGCGCCAGGTCGGCTTCCAGTTGTATTCCTAGGCGACGACCCATCTGCTGGCCGTTGGTTGCCTCATCCACTCCATCGGTGACATGGAACACAGAGCATCACAGCAGAACCTGCTAACATTAGTCGCTGCTCATCACATTTTCTCACGTCGGCTGCCAAGCACACAACCACTGCCCGCACTCTACTCTTCCTCCCACACTCCTTAACGGCTCCTCGGTACCTGTTCAAGGTCGCATACCACAGCAGCGAGTCCCCTTTGTTTGCACTTTCCACCTGTCCGAGCCAGTAGCCCAGCATATCGCGAATATTACTATGTAGTGTAGCGATACACTACAATGTATGCCATAACTGTACATCTTCTGGTGTATGTATTACTTTGTTATGCAATTTTTTATCTGTAAATTGACAACTTTCCACATCCCACAGAGCCAGTCTCTTATACTGGGATCAATGTAAAATGAATGTATTGTATTGTATGAATGTTTTGCCCGTGATTGAGTGTAGGCGGGTGTCATTTGAACATCTGAGAGGATGAACTCTGGCAGTTTTCCATCGCCTTCCCCAGTGTGGAAGTGCTCCTATGTGATGCAGGTGTGGATGATTGTGAGAGTGCGTTCAGTGCAGAATGATGGTTGTGTTGTGGATGAGAGATAAAAGAAAGGACAGGGTGAAATCTAGTGCCGGCCCATTCAGGCCTACTCTCTCGAAAGTTTAACGGGTTCATTACCCAGTGAACAACCCGTGTACCGAAAGTAATGAAATTTTCGCCCATGTAAGGAAAGTTTCAACCAGATCTGCGAAATAGAATAGTAGAAAATCGACGCATTTGATATAGTAACTAATGTTGAAGGACTTCAGAAATACATCAAGGATCCGTTGTCAAAGTGCCTTTAACACTTCGAACAAGGGGGTAGGGATGGGCTCGTAAGCTATATCTCTATAAACCTTTACGCCTTTCTAGTAGTTCTGGTAGCGGACTGTTTTTTTGCTTGTGGCTTTACGCTTCGTCGACGTCGAAGTCATCACAGGTGGGAAAGGACGGTGACCGACTATAAGCGCTCAAGGGTCGCCTTCCTGGAAGGACGGTCTATAATCCCCTACCTTCCTGGAAAGACGGGTGTCGCCAGAAGAAACGCACAGTGACGCCCTGATGGCCTCTAAGGCTACGTGAGCACTTGGGAGTATTCAAAAATATCGACCCATCACCGTTTAGCAGTTACAGTCTTGTTGTCTCTTCAGACATTCTCTTCCCTTCTGTCCACAAAGAATTATCATTCGCTCTCCTGAGCTGTCATCTGTCAAAAGGAAACTTGAACCATCTTTCATCTGAAGCATATCATTATCTAAGACTACTTCGTCTCGGCTCTTCGGTTCCTTTCCGTTCCCACGAGCTTTGCTAAACTGTCGAAATAAGGTTCTCTTGACAGTCACCTGGTGGGGCAATTTGGCTACATATTCGTAGCCTTTATTGTGTAAATCTCCCAGTTCTTCTGTGTAAATTCTAGAAATGGGCGTGTCTTCTTAGCGGGCCCTCTTCTTCGCATGATTCATTCTTTCAACAACTGTGTCCGCTGCTTCGCATGAATGTTCAGTTACACATAAAACTTCCCAATTTTTCGTTTTGGGCGTTCCAGGACAACTTTTTTTCCTTTCCTTCTGACACCGCCATACCGTTAGCCCATCTTCTTTACTTTTGTATTTCCGATACGAATAACCTTTATAATGCACGGCAGGTTTACCCTTATTAGTTGTTAGCACTTCCATGACGACAAACTAGAAATACTTTCACAAGTGGCACTGCTGCCAATAAACTTCACTGTACTAATGACACGAAAGTAATAAGAGCCTAAACAGATGAGCTGTACTGGATATTCAAGGAAGAATTTTTCTTGGAATTCTCTGCTGCAGGTAGGCGAGGGTGGGTGGTTATACCTACCCTCGCCTTCCTGCGGTAGAGCGCTTTTGAAACTGAGCGCTTTTGCCATATAACC
Source organism: Vandiemenella viatica (assembly GCA_031002005.1). NCBI lineage: Eukaryota > Metazoa > Arthropoda > Insecta > Orthoptera > Morabidae > Vandiemenella > Vandiemenella viatica. The sequence continues at coordinate 41,747,760 of CM061921.1, read as the reverse complement.
GGAAAGGACTGGGGGCAAGGAACGGGAAGGAATTCGGCCATGGACTTTTGAAGGAAGCATCCCGGGCATTTGGGGAACACATGGAAAAAAAAAAGAAATCTGGATGGCTGGAAGGGAATTCGACTCCGCAGCCTCGCGAAATGAGGCTAGAGCGTTAACCGTTCACCCACCACACTCGGTGTGGCGTACTGAACACACGCTTCATGGAAAGAGTCGTACGACTTGATCATTTTGCAATTATACAAAATAAAATATTCCTTACGAAAATTGATAACTCTGATTGCCATCCTTGGTGATATCATTTACTCGTAATTAGTTGGCTCCATGAAAAATAATTCATATTAAAAACATTCCCTTTTGGAATATGAATCTATAAACTTGATGAAATACAAAGGATGGATATTACCTACCTTTGGACCAGTTATAAACCAAACGAAGTTACAGCCGACATCACCTTTCTCCACATACTGCCACCTAACGAAAAGGGGGTCTTCGTATATACTTATAAGAACTTTGGCAGAAGTAGTTAATATTTAATCTATGAAGTGGGTAAAGATAGTTCCAATCTCGAAAACAGGAAGTACTCGAAATTGATATTATCATATAGGCCTATCTCCTTATTATCTTGTCAGCTGAATGCTTAGTTTAAGGATGTTTGGAATGGTATCTGAAACATTATATCATTCTAACACAGTCTCAGTTCAGTTTTAACAAAGAAAGAATGTAGCAGACATTCTTGTGGATCTCACTATTAACATTCAACCTAGCTTAGGTAAATACTGTAACACATCACTACATACGAGTGTTTTACGGGATTGGTATATTAATGCGTAGATTTAGTATTAACTAATAAGTTTGAGGGCTAAATATTTAAAAATAAGGATATTAGATAGAAGAGAGATGAACTGGTAGAAGTTAGCAGAATGTTGGTTGCCTGAGTAACATTTAGTTATTGCGAGAGGATAATACTTAGAAAGTACAGAACAATTGATTTGTTTAGCGTTTGAGAACAATATCAACGAGTCAAATTTATCAGTGTGTTTCAGTCCTAGACGGACGAGAGATTCACCTCTCTCCGGCAATCCAATTTCTGTTTTCCATGGTTTCCCGAAATTACTTCAGGCGAATGCCGAGATGGTTCATTCAAAAGGCTATTGCCAAATTCCTTCCGTTCCTTGCCCCACTCACTTCCCGCCTTTAACCGTCTGTACGAGACGAGGCATAAAATCATAAACAAAAAAAAAGTATTAAAAAAGAAAGAATATTACAATACAATTACGTTATGGCTTTTAATGCTGACAGAATGATAGCCTACAACAATGTGAACCTAAATATATTAGCCCAGAAACATTCCGACATTGGTGTATCAACCTCATTTACAATGAAGTTACTGTCGATAATGGAGGGAAGGATTCCTAATATAAAGCGGAAGAATAAAACTTTCAACTGCACTCCAAAACTTAACAAACTTAATTCATTCATTTTCCCTGTCATGATAATGTTTGGTTCGTATTCTATTTGAAATCTGTTGCCAAATCGTCTCATTAAAACTGAGAATTCTTCCAAGAAATTTAAGTAGTGCATTTTTATAAAACAGTTAACTGCACTCACCAAAGACATCGTTAGCGCTGTGCAGCACTATAAATGCTGACAGGAACAGTGATTTAAGCACGCGTATAGATTGTAATAACAAAATTTTAGAGCTGTATGATTTGCTTGAAATTCGCAAATTGTAGCACCGCGACAGTCGCAGTCACGTTAGAATGGCCCCTTAAAAAGTATATTTGTGGCTCTTACAGTATATATTTTTCTATTAAACCTTCCTTCCAAGTTAACAGAAACTTTAGAGAACAGTACTTTACCAACGGCACAACTCACAATTCCGAGAACAACACGCACTTTAACGAGGTACAAAAAAAAAAAAAAATGATATCTTGTTGATCACCTGCAACTTGTTTTGAACTCCAAGAACCGAAGCTCGACATATGGTTTTTTTGCAATTCTAATCATTTGTGTACTGTAGTGTCCGTGGAATATATTTAGCGAGGTTGGTGGGTAAGCGGTTAACGCTCTAGCCTCGTATTCGGGAGGACGACGGTTCCAATTCCAGTCCGGGCATCCAGAATTGGGATTTCAAAGATTCACCCAAATCACTCCAAGCGAATGCAGGAATGTTTTAATCAAAAGGCCATGGCCGAATTCCTTCTCGTTCCTTGTCCCTAATGCCATCCCGCCTCTAATGACCTCGACGTCGACGAGGCGTAAAGCCATAGGTAAAAACGAGGAATATATTTTATTGTAATACATTTCTCGTTCTTGGTAATGCAATTTTCACAAACTGTTTTTGCAAATTAGTGTGACGATTTAGAACTTGGTAAAACCAAAAAAAGTTCCTTTGCAGTTTCCGCAGACAGTATTACAACTATTTTTTACTATATGAATGCTAACGTGATTAGAAATTATATTTTATTCTGATTTTTTCAGAGATTTCTTTTGTTTCATTATGCTTGGTAGGATTAATATAGATATTTTCAACCAGTTCTGCTGCTTGCTATTCGTCTGCAGTTCCTTAAGCAAACAATACTGTTATTAGTGACAGGAATGAATTAATATTACCAGGACCATAACTAGATGTTTATTTAAACTGAAGATTCGTCGCTAATGGTGAATAGGTGAGAAACGAAGCGTTCACGCTAGAGATTGAGTTCAAATAACAATTGAACTATTTTGGTTAAAATTATCTAAAAGCAGTGTTGTTACATCTGATTCAACGTTGAGTTTCTGTTTCTTGTATCTGGATATAGACAAAAACATATAAGTAGAGACCACTAATACAGGAGCAACATAATATTCATTTCCGGTTAAACCTTCTTCTCTAAGAAGGGGATGCATCGATTTATTTCCATAATTTCCAAAAAGCGCTTTAAAATTTCAGTTACATAACATGTAGTGAATATTAGATTAACTTTGGTTTTATAACTCGTAAAGAGGTAGAATCCATTATTTGTATTTCATCAAGTTTATTTATTCATATACCAGAAGTATAATTTTTTATATTAATTACTAGTAAATGATATTGACAAGAAAGGCAATCGAAGTTATCAATTTTCATTACAAATATTTTACTTTGTACCATTGCAAAATAATTCAGTGGTACAACGACTGCCTCCTAATATTTACGAAAAGAAAACAATTAGTGTATTTAACTAGCCATTGGTAAATGTTCGCCGTCATGAGATAAGGATGGGTATAAAAACTCATGTAAATATATTGAAAAGCCTACTGCGTGATAGGAGTTATGTCGGATGACCGAAAATTATATAAAAACATTTGTTTCACTTATTGTCACAAACATCGTGGAATATGGCAAACGTTTTGACGGAAATGTTTAATATTATTATTCTAGATGATTACAACAGTCATGCAGTTGCATGTTGCGTCTATATAATCAGATATGTGTAGAGTGATCATAGCCAAATGCATAGTAGAACGGACATTTCTCTTTATTCACGCCAACATTCCACAGATCACTAAAGAAAACGCAGGGAGTGCGGAAGTCTTATGCTAACTTCTTGAGGTTACAGAGCGAATGAAGTGATCTTGGGGACCAACCAGCAAGACAATTACGGGCGCGCAATAAATAGATGAAATACTGGTTTCATAACATAGCAAAAAATTTTCCGTAAAACCGAAACAATAAATATTTAGCGCCATGCTGCCACGTGTGCATTTTTACGTTTATTTCTGGACAGTTAGTAATGAAACGCATAAAATGAAAGTTTAGAGTGCAGAGTGACGCAATGCTACAACAGGAAATTCACGTTAGGTGAAATTTTATACGTACTAACTTCAACCCATTCCGCAAATCAAGAAAATGAGTTACATCTGATCCTGAAAACTATTTCGCACTAACTGACTGGGTATTTCACATTTCCGACGAGCTATTAAGGACAAACTACGTAGCTGCCATTTTTTCAGGCTCAATGACGTGAAAAAGACCTGCATTTTTCTTTCCATCACGATGTTACAAATATTGAGACGATCACGAGGACACGAAATTGTCATCAACATTCTATCCAGTGTGACTCAAACTGCTAGACATACTCTTATATACAGCAAGGAAACGTCGCTTGATGCAGTAGAGTTATGACCACTCACTAGCAGTCAATTCACCGACGGTCAATGATTTCCCAAACTCCGGTATTTGAAATGTTGAATTTTTGTGATTTGTGTAGCATATCAGATTTTTTTAAGTAATTATAATTCCTATAACGGCTCCCGCTTGACTTTTATAATTTGGAGTCTCGTGGCATCTGAACTAATGCTCCCTTTCGGAAACTATAGTACTTCACTCTAGATCCCTCAACTGCTCATCCAACCTAATCGCTGCCTGCAAGCGTCTAAATTCACTTAGCTTTGTATCTGAAGGTTCATTCTGATGGCTATAGACATTTTGTGTCGATTTTATTAGTAGGCTGACCCCTGCAGATTATTTAGCACCCGCATACAACGAGAATATAATCATGTGAAAGTCTGTAAACAGGTTAGGAGGTTGACAACTGCAATGTTAACTTGGTGACGAGGCGGTACTCGGGGAGAAATATAAGGAGATAAAAAAATATTTATATCTGTATGAAGACAGCATAAGGTAAAAAGTTTTGAAAAATCTCTGTGACTAAATTATAAAACGTCATTTCTTCCTCTTGACGGTGGGCGAATTCCAGTATGTCTTCTCAATGCTAAATATAATAGATTACCGCAAAAATACTTGCTTCGTATGGATATTATGGTAGGATTTCACGGAACACTGTGTTTACACTTCTGTTCCTAAAGCATGTCTCTCTCTCTCTTTTTTTTTTTTTTTTTTTTTGCTTACAGGTTAACGCCTCGTCGACGTCAATAGAGATGGGAAAGGACTGAGGGCAAGGAATAGGAATGAGTTTGGCCATGGTCTAGAACGTTAACCGTTCACCCACCACGCTCGGTAAAAAGCATGTCGATCTATTTGTGAAATGCTGCAGGCTTTGTTACGCCACGGCTTCTATTTGCTAGGCAGAGACCTGTCATGAATCAAGCAATACCATTAGCTCACACTGACATTTGTGATTCAACAGTAGCGCACCCAATAATTTCACTATGACGTCTGTTTGGCAAACGCGAGTGGAGCCGTTTAGACGTCAACTAGACTCGTGCCAGGCCACCGGAGCCAGGAAACGTTGTGACGTCATGATTGTGCCTGGAGGACCTCAATTTCGCCCACCAGTTGGGGCGGGCTGTAACGATTTCATCATGTGATATAAAAACATAACAACATTGTGCATATAACTACTACAGATTTTATTAATTAATAATTATGTGTTATATGGAATCATAACATCTCTTCAGGGCTATATTATTATTTAAGAAACGTCAAAATATGAGTGTGTGAGCCCGGTGATCCCTATTGGGCCAAGTACCGGCACATGCTTAGCAATGATTAAACATGTGCGTCGTGATATTTCTTCTTCAACTCAGTAATACGTCTCATTTTGATAATTATTTATGCTGACAGGAACCAGAGTAGGTGCGTACCGTAATCACGTGACGTGGAGGAGTTAGACCAAGACCCCGCCTCCTTATATGAATATCCTGCCTCCCGGTATGACGTTACTGTTGTTCCCAAGATATCCCGGCAACAAATGTAACATCGTTTTTGCGCCATCACATGCGACATCACCGTAAGTGTCCATAAAACCTCACCCCTAGTCGGCAGGTAGAATTAAATATCAAAAGCGAATAATGGCTCAAAGTTGCTCATCTGGTATATGGTAAAGCACAGAATGACTTACATTGTCCAGACCGGAAGCTAAATGCTGTTAGATTTCATCCCCATCATAAGCTTATTTAATTTGAAAGGTCACAATAGCGGATTTGTTTTTATGATAAGTTAGACGTATTTGTAGTTCGGTGGAATGTGGTGCAAGATAGTTTACCAGTTTTCTAATTTCTCGGAATCGATTTGATCTATTCTAACGGATCTACTTAACGTACCATTAAAAAAAAATTACCTAATGCTAAAAATCCGCCGGCGTTGTTAGATTTAATTTCACCAAATCATTTCCAATTTTGCCTTTTTTTCTTGATTCAGAAATTTATTTGTTCTTGCCTGAACTTGCTTAAGCGCTTTGATGTCGACGTCACTTCAAGACCACATACTGGCCGTTTATCGCTGACTGACTTCCGTCATCCCACCAGGTCCTCCTGAACATCGGGCGATTTTCTGGGCAGACACGTCTGCAGGGTCATTTTTACCGTAGAAAAGTTTATTACGATCTTTCGTTACGTCTCCTTCTTTCAACATTTAATTAACTTCTCCCGAAATGCTCACTCTTAAACTGACTTCCACTTATATGTTAATTGGCATCTGATTAAAGTATAGCGGGTCTTAATGTGAAAGATTATTTTTGGAATGTTGTCCTATTAATTTTCATCTTTTAAATATTATCGTTTTCATGAAGACGCAAACTATTGTGCCAGCAATACGTTAGCACTAATTCAAAATATTTGCAACCTTGATGGAATGCGGGAGAAGCATGTTGAACTCAACACTGAATTTAAAATATTATTCACTCAAGACAGTGTCGATGTTATAACCGATTACCAGCGACGTATTGAGTTTGTTATAGATTCCATGTAAATAGATATTGTTGGTATAATAAAACAACTGAAACTTCTGAAGTGGGGAAAGAACCTGGCCTGATGGTATCAAACTGTTCCCAACTTATATATATCGCAAATTTTTAGAAGAGAAAAAAAAAAAAAAAGCCTTTCAACTGGAAAATTACGCAGTTCGCCCCAGTTACCAAGGAGATCGAAGTGACCTAGTAACCAATCAGTCTGAAACATATTTAAATTATAATTCAGGAACATGTTATATGCTCGACAATAATGAAATTCTTTGACGAAAATATGTCAATAACGCCGAAACAACACGGATATCGGAAATAATCGATCATGTGAAAAACAGTTACCACTGTTTTCTCGCGATATGATGGAAGTTATTGATTCAAGATCGCAAATAGATACAATTTTCCTGGATTTCTACAGAGCTTTCGACACTACCACACAACCACCTACTAACGAAGATTCAAGTGTTCCTAATATCGCAATAGAATTGTAGATGAATATGTGATTTACAAACTGGTCAGTCGTAGTATAACACTTTTAAAGGCAAAACATCTGGGTTTTTTTTTTTTTTTTACGCCTCCTCGTCGACGGCTAAGGACATTAGAGGTGGGATGGGACTGGGCACTGAGGACAAGGAACGTGAAGGAATTCGGTCATGGACTTTTTGAAGGAAGCATCCCGGCATTTGCCTGGAGTGATTTGAGAAAACCATGGAATACCCAAATCTGGATGCCCGGACGGAGATTCGAACCCGCGTCCTCCCGAATGCGAGGCCAGAACAACCTCTGTTAATGTAGGTGTTACCCCGGGCAGTGCGAAAGCATGTTTAATAGCACCCATTCTTTCATTCATTTTTATAAATAATCTGGTAGAGAATGTTAATAACAAATAGAGATTACAATACAAAGCAACATAAAGTGGGATTAGCACATAAGTTTGATGCTTAGTAAAATGAATTCCAGATTGAGATTCACACGTATTTGCGTATTTGTGAGGAACTGAAACGCTTACAGAAAGGAAACTCTCGTGTCTTCTCATTATAAATACTTTTGTGCTGTATGGGAAACGCATCGCAAAGAATTGATAGCAGTCTCAAGACAGTACAGAGAATAGTCTATCGTTTAGTGACCGCTTATACAGGTTGTAATGAACTGAAAAGTACAGTCTTATTAGGCACCAAGTCTTCCCACGGTAAGTGTGAATCTTGACGGGGCGACGTGCCTAACAAATACGTGACGGAACAAAAATGTCCAGATTTACACGCACCATGGGGTGCTGAAAACGTTCTAGCCAACTTGGACACTGAAGGGGATTTATTGCCGCCATAAATAACTAAGACCCGCTTTCTATTTTCCCACGTTTCGGAAAAACTGGTGCCGGCGAGCTAAAATATACCTAAGGGCCGTTTCTTAGTACAGAAGCGTTTCTGAGAGGAGTGAAAGACGATCCAGCCAATAGAGAAACCGCCGCAATTTACTCACGTGTTGGTGTTTTTTCTTGTATGTTCTCGGGGCCAATGAATTTCGGATCCTTTGGCGCGGAGTGCTGTGATTCGCCAATGGCCGGACGAGACACCGCATGGCAAGATGTAAAGTGCTATGTCCGTGCGGCGGCCGACGTCGAACGGCAGAGGGGCAGTCCGCAGAAGATGGTCACGAAGAACCCGAACAAGTCCAAGGAGCAGGCCGAACGGAATCCAAAGACGCGCACTGGTTGTATCCGACGTGAGGTTTACAGAGTCCGAAGAGAGCGTACCGAACGTCACCGAGAACAAGCACAGTCACGAGTCCGAGAAGCGATTCACTGAGTCCGAGAGAGAGTACCGTAGACGTAGCCGAGACGAAACACTGTCGAGAGTCCAAGAGACGAAGCACAGTTGACGGAGACACGACTGAAAGCGCAGCGAACACCGAACTGGATGAATGGAGCTGCGCTGGCTTATTTATATCCGAGCCGGGTCGGCTCTGATTGGCCGTGGCGGAAACTGTGCTGCGGTGGCGCTGGTTTGCCTGATGCCAGCGCCGTCTATACTATGTCGATTTCCATGCCACCTACCGGGCATGCCGCAATATCAGGACGGGATACCAGATAAAGAGTCTTGCTCCGAGCGGAGAAAAACGAGGGAGGACATTCTGGTTGGAATCATCATCTGGGAGAGACGGAGGTGACCTACGCGGAGGTCTGACGAGGAGAGGGGCTGTGGCCTGCAAACTGGAAAGCTGGACGACCCCATGCGGCGCTTTCGTGCCTGGTTGCAGACCCGGCCCGTTAACAACGGTAAAATCTACGATCACGACGGAAACTAATGCAATCGTTCCACCTAGTGATTTGAACCTGAGATTTTGCTCTATCGACATTCAATGATATGGAATGGTTTATATCATAATAAAAACAAACTTCATGTTTGCATAATTTCTCAGTGATCAATTGTAATAAATTGTACCACCACTTTTCAGTTTTCTACTAATTACAATAATATTTCATGTGGTTAGCTGAAAATTAAATAGTATATTGATATTCAAAATTTGATAATTTTGTTATTGTTGAAACAGTATATCCTAGAAACCACTGTCCCAAAAAGTAGACTTCACAAGGCGTTAGGTAAGTGTTACCTATTTTGTGCTGAGTTTGGGCTGTGATTGTGTGGCAGATCTTTGACACAGTTTCCGATTGAGTTGATTGACAAAAATGAGAACATCCACCTTCATTCAAAACTGTCCCAAAAAGTAGACATCACAACATAGCACCCTTTGACGTGGGGTTTTCGAAAATAGAACGATTGCAAAAGTTTTCAGTCTATTATTTTTTACTATCAAATGTTTAATCTTTATTTCAGTGAGGAACCAGATGAACCAGGGAACGAGCAGGGAGCTTTATCTAATATTTTATCTCAAATGTTATAAAGTATTAACTGTTTTATTTTAGTCCTGGAATGCGGAAGGAAGCAGTCAAAAATAATGTGTAATTTGTCATATAAATATGTGTTCCAATGGACGTTGAGAATTTGTTTTTGTTTGTCAGTGGTGGAAATATGATGTGTCTTTCGTCGATGTGATGTTTTGTGGTAAGATGATGAATTTGTTTTCTTTCGATTGTCGTTTTGTCAATATGTTGGTACTAAATGGTAGTGGATCTGTTGAAGTGATTTCTCGAGACTGGTTTTTAATGGTATGATTGTTTTGTCGGTTCAGCGTTGAAAAACGGCATGTTTGATTTTTGAATGTCTTCTGAGACGGCTATTACTTTTGATTTTTTTCGTATCCTGCTTATTCGTGTTTTATGCGTGCTGACGTGTCGGCGGAATGTTCATTGTGTTTTACCTGAGGAATCGGGAGAAAAATTACGTTTGCTGGAAATCATATGTCACGAGATGTGTTACTGCACTTATGTGTCTTTAAGTTGATGGTTGATTTTAAATTAAAGTGGGCTGACATCTATTTGTGGTTTGATTTCTTTCCATATGATCACGAAAACCTTTCGTTATGCTGAATTTTTTTTCGAATTGGTTTTAATGAAACAAATTCCAAAGACTAATAATACGAGATCTATTGTGCACGCAAAGGTAAATTCTGTGACTGAGTTTTTAATGTCTTGTGGGGATTTGCGGAGACTGGTCTCGGTTTGTTTTCTTTGATATCGTTGTGTGATCGAAATTTCTATTGATTCTGATGATCCAGAAGCTTGTTCAAGTTGTTTTCCATGTGTCATTCGCAGAGTATTCGCGGAGTTTGCAATTCCGGGGGGTGGTAAAAATAATTTAAAGTGACGTTTGACTAATTTTTATGGCGTAAACGATTCTCTAAATTAACACAAATTTCAAATGCGATCGCTAACATTTAAATTGAATGCTGCTCCGGAGTGGAAAGTTTATTAAAATGGCACAAAGTTTGAATCAAACGGAGTTAGAAAATCTTGACGCAGCGATGGAATGAAATCACGCGAATTTGATAGATAACTCCGCGATCGTGAATTTTGAACAAACTTCTAGTGAAGCGGGTAATATAGTTTGCGCTCCCATCAATGATTCCCGGGACGAGTCAACGAACCAATTTCAAAGCAAGCCGGACGAAACACTAGCGCCACCTTTAAATGATTTAGGTATTTCTGGCCAGATTTTGGGGATGTTACAACACATGAATGAAACGTTTACTGCGCAAATGAACGAAATAAATGAAAAATTTACTGTCCAAAGAACGGAAATGAACGAAAAACTTACTGCTCTTAGCGAACGGCAATAAGAATCCAAAGACAAATGAACGAAATAAATGATAAATTTACTGTCCATAGAGTGGAAATGAATGTAAAACTTACTGCTCTTAGCGAACAGCAAGAAAAATCCAAAGAGCAAATGAACGAAATAAATGAAAAAATTGACACCAAATTGGATGACTTCGGGAATAGACAGGTTGAAATAATGGAACAATTTAAGGTAGATTTGCGGAAAGAAGTCTCGGAAATGGTTAATAGCGAGACATTGCAGTCCTCTGTAAGGAGTGAAATAACGATTCTCAAGAAGGAATCACAAGCAAGAATCAAAGGGCAAGAGAGGCTGGAAAAGATCAGTGAAAGAATTGAAGAGAACTTGTGTAAAACAAAAAAGAAAATTAGGGGACTTGGCCAATAGCACAGAAGAACGGGCGATAGCGATCGAAAAGCAAATGAGTAAAATTCACGCCGAGGTCGACAGGAGTACGGATACGTGTGAAAAACGAAATCGGGATATGGAAAAGGCAATTGGGGAATGCAAGAAAAACCATTCTTCCCTCAGAGATGATGTGCGGAACATCCAGGAAGAGGTTACCGCTTTAAGTGATCGCACCGTCGAGGCGCCGAGGATTCAGACGAGCTACAGTGCGGTGGAAATTCCTCTCCCTCTGTTTATTGTGCGCCTTGGGACGAATCCGAAAGAATATCTCCGGAAACTGGAGCACTACTTCAAAATAAAGGGAGTACCGGAGAGCATGAAATTACTAGTAATCCAGAGTACTTTTGGCGAAGAAGAATTGCCGTGGTTATCTGTGACATGTACGGATGAAACGCCATACACCACATTCCGAGAACTGTTCTTAGGCACGTTCTGGGATACCATGGCACAGACTCGGTTACGGTTACAATTGTACCACGGCCGATATGCGACAAACGGGCAGGAATCTATGTCATCCTATGCAATGAGAATGGTGGCAACGGCAAGATCGTTTTTATCATGTGCCCGAGGAAATCGAATTATGTGGAGTGTTATGGTTGCATTTTCCAAAATTTGTACAAAATATGTTGAACCCAGCAGTTATTAAAAACTTAGCGCAGTTTGACGCTACGCTTCGGGCCGTGGAGAGTGGAGACAGAAACGCAAACAGACCATCCCATGGTTACAAAGGAGAATTTCACAATAAACATGGCGAAAAAAAAACGGAGGATGGAATGGGAAACAGGGTAGATACGAAGACCGGCCGCGAGAGCAGGGACAGCAGTATCAACGGTCGCACGGGAATGGTTACAGGGCTGAGCAACCGTACCAAAAAAGAGAAGCAAATTGCAACGCCTTGATGCAGACCACAGAAGATACAAAACAACCAAACGCTGAAAATAAGAAAAAACAAAACGAAAATCAAACGTTGCCACCAGAGGCGATGTGACTACAGGAAGTACATCAGAATCCGTAGGGGTAATTGTAAATTGATAAAGTAAAGAAATTTGATGCCTAAGAATAACATTTTAGTTTGTTTGTATAACACATTTTAAACATATGTCGAGTGACAACAAATAATATTACAACCCTAGTGTGGAAAATGAAAAGTTTATTGTTCTATGATTTAAAACATCTATGCGTTGCAAAAGCTATTAAAATAATAATAATACTTAGAGAATTTTTTAAAAGGGAAAGATCGTGTTTGATTACGATTTCAATTCAAGACGGGTTTGCCAAAATAGTCGTGACGATTATAAAATCATTAATATTCCGTGTCATTGAGTTGTGGATTAAAATTGGTTGGAGTTTGGCCTATGAGAAGAATAAATATTCGCAGTGTGTTGTAGCGGTATGTGCCGGGAGGGAGGTAAGGGTGAAAACCTTTTACTTCTTTTTATAATTCAAAGAAACCCTAGGCTGCTAATTTATTGGGTACTCATAATGGCGTACAGGCGAGGCTTATTTATCTTTAACATTAACACATTGAAATATTAATAAAGGGAACTAAGCAAAGCCTCTTCTTACAATTGCCAACATATTAATAAACGATTAAAGCATTAAAACACCACCACATTTAAAATTGATCTTGAAGCAAACTCCCAAAATTAATTGGCAAGCAAGAAAGCTTCACACTTATTTTTTAAAATGAAAGTTCCCTTCACAATGATCGGGAACCATAATTCAAATACAGTATTGACATTAACTGTATCCGATCTCAAATGCCGGGCGCCAGGATAATTTAAATTATCCACCAAGTGTGGCTTTAAGAAAGTCTGCCCCAGCTAGCTCAATATTTGGGGGTGCGAGAACTCCTAATCTTTCAGTGGTCGTTACAGGGCTGTACCCAATGACCGAATAAAAGTACCACACTGCACTGTAGAAATATTACCGTGACGGCGATGTATTTCCCGCGACGGCGGAATTACTATAGTCCCTTGGCTATAGCGAACAATGCACCACGTCCTTCAGTCAGCGTACTGAATGAGTGCACAGTGACCTCACTGTACAAGACACGCTTATCGACCCTCAGGTTCGATGCCAAGACTGAGCGATCTCCAACTTCGGAAGATCCGCTCCTTCCAGTCTAAAGACTCCCCTCCAGCGTCCGCAGGAAAAAAGCCTCCTCCCGTCGCTCGTGGTTTACATAGAGCAAAAATACACCAGCATTACAAAATGCAAAGGATAGTCTCTCTCGATTGGTTCTGCCGTTTTCAAGCTCCTCCTACCGGCTGTCACGATAGGCGAACATTGTCTTCCTCGATTCGTGCGAACTCGGCATAGCCTCGGACTTATTCGACATCTGTGACCTCCAAACTGCCCGTTCGGAGACCTGGGGTTGGGATACGATCATTCACCCCAGTGTACAGTTTCCCGGAGCTAAAGGATTATACGCTTGACCAAATGGGTTAGAAAGTGTAGCTGGTGTCCATTGTCCCTGGCAGCCACCGGCCTGGCTCGACAATCTGGCGCTTCTAGCTGGGAGGTCCCACAAACACTGACAATCCTCTCCGATAATTCCTTTCTTATTCTTTTTATATATAAAAATATACTAAATATTATATATAAAAATGTACGGAATGACCCATATTTTGTCATTCTGTTACAGTGTTGATGTGTTAAAATAATTAAGAGCGGAAAGAAATGACGTGTTCACGATAGCGCAGAGTAGATAAAGTTCGTTAAATGTAGATCGAGAAATGATCGTCTATGAAGAGTTTATATAAATGAAACAAAAATATTGCGGACCGTGAAACCAAGGAAGGTATCGGCCAATATTATTGTAATGACGAAAGGAATCGTCAATTTGAGTTTAGAGGATGACAGATAGTCATCGAACTTAATAGCCGAAGCTAGAATGAACATGTACTAAATAAAATGTGAGTAGGGCTTGTTCCAACAAGCTAATAATTTTAAGAAGGGAAAGGTTGGAACCGTTCATAGATGAAACACTCATGACACGAAGTTATTTACAGAGAAAAGGATAAAGATTAATCGTTTGTTGATTAGAAATAGAGCGTTTGGAGAACTACGGACGTTAAGAAACTAGAAATACTGATGAATCGGCGATGAAAATAAATTACTGAGTGTAGAATCAGAGGATTTGGTGTAAAAACAATAAATTGTTGTATACAGAGAAGAAGATTTAATTAAGAAGTATGAAAATGTTGATTGCCGCTAGAAATATGTCATTATCTTTAAGTCTTTGGTTAAAAGAGCGTATAAATAGTAGTAATAAAAATTAACAATACGATATAATCACAGGAAATATTCTCTAATTACCTATTTTAATAAACCTATCGGTGCGGACGTTGTAGAGGATTAATTATAATTTTTAATCTTATTGAAATAAAAGATTTTAGGAGATCGTTTGACAAGTTAACGTTAAAATTGATTGTCAAACTTGGTGAATGTACTGTAGCGGAAACCGAACGGCAGGCAGCTGTAATCTTTTGTACAAAAGCCACAGTAGGGAAACGACCCGTCGCGCTGTCGAGAACCAGTGTCTCTGCTACCTGCTAGCCTTTTAAAGGGAAAGCGTTAGCGAAATCGCAGTAGGGTTTGTATACTTCCGTCAGCTGGCCTGGCAAAGCTGAACAGAGATGCTGTTAATGCCTCTGATGTTATGGAAAACATTCAATAAAATATGTATCTAACATAAATAATTAAGAATAAAAAGATATCAGTCTGGGAAATGATTTCAACAGAAGGTTCTTAAAAAAGGAGGCAATTAATTACATGCATTAGGATTTAAAATGCTAGTTAACGTCATGTATTGATTAGACAAATATAACTGTTAGGATACTTTTGTGATGAAAAGGTGAATTAATAATTAATTATAAGAATAATTGTTTTTTTTTTAAAAAAGATAATAGATAATAACTAATTTTGCATATTATAATAATAAAATGTTGTAATTTTGTTTTCATTGAATATTTGTATATCACGAATCAATAAGGGAAGTAACAAAAAGGGAAGCTAAGAAAGATTTTAGATTAGTTGTATAGAGAAAGGTATGCTAATCATAAGATATGTAATATGTAGTTTTAAGACATGCTGGATGTCTCGCGGGTTCACTGGGGATCATGTAGGGCACAAGAGAAATTCGCAAAGTACAAAGCTATCACATGTTGTATTAAAATAGGGAACTGAAGATGGGTATATCTTAAGAAGTTTGTTATTGTAATTATGAATAAGGATAACAGACAGTTAGAGAATATTATAACGAACTAATCTCACCCACAAGGAACATTAATCCAATGACCTGAAATAAGTGAAGTTATAGTGACTTAAAGTGAATTGAAAATTATCCCATAGAATAGTTTTCAATTGTACGGGTGATGGTGTAGTTGTAATGAATTAAAAAGTACAGTCTTATTAGGCACCAAGTCTTCCCACAGTATGTGTGAATGTTGACAGTGAGACGTGCCTAACAAATACGTGACGGAACAAAAATGTCCAGATTTACACGTACCATGGGGTGCTGAAAACGTTCTAGCCAACTTGGACATGAAGGGGATTTATTGCCGCCATAAATAACTAAGACCCGCTTTCTATTTTCCCACGTTTCGGAAAAACTGGTGCCGGCGAGCTAAAATATACCTAAGGGCCGTTTCTTAGTACAGAAGCATTTCTGATAGGGGTGAAAGACGATCCATCCAATAGAGAAGCCGCCGCAATTTACTGACGTGTTGGTGTTTTTCCTTGTATGTTCTGGGGCCAGTGAATTTCGGATCCTTTGGCGCGGAGTGCTGTGATTCGCCAATGGCCGGACGAGACACCGCATGGCAAGATGTAAAGAGTCTTGCTCCGAGCGGAGAAAAACGAGGGAGGACATTCTGGTTGGAATCATCATCTGGGAGAGACGGAGGTGACCTTCGCGGAGGTCTGACGAGGAGAGGGGCTGTGGCCTGCACACTGACACCACGCGGTGCCGTACGAGAAAGCTGGACGATCCCATGCGGCGCTTTCGTGCCTGGTTGCAGTTAACAACGGTAAAATCTACGATCACGACGGAAACTAATGCAATCGTTCCACCCAGTGATTTGACCCTGAGATTTTGCTCTATCGACATTCAATGATATGGAATGGTTTATATCATAATAAAAACAAACTTCATGTTTGCATAATTTCTCAATGATCAATTGTAATAAATTGTACACCCAATTTTCAGTTTTCCTACTAATTACAATAATATTTCATATGGTTAGCTGAAAATTAAATAGTATTTTGATATTAAAATTTGATAATTTTGTTATTGTTGAAACAGTATATCCTAGAAACCACTGTCCCAAAAAGTAGACTTCACAAGGTGTTAGGTAGGTGTTACCTATATTGTGCTGAGTTTGGGCTGTGATTGTGTGGCAGATCTTTGACACAGTTTCCGATTGAGTTGATTGACAAAAATGAGAACACCCACCTTCATTCAAAACTTCCGAGAATACTTCTACCATCAAACTGTTGGGTCACAATCACTGGAGATACAAAATCAGAGATGTAATGTGACCCAAAATTGGTTATATGTATTCTCTCTTTGCACTAGAGATTATTGTGCACAAAGAAGTGATTAGTTTTGGTGCAAAGCACCCTCTACCACCCATTTTTTTTTACTTATGGCTTTACGCCTCGTCGACGTTGAGGTCATTAGAGGCGGGATGGGAATGGGGACAAGGAACGGGTAGGAATTCAGCCATGGCTTTTTTGAAGGAAGCATCCTGGCACTCGCCTGGAGTGATTTGGGGAAACCATGGAAAACCCAAATCTGGATGCACGGAAGAGGATTTGAACCGGCGTCCTCCCGAATGCGAGGCCAGAACGTTAACCGTTCACCCACCATGCTCGGTCTCTACCACCCACAATTCTGTTAATTGCAGAGTACAGTTGTAAATGTTGAGTGCCAACTTCCTAAAACTCAGGGCTTTTACTCTTGTTATTGAAACATTTAAAATAACCAGCTGTCCGTTTTACACAATTTCAAGAATCAGTAATCATATTTTTCTCATCCCACAGTCACCCATAGTGCATAGCAATTAGCGGTTATGGAATCTGTGCTAACAATCGTTCAATGTCCTCTTATGAGCGTGTACAATTGGGTGCCTCCACATCACTGTCTAGCTTATCTAAAGTAATAACTTAGTATTCTACATGCTCTTTAATAATGATTTCCACCCTATCTATACATATGGATTAAATAGTTGATCCGGGTACAAGCCAGATTTCTATTATGTCCAGGTTATTCCACCGGTATCGCTTTAAGATCCGTCCCGTTGGCTTAGTTGGTAGTGTAACTGTGATGGTGTCCAGCCCTGCCACGGGATTTGCAGGTTCGAGCCCAGGTGGTGTAGAAATTTTCCTCATTAGGAGAGGTGGTGGTCCACAATTCCTAATCACCAGGTTGTGCACCAAAGTCCTGGTATGTGGTGCTGCATTCATTGATCATTAAAAAATGTTTTAGTCTTTACTATATCGATCGAACGAAGTGTTAAGTGGGCTTAGAGTATAACAAAACAGGTAGTATGATGGACTTTTGCGACTATTTTTCAACAAAGTTCATAAATTGCGATGAACAGGTTTAAATTCTATAGACGAGACACACTTTATTTTAAAAATTAAAACAAAAACATGGCAGTCATCAGGGCCTGCCGACAGAAATGAAAATTTAAAACTAAAAAAAAAAAAATGTTTTTTTTCACGTTAATTGTTGATAAATCAATAAGTTTAATAATTTTTAATTGAAAATCATAACATTACTCTGTTTTTTACATCTATCGCCACCCTAAACAACAGTTATATACATTTTTATATGGTTTATTTATTAATCAAAACATATGATGTGCTGCGCAAGCCCAGTACAAAACATAAATCCAACTTAAGTCAGCCATATACAATTTATTTGTATATATATATGTTTATATGTGTACACAGGCCGCTGGGAGCGCGACGGGAGGTATATATCTTTATATATATAAAAATATCGCGTCACGACGTTTGTCCGAGATGAACTCCGAAACTACTTAACTGATTTTGATGAAATTTGGCTTACTGTGTGTAATTTGGTCCAACTTAAAAGATACGATAGTTTTTATCTCCATTATTGACCTTAATATTTATTATTGCGAATTAAATGTTCGTTCAATGTTTGTCACAGGACAGTGGTTTGTAAATATTTGTAAGTGGCGTAAGTTTGAGCGTTCTGGTAGCTCAGTGACTAAGCCATCAGAATGCGAATGTGAAGGTCCCTGGTTCCAATCCCTGTCCCCGAGAGAACTTTTATACGCACTTAACTCGGCCTTCACCTCCGGCTCAGGGGTCGAATGAGCAGCCAATAGAAACCCTGTCACCAGGTCATTACGACCACACGACATTATTATTATTATTGTTCCATAGGTTTCTAACAGATGGCGATGTATTGATTTATCGACACAACACTTGGTTATCTAGGTTGGGTAACCATCCAGTAGATGGCGTTGTGTTTCGATTTATTTATATTACAGTCTACTCCACGTCATATGTGTTTATGTATGACATAACCCAGTTTCGTGAATTCTTCGTGTAGTATCATTTTTATAATTGTGTTGTGTATCTTTTGTATGTTATTGTATTTAATGACAAAGTAATTACACACATGAATATAACATTGAAGTAAACGTTACGATAAAATCAAAAACGTGTAAGTTTTTGTTGCTTGCTTCTCATTTTTCTTCTTCATTTCGTTATGACCAGCTAGGGACCACGTGTCAATTTCTATTCTTCCTTTCCAGTATTCCTTCATTGTTGCGCTGTGTTTTCTCTTTCTCTCTTCGGACCATTTTGCACCCGTTTTCTTCTTCTCTCTACCTTGGAATCCTGCCATATTCGAAATCTGCTATCAAAAATATTTTCTTTCCATACTGTTCACTGATTTTATTTCGTTTCAAATCTTTCTTAACCTCTTGAAACCCAAAAAATATTTTAATATCTTTTTTGCTAGCCCAGTGTCATCCATGCGATAGATGTGTCGAAAAAATATCATTCTCCTTTTTTGTGACTGTTTCTGTTATTTTTTCAATATTATGATATAGTTCCTCATTAGTTCTTATAGTTCTTATAGTTCCTCATATAGTTTCCTGTATTTTTCGATGGACCCAAAATTTTCCTTATAATTCTCCATTCCAATAGTTCAACCTTATCCAATTTCTAATTTAGTAGCGTGTGGTCTGGTGGCTCAGTGGTTCATTCCGCTGCTAGCGGTCGTTGTGTATAGACGTGTTTTCCCTTACGCGAGGCTATCGGAACAGTGAACGTTTAACGTGTGAAGAAAGGTCCAGATTAGTTGAAAGTGTAGTAGAAAGAAGAATAGTGGTGTGACCCTTCGGGGCCTACACTTCTTAGTGAGGTGTTCGCAACATTGTATTATCATCCTTCTCGGCAGTGCTGCCTAGTGATTGATCACACCATCATTCCTGGACGTAAGTAACATGGCATCAGCAATTCGAAAAAACACACTGAAGTTTGACTTCGACAAATCCTACGTTCGACCTACAGCTTACGAAGTGCATGAATTCATCTTCGCAGAAACAGGCATTGATGAGAACGATATTGTGGGGTTGCAATATGATTTCATGGGAATCTGTGTTTTTGTGAAACTGGTAAACGGTGAAACCTGGGAAAAAATTTTGAAGAAAATGTTGATGGTGCATTAAAATTCAAACATTCTGACGGTAACGTGGGGACTGTAACTGTTTCCAATGCCGGATTCGGTTTAAGATCAATCAGAATATATAACTTACCGTTTGAAATTGACAACATAACTATTAGCAACTCTCTGGAAAAATATGGCAAGGTCATTCAAATCTAAAAGGAATCCTGGGGCAATAGATTTCGGTTTCAAACCGATAACGGTGTTCGCAATGTTAGAATTTACATGCAGAAAGATATACCATCATATATTGAAATCGCTGGATGCAGAGCATTCATCTCATACACAGGTCAGCCGAAAACTTGTGCCATTTGTGGTTCAACCGAACACATGAGAAGTGAATGTAAATCTCGAAGGCCATTACAACTGCCATTGAACCAGCCACCTAAAAATGGCTCATAGATCTCATACGC
This sequence comes from Vandiemenella viatica, assembly GCA_031002005.1. Classification (NCBI taxonomy): domain Eukaryota; kingdom Metazoa; phylum Arthropoda; class Insecta; order Orthoptera; family Morabidae; genus Vandiemenella; species Vandiemenella viatica. The sequence goes on along the minus strand of CM061921.1, from coordinate 41,727,320 downwards.
AGAAGTAACACGCGAAGGGCACAGTGTTTTGCTTAGTGGTACAAACGAAGAAGGAAACAGACAGGTAGAACGAACTGTTGTCGTGGACACAATCAATGAGGAAAAAACAGAACCACGAGCTACAGAACGTAAGTCGCCACAGGAAATACAGACTGTAAATATCAACAACTTGATAGCTGCTAATAAGAAACCAAATACTGAGACTGAAAACATGCCACCACAAATAGTAAATACAAAGCAACAAGGAAGAAGACGCCATCATGTCAGAACTTCCCACTACACTGGACCCAACAGAAGAATGTCAAAAAGAGTGGCTGATAATCCAACGGCAATGGATACAACAGAAGAAGATGGAAAGTATGACTCCAGCTGCAAAAACATATACCCTGCAGTGCCTACAGATACATTGAAGCATGAAATCATGCACAAATCAACCCAAAAGATACAACACATAGAAACAGCTCCCACGAAAGAGACGGTAAGACAAAGTTATGAATTAATGAGCCAGCAAGAAGAAAAAGAAACCAGGAAACGTAAAGCATACGTAGATTCAGAAGAAATCTCCAGAAAAATGAGAGAAAAACTGAAAAACATAAAGCAGAACACCGAACACAGGCAAACAGTAGTGGACGGCTGCGATCTTGTGAAACCCAGGAGCGTGGAAGGCCGGGAGAAGAGAAGGGTGGACCATGGCTCGACTGACCTGCCGGACATAGACAACACGAACACAAACGATATGGATGAAGCACCAGAAAGACAAACTCAATTGACCCACGATGTTATCGGATCGGAAGAGGAATATTTCACATAATGCCAAAGAAACAAATCGTTCAGAAAAGCAAAAGAGCCACCATCCGAACCATCACTTAGAAACGACAGCACAGCTAAATACCGACTCACTTCATGTCGACTCCCCAAACATACTGCATCGCAACATTAAATGTATGCGGTATACAGAGCAACGTCAAAAACGAATGTTTGAAAGAGTACTTGAAGGCTGCTTCGGTAGATATAGCCCTACTACAAGAAGTTTCAGCTGGTATGACTGAAGACATCTTTGGATACAACGTAACAAAAAATCTGGGAGATGGCCCGAATCTTGGTACCGCCATTCTAAGCAAAGGAGGTATAACAGCAGAAGATATAGAGATGCTACCTAGCGGGAGAGGCATAGCGTGTACTGCAGCTGGCATGCGCGTCGTCAACGTGTACGCGCCATCCGGAAACCAGAACAAGGAAAAAAGGAAAACATTTTTCACAACAGACATAGTGCCATTAATAAGAAAAAACCACTAAAAACTTCTGATAGCAGGCGACTTTAATTGCGTCCTGTCGCCCAAGGATCAAACTCCAAACATTAACAAAAGTATGGAGCTTGAATACCACATAAAAAGTTTAAACTTAGCAGATACATGGCACTTAAAACACGGAGAGGAACGTGGATACACCCTTTGCACGAATACCTCCGCTAGCAGACTCGACCGTATATACGTTTCAACAGCCTTGACAAATAAGGTGTTATCTTCAGAAATTTGGCCCACAAACTTCTCGGACCATTGCGCATACCACTGCAAAGTACTGAGCACACCTCAAGAGACGTATAGAATGAAAGGAATATGGAAGCTCAACACCTCAATCCTAAAAGACAACGAACTACACAGACACTTTGCAGAGACATGGAATCAATTCAGAAAACATGCGAATAGATACAGCAGTAAGATCGATTGGTGGATGCATTGTATAAAACCTAAAATCAGAAAAATGTTATCAAACTTTTCAAGTCAGAAGTCACCTTGGCAACACCACACGAAAGAATTTCTGTTTATGGAACTTAGAGAATTGTTCCAAGATCAAGAGAAGATTTCGGACAATTTAAGGAAAATTAAACAAATTAAAGTTAAGATCACCAAAATAACAAAGCAACAGATGTTTGGAACCCAAATACGAGCTAGGATGGACCATAGTCAAGATGATGAAGAAACATCCATATATCACCTTGCTAATGAAAAGCGCAATATCAGGCGCAAAATCATAACGGAAATATGCACTGCTGGACGCACAGTCACGAGACAACAGGAAATAATAACGACGCTACATGATCACTTCAGCCAGCTGTACACAGAAGAACCCACACACGATCAGGAAATGGAACAACTTTTAGACAACATCAATCCTCATATCACGACAACAGGCAACGAGCAGCTGTTAGAACCGATAACTGAAAATGAAATACTCGACGCCATCAAACGAAGCCCGCGGAACAAGTCCCCCGGGCCGGACGGACTACCAGTGGAGTTTTACCTCAAATTCTGGAATTATTTGAAAGAACCTTTAACGGAAATATACAACCATACATACAGAGACAAATCATCAATCCAGAATTTCTAGAAGGCCTAATGGTGCTCATACCAAAAAACGGAAATAACCGAAACGTAGACAACTTCAGACCACTTACATTGCTTAACTCTGACTACAAGATATTTACTCGCATAATCACATACAGACTTCGGGACACATTTACCAAGGTGATCGGGAAACATCAAACGTGCATTGGAAACGGAAGAATGATAATCCAAACCGTATCAGACTTACGAGACATCATCACGGTATCAATCGCTGCCAAAGCTAAAGTGGGAATTCTGTCATTAGACTTCCATAAAGCATTCGACAGGGTAAACCACAACTACCTACTAAAAGTAATGGAAAAAATGGGCTACTCCAATCAAATAGTTAAGGTACTACAAACCTTGATTGCTGGGGCAACGTCGAAGATGTTAATCAACGGTCAGACAAGCAAACCCATAAAGATAAGCAGATCGGTGAGACAAGGATGCCCCTTATCCATGCACCTTTTCGGAATAGCAATTGAACCATACCTAACAGCATTAACTAATAAAATAACAGGCGTGACCCTCCAAGGGTAAAGAACTGCAGTATGCTCATACGCGGACGACGTAAATCTTATCGTTACCAACACAAAAGATACTGAGGAAACAAAAGTACTAACGACAATATACTGTAAAGCATCTAGTGCAAAATTAAACACACGCAAATCAAAATTCATGGTCTTGGGATCTGAACGAGTAATAGAAAACGGAGGCTGGATCGAATACACGGGTATACATTTCACAAAAGAATTTCACAGAACAACAGTGGTCAACTGGCGAAACCAACTAAATCTTCTAAGAGTGAAAATGCGAGAAAACTGCTTCAGAGATTTGGACCCGATCCAAAAGGTACGCTACATAAACTACGTGGCACTATCAAAAATATGGTACATCGCACACTTCCTCCCCATCCCACGTGAGATGGCAAAGAGCATGGACTCCGCTATAGGATGGTTCATTCAACGAGGAGATATATTTAAAATAAAGTTTGACACATTGAAACTTCCGATCGAAAAAGGAGGACTACAACTGACAGACGTATACACAAAATGTGCAGCTATTCTCATGAAGAGCACATATGAAATATGGAAAAGTGACACACCCGGCTTTAGTGGACAGATCATCGCAGCATAGATGCGCCTATCGATATTAGTCACCTGAATCCAAACCTAATACATATTCGACAGTTCTACACAGATTACAGCTACATATAAAAAGACATCAAGAACAACAACCCGTCAACCAAAACGCTTTATAACTTATTGGCAGCCAACAAATACACCAACATCACCGAAAAACTTTACAACAGGATGGACTGGAAAACCATATGGGAAAACGTACTGTTGCAGACGTGATGTTGCAGCCACGTAAGTTTGCTAACGGATTTGTGAGGCTGCAGCTAGATGCAGACAGGTAGCTGTCGCCCACAGGAATGTGGCAACCCCTCGTATTTCCCCGAATCCGCTGGACCGCGAGGGAAGGGGTGGCGGACTCGCTTGGAGGACTCTGGTGTGCACCTCGTGGCTGTAGGGACGGACGTTGGAAGAATACGCGAGTGTGAGTTCGCGCTTCTGCTGGAAGAGTTTTTCCAGTCCGTATCTGCAAGGAGCAGGTTCGTCGCAGACTGGCGACGACATCTTCCCGTCTTAGCTGCTTGAGGGGTCTCTCTACGTCTGTGCTGCGTCGAACGTGAGGCGAACACGACGCCACCCGTGAGCTGATCAGACCACTTCCCGCAGTCGTGTCGTAAGAAGCCCCACCACGGACCTGCCCGCAGCTGCAGTCACAAGAGCAACAAACGGTATTGTGTGTGTTGAGTGCATTCACCTACCGCGTCCACTAGCCCAGTAACGACCCTGATGAACAACAATGTATGCCGGACAGTTTACAATAACAAATCACATCTCTGAATCACGTCTAACTAATTAATACATCCATATGAGTGATCTAATAAATAGTAATTTTAAATTGGTGCCTTGATGATCAATTCACATCCCTCATGATAAATATTAATAATTGATAAGTTTTTAAAAATTTAAAGTAATTAAACATTTTCTGATGTCGCAATTAGCGTGACACTTCAGTACACAACCCATCGCTGAGCTTGAGAGTTCGGGCAGTGTGGTATAGAGTTGTAAATAGAGCGATAACCACGAACAGCAAGCTGCACAAAATTCACCTCTGCACCTCACCACTTTGCGGTAACTGCAACTTACAAGACACAATAGAACATCGACTCTTATCTTGCGAAGAACCAAAGATCTGGAGTTGGACAAAGGAAAAGCTGGCACGAATAAACAGATCAGCGCCTAACTTGTACACGCCGGAATGCATCTTACTACCAGTACAGAAACAATATCCAAAAAGCAAAAGAAACGCCCACGTTTGGCTTATTGCCAATTACAATTACTACATCATTACTAACAGGGGAAAGGCAAATTTAGAAGATTACTGGTACCAACTAACAGCAGAGCATCAAAGAATAATAAGACAAAAAAGATATAAAGAAACATTTGCCAAATTTCTGCTCGCAGTGATGCATTATTATTAGAACTAATAAAAAATAAATAAAAAAAACAACAGTAGTCTAAGGCGTCACAAACAAACAAAAAATAGTGGATAAGGCATTGGTCTCCTAAACAGCGGATTGTGTTGTCGAATCCCACAAGGGGTAAATAATTAAAAAAAGTGGTTAAGACGTCTGACTGGAGATCGTCAGGTCCCCGGTTCGAATCTAGGTCTCGGCGGTGATTTTTATAGTCATTTTACGATTTTCACCTCTGGCACCAGCTTGCTGTGTAATGTGAAGTACGCCAGAACGCTTCCGTGGTCGGGAATCCATGTAAAACTGTAGATCTTCTGTACCCGGCAAAGTTGCCGGGTTTGGTTAAGGCGGCGACGACAGAGGTGGAATGCGCAGCTGACAGAAGCCCTGTCATCAGGTCATTACCATCACACGGAATTATAATTATTATTATTATTTAATATCAGCACTGTATTATAGTGTCTGATTTTAAGGCTTTTAGAAAGGCACTTATTGTTGTAATTCAACTATTTTTATTTTTATTGTTGCAATTATAAATTTCAGTGAAATGCCGCCAAAAAATCTAACCTCAACAATGCGTGTAGCAGCAGAGAGGCACGACGCAAACATGTTGAGTGGGCTCATCAATCAGCGGCACGAGAACAGCACATCGCTACATTTAGAGAAAGAGAACGAGAGAGACAGCAAATCAGCCGTGCATTAACACGTGTATCATTTGTTCGTCTTGCGTTTGAATATGCACCAGACATTGATTACTCTGCACCAGTGGCGGCTCTAGACGTAGTGCCACTGTGACATGTCACTACCTCTAATGATGAATAAATAAATTAAAAAATAAATGCAGTGAAAGAAAAATAAATATTTATAAATGCGGCATTCTCTACTCTACAGCTAGGGAAAGTATTGAACTCCATCTGTTGGCCACATCAGTGAACTGTTTCGCTGTCGTGGAGACAATTCTTGGATGGCACAGATCGCGTATGCGCTCTAGCGTTTTCGTGGAAATATTCAAGGTCCGGGGTTCGCTGTGTTAATGGGGAATGGAGACAACTTCGTTCTGTCACACGCTGCAGCTCAATAAAGTTAGTAATACTGCCGGCAGAGTGCAGCAGCTGCCATTTTTGTAGCATTCAACTAAATACCCACTGGAACAGTGCTTCAGTCTGTTCGCTGATTACTGGTGGTCCGCGAACATAGTTCAGGAGTTCCACAGGCATAATAACATAAATTCTGGTACCATATTCGTACTGTATAAGGCTGTATGCCCAACATTTAAAAGCCTTGAATATTTCAATGACCCGGCAAAAGTGTGGCATTTCCAGGATGAGATGGAACAACACTGTTTCTACAACAGTCTATTCACTTCCATGTGGCGTTTAGAGATTAAGTAAACGACGGTTTACTAATGGTATTAAGTGGGTATGAGGAACCGCGGTAGTTGATAAGATTGGTAACGCTAGTGGTGAAGTAAATAAAAATAAAAGGCATACAGTCTAGCGTCTTTTATTTCGGTTTATATATGTAGGCCGGTGGTATAGTGTGGCGCCCAACCTGTAGTAACATTATTATTTATCTGGTTATTAACATTATTATTTATCTGGTTTCGTCTGGTTAACATATAATTACCTTTTAATAGTTCACATCTAGTTTTATATCTGCGTTTTCATAGGATTCAAAACGTGGTTTTAGATTTATTATGTTATAATGGTACATTTTAATAACAACAAAATTATGCCCAGGGTGGAAGACATTAAAAAAGACAGTGGAAACATTGCAGAGGTAACTGGCGACGGGGGAAGGAAATTCAGAAGAGGAAAATGAAGTTGCATAATCGTCGGCCATAGTCGGATGAAACCAAAAGGAGAAAAAAAATAGGCCTGTGTGAGTTAGTGGCCTACAGCATTATTTTTGAAAATTTACTGGTCCTTGGGGTGAAAAAGGTTTAGGATACGCTGCCCTAGAAGCTTTGTCAATGCGAGCAGGCAATATTGTTATTTTCTTATATTCTCTGAAGGAGAATTACTTAAGTTTATGAATGCAAGTAACAGGAAACGATTCTAAAGAGAAATGTGTTCCACTGCCATCGTGGTCATCGGGTAAGCCGCGGAAACATTCAGTGGCGGATCCAGGGAAGGAGAGGGCTAGGGGGCTTAGGCGCCCCCCCACCCCCAAAAGCACCGAGGTCACACATGGATTTTGGGAACCTTCTTTTTTTCTGTTCTTATAAGGCCGGCATTCTGGAGTAATGAGCCCCCCAAACCAAATCCTAGCCCCCCCCCCCAATCAAACCAAAATCTTGAATCCGCCACTAGAAACATTTTGTTGTTGTCACTACCTGAGCAAATCACTTCGGCCGCCACTGCTCTGCACATTCTAAAATTGCAATCGGTGCAATGGACAAAGTATGCCAATACTGCCAGGCGTTGAAATTCCGCAATGAAGCAACCGGCATGTGTTGTGCATCAGGAAAAGTTGTATTATTACCACTTCCCATTCCCCCAAAACCTTTGCAATCACTTCTTGCTGGCGAATCAAACGATTCGAAACTGTCTCTGCGCAAATCTCGCAAATTCAATTCCTGCTTCCAAATGACGTCTTTTGGAGCAACTAAAACTTGAGATCTCACATCTGATGGACGTCATTTTGAAACTACATTCAAAATACAAGGCCAGGTGTACCATAAGATTGGATCGTTGATGCCGATGCTTAATGATGTCCCGAAGTTTCACCAAATCGATTTTATGGGAAGTTGTGAAGTTAAAAGAGTGTTGCCACAATTAAAAAATGACAACTATCAAATTGTCATCAAAGCTGACAAATTACCATCAGGAGAACACGCTGGCAGGTTCAACGCACCAACTGTAGATGAAGTTGCAGTTATTATAGTTGGTGATCCAGTTGGCAATAGAGCAATTAAAATCACACGTTGAGATATCACTGTTAGTATAATTTCGGATCTACACCGTTCGTATGACGCACTCCAGTATCCACTGATATTCTGGCAAGGGCAGGATGAATCACATCAACATCAAACACTGTGATCCAGTTACTGGTAAATTTAATATTCAACTATTTAATTCCTTATTTTATTAATACAATGGACCCGCGGTATTCCGAACAGAGGCCGGATTATCGCGGGCCCACTATATTCATTTCTTATTCAACTAATTTTTTTACTATTTAAATTCTTATCTTTTCAGGTAATGAAACAAGTAAAAACGTTACTTCAATGAAGTACTACGCCCACCGATTGATGATTAGACATAATCAGGATAACTATTTCCTTCGATATCGTCAACTGTAACATCAATACTTCGTGGATATGTACGGTAAGATTGAAAACGAACGTTTGTGATTTATTCGATACAACCAGACAAAATTACGATCGGAGGAATGGACCCACTTACGATATGCCATTAACGGCAAAACAGATGAAAATTTAAATGCCAATGATATCGGTAATGCATTTATTTTACCTTCAAGAAACATCGGCAGTCCACGGAACATGGAGGAATATATACGAGATGCGATGACTTACGTACGTCATTATGGTCGTCCAGATATTTTTATTACATTTACAAGTAATCCGAATAGGGGGAAAATACAAACTTTGCTATTACCAGGCCAACAATCAATGCAGCATCATGATGTCACGGCAAGTGTGTTTAAACAAAAATTAAAATAATTGATTGATTATATCGTAAAACATTCGGTTTTCGGTAACACACGTAGCTATATGTATTCGATTGAGTGGCAAAAGTGAGGTTTGCCTCATTCTCACATTTTGATTTGGCTTGAAGTTAAAATCCGCCCAGAAGAAATTGATCAAATAGTTTCAGCCGAAATTACGGACTCGGTAATTGATCAAGAATTGTTTGATATTGTTACCAGTCACATGATCCACGGACCGTGCGGTGCTTTTAACATGACATCGCCATGCATGGAAGATGGAAAATGTACTTAGCGTTTCCCAAAGGAATATACGCAAGATACTATTACGGATAACGACGGTTATCCGTTGTATCGCCGCAGAAACGCTGAGAATGGTGGCCACACATTTACGATGCGAATGACAAATTCTAGAAACCAAGTTGAAATTGACAATCTGTGGGTTGTACCATAATCACCATTGCTTTCAAAAACGTATAAGGCTCATATTAGTCGAGTTTTGCAGTTCGGTAAAATCCATTAAGTACATTTGAAAATACGTTAATAAAGGCAGTGATTTGGCCGTATTTGAAGTAAAAAATGTAAATAAAAATGACGAAATAGCAGGATACCAAATAAGTAGGTACATCAGTAGCAACGAAGCTATATGGATATATTTTTAGATTTCCCATACATTAAAGAGACCCTTCTATCCAGCATCTTGCAGTACGTCTTGAAAACAGTCAACGTGTATATTTCACCGAACAAAATATTCTACAAAGAGCACTTGAGCCACCGAAAACGACATTTTTCATATTGTGTCAAAAATCTGATGTGTTCGGCCAATTCGCAAAAACATTATTGTATGTCAATATTCCACGCTATTCTACATGGAACAAATTAGGTAAAAAATGGGAGCCACGTAAACAAGGAGAACCACACCCTTTGATCGCAGGCATATACAAAGCCAAGACATTAGGACGACGCTACACAGTACATCCGAAACAACGTGAATGCTTCTTTTTGCGTTTGTTGTTAGTGAATGATCCAGGACCAACTTCTTTCGAATTTTTACCAACAGTTAATGGTCGAGTGTTCAATACTTATCAAGGTGCTTATCGCGAGTTGTAGTTGCTGGTGGACGACAATCACTGGAACCTGACACTTGCTGATGCAGCGTTGACATTGACGCCGAATAGTATTCCTCTACCGTTTGCAATTATTTTGACAACATGTTATCCAACACAGTCAACGATTTTGCAGGAAAAATATAAAAACAATATGACTGAAGACATACTACACCGAGTTAAGCAAACAAACCTATGCCCAAATCCAGATTTCACACCAGAGATGTATAATGAAGCGTTAGCGTTAATCGAAGATTTATATATTTTAATTTCAAATTTACTACTTAATCATTATGGTATGCCATCATCTGATCGCCCGGCCACCAACTTAGTTAACAGTGATCTGCAACGAGAACAACAGTATAACAATGTGGACTTAGCTACAATTATTGCGAATAATGAGCCATTAGTGACAGCAGAACAAAAATATATATATATATAATTGGATTTTGTTGACTGTTGATGCTGAACAAGGCTGTTTATTTTTTCCTTGGACGCATCAGGTGGAACCGGTAAGACATTTTTAATATCGTTTATCCTTGCGAAGGTACGGTCGCAACAGAAAATTGCATTGGCAATTGAATCGTCAGGCATTGCTGCCAAACTGCACGTTCAGTATTTAAGCTGCCACTAGACATTCATAACCAGGGCCGGCGTTAGGAATTTCTGGCCCGGGTAAAATGGGCGGATTCTTGGCTCCATGGCCTGGGGGCCCCTATAACCGGTGATTGGGGCCCCCCGTCAGCCGGTGGGCCCGGGTACTTTTGAAACGCTAACCCCACCTAACGCCGGCCCTGTTCATAACAAACCAAACGCAATGAGTAACATTAAAAAAAAAGCGGAATGGCTGCAGTGTTGCAAAGAGTTCAATTATAATTTGGTATGAGTGTACTATGGCTCATAAACATTCACTCGAAGCATTTCATAGAACTATGCAAGATTTGAAAGGAAACGATAAACTCGGTAGTACTGTCTGGTGACTTCCGATAGAGATTATCAGTGATTCCTCGCTCTACTTTTGCCGATGAGATTAACACATGTTTAAAACAATCGTTTTTATGGCGGAATGTCGGAACACTTGGATTGACCATGAACATGCGAGTACAATTGCAAAATGATCCATCGGCACAAATATTTTGAAAGCAATTGCTTGATATTGGAAACGGTGAAATAGAACCGCATCGATATACACAATACATCAAATTGCCAGACAAATTCTGCACTGTTGTTCACTCAAATAATGAACTAATTGAGAGTGTGTTTTCAGATATATCAAATACTTACTCCGATCATAATTGGCTCAGTAATCATGACATTTTGGCAGCAAAAAATTTTGATGTCAACGATATTAACTTCCAGATATAACAGTTGCTGCCAGGTGATCTGATGTCTTTTAAATCAATGGACACTATTGTAGATGAAAATGAAGCCGTAAATTTTCCAACTGAGTTTTTAAATTCCTTGGATATACCAGGAATTCCACCACACAATCTTCGGTTAAAGGTTGTTTCACCGATTATTCTACTTCGGAATTTGCATCCACCTTGATTGTGCAACGGTACACGTTTCGTCATCCAAAGGATCACCGGAATGTTCTCGAAGCAACTATTTTAACTGGAAAGTTTAAAGGGGAAATCGTCCTTTTGCCACGTATTCCAATGATACGTCAGAATTTCCAATACCGTTTAAAAGGCTTCAATTTCCGATTCGTTTGGCTTTCGCGATGACCATTGTAGCGGATTGCTGGGGGACAGATTGATTGCTTACCTTGCATGATTTATAATCGCCACCTTCCTCTACCTTATGCAAAACACATATATTAATTTCAGGAAACAGAGGTGAAACCATTACTTCCGTTATTAATATTTGAAAAGATCCTAAAATATTGGTTTATTTGGTACTCATTACTGCTTACAGACAGAGGTATATTTACCATTAATCTTAAACATCTGTCTATGCAAAATAAAGTTCAACGCAATACCTTGTCTTACAGGTGCAACATAGCAAACAAACAATTATCGTTAATTGAAGCTAAGAAATTGCAATACATGTACATTACAAAGAGTTATAAATTCCATATGCAACTGAAGCAAAACATCTCTTATACATAACGAGAGCGATTCTTGTATGATAATGATAACAATAAAACATCAGATTTAACTGGATTACATAGGGCGCCAGGGAGTTAATTTGTTCCCACAAACAATAGTCATTGAAAGTTTCCAAACATGGAAATCAGTCTTTCAATTAAAAACTGGATAACAAAAACCAAAAAACACTCGGCTTTTAGACACAACTAGCTCAGGAATTAATGTCCGGCGGCATAAGAACTCTTACTCATCAGGCCGTTAAAGGGCTATCTCAATGATTCGTCTGAGTACACACTGTTTCTGGAGGTATAATTACCGTGTCTGTCTGGCTGCACCAAGCGTCGCAACAAGACCGCTGTCGTCTCTCAACGGCGCACCATCCAGCTAATGCTAGGCACATGTCACGTCAACCAACACAAGTGACAACATCGATCGGACTAGGCGCTCAGTCATCGAAGCCTCCAGAACGAAATCATCCGCAGTACTCTGGCAGGCAGTTGCCAGCGCGATCGTTCTGGACGGAATGACCTCTTCTCGCCCCTCAGAGCTCGTCTCTCCTTCCCCTCGGCGAGTATCATTAAAAACACAAAATTTGTAATATTTCCAACCACGTGAGGAAATAAATACATCGGATTGGCTTCGCAAAAGTATCCCCTCTCGCCGGCTAATACATTGCCTCTCATTTGCTAAGAGTCTTCGGGTTTTATCGGGATTGTTCGGGAGGATATGTAAAAATAATTTTCCCATGACACCGAGCAAACGGCGCATCTACGGATCCCTTCCGCAAAATTCCCCAGAGGCCAGCCTTTCTCACGGGTACCAGCGTCGGCTTGCCAGAGATAATCTCCTCATTGGCTCGACCTACCGGACACATCCGGCTTAAGTCAGACTGTCGCTCACGCTAACACACCTCTTAGCTAGACGCGGATTTCTGTCTCCAACTAAAAATGAATATCCATTTGTCACTTATGTTTATTAAATCAAACAATAATTAATTTACATTGTATGAGATGACCCATCTAGTCATCTCGCTACACCATAAATAAATCTCAAGGCCAAACAATGTCCGTTTGTGACTTGGACTTGGAAAATACGTGTTTCTCCCATGGGCAGTTATATGTCGCCTGTTCACGTGTGGGGAAACCATCAAATCTATTTGTATTAGCAAAAGACAGGCTAACCAAAAATATTTTACACCAATTAGCGCTTAGATAAATTAAAATTATAAATTATAATAATTTAAAATAATGAAAATAATTGTTAAAAATGTTTAAGAAACAACTTCATCTACCTCATTTATAAAGCTGAAATTTCAATTTATAAATAAGTAAAAAATAATTTATTTATTTTTATAAATATCAATTTTTATATATTTTCAATTAAGTAATTTGTAATAAAATGTAATTAAACATTTTTATGTTCGTTTGTCGTTAATTTCAACTATCCGAAACACTTTACCAATTACTTTTGAATTTTCTAACCGACTAAAACCCTTTTGTCTTTATTAGTGAATATTAATTTGACTACATTAGGTAGTTTAGAATAACATTGATCCAACGTACTATAACTACTGAGTCACAGCAACGCGTGACCGGGTCAGCTAGTATTATATAAAAGTATAATCTATACTTTCACTGTTGTCCAAGCGCAACACGTCATACTTATAGCTATGGATATACTGCATGTTTGTGGCGCGTACTAATAAGATTTTAACCATCCAAAAATCACTCAACGCGCCCGAAGAAGTTTGCACTTCAAAACACCTATTCAAATGGCACTTGGCCTTGTACCAATTCATCCAGCACTCTCTAATGTATTTATATGTTTATCGTGTATATATTAAAGCGTATTCCAGTATATTTTTGAGTATGAGATTTAGGGCAACACACGCGCACAACGCTTACACTAAATACCCATGCCATCAACCGGACTCTAAAAGGCGACATTCGGCACGTGGAGCCAGCAGTCTAGCCCCTATGTTACCGAGGTCGGCTAAAAATTATTTGAGATTGGGGATATGAGAAGTTATCGAAGAGAAAGACTGAGCTCCGGCACACTGGCAGCGGAAACCGATCACGTCCGTTCACGACGAGCTCTCGTTACGAACCGCCATTAAAGTGCTCGACTTATTAAGCTCTCCCCATGCTAGAAGGGACAACAATACTGATTGATAAGTGGTTTATCTTAACGTACTTACTGACTTCCTGGAAAGAATTATTAATTGCACGATTGTTTTGTTTGCTGTGAACACGAACAGTACCGGCATTTTAATTACATGATTTTATACTGCAGATTCTAAAATGATATTTTGCAAAATGTGAAGATAGTATGACTGGTTGTTTCATACTTTATCCATCCTTTACACCTGAAATAAACAAAGTCTGTCGTAAACGTTAACTTACACATTCACCCTCCTGCTACAATCCCTTCTGCATAAATTATAAGAATTATTATTGTTATTTTTAAATTAATTTGCAATAAATTTGATATTTTATTGGAAATGCGAATGCCTTTTCAGTAAATGTGCTCCAGTTGATGGAGTCACTATTTAAGTGGAAAGAACTATATTTTGTAACATAATTTAACCACAATATACCCGTATAATTACAATAGACATAGTATTGCTGTAGGTTGTCTAGTGACAGTGGAACATAACTTTTCAAACAATTGAAATGATCTCTTGCTTAGGTTCCAAAGCTCAAATTGAAATTTATTATTTCACTTCAAAATTTGTTTTGTTTTGTTGCTATGATACGTATCTGTTTCGCTGTTTCAACGTATGTAATATCCGCACTCTAGTGGTCGTATTGTGCAATCCAATTTGTGAGTTAAAGATATATTACATTTGCATATTTTCTTTTATATAATCTGTCTTTGCTGATATCAAAAACCTTTTTTTTTTTCAAACAGATATTTCTTTAGAGTTGGGTTTCGATTAAATGGATGGTGGCTTGGCTGTGCGCTAGATTGACTATTTCACCGAAGAAATCTGGCACTGTAGAGTTATTTATATGTTTTTTTCAATCTTGTTTCCTTTGGATAGAGGAACAAATTTTGTTTAACATGCTATGTATGAGGAAAAACGACAGATCTTGAGGTCCAGGCCATTGGAGTCGGGAAAGGATTTTGGACACGGAACGGACCCCAAACGTTTGAAAGCAAGCGCCTTAACCATTGAGCCACCAAACCTCTCACCAACGCCACATTACAGACACTTACATGCGCCTCTGTCTGTCACTGTTTGGTTGGTTTTTAAAATTTCACGACAATTATTTTTATTTATCCTGAAAATAGTATCCAATGTCATATCCGATGGTACAAAGTATTTACTTGTCAAATTTCATCAAGATCGGCTTAACCGTTAAGCCGTAAAAACGTAACAGATAGAGTTACTTCCACATGTATGATATTGATATAGATAGCTGTAAGGAAAAGAAGTGGTCTGTAAGTAAACATCATGGATTTAGAAGAGATTGTCCATGTGAATCTCAGTCTGTACGTTACGTACAAGATGTTTCAGATTAAATTGGCAAGGGAGGCCAAGTAGGTAGTGTGGAACTGGATCTTTCTAAGGCATTTGACAGGGTTAGCCATAGAATGGTAGCGAATAAGGTTAAGACCATTGGAATAAACCCATATGTATCTTGATTTGTGGAGGAAATCTTAAGAGGTACGTAAAGAATGGAAGTGGGTAATGCAGCACCAAGAGAGATGGATGAGAGAACAGGTGTAGTTAGCGTCTTGGGATCATTACTGACATTATTCAAATGGATAATTCTTTTATTGATCTACAAAAAGAGCATAGGTTGTTTGTAAATTACGTAATGCTGTATGATAGGATTACATCGAACGAAGATTGTGAGCAAATGCAAAGGGTTCTAGACGTGGTACTTGACTGGGTGAATAGGTATGGAATTATTAAATATACAGACAGCAAAATTAAAGTTATGTACGATATTTAAGTGGAAGGGGGTTGCTTGTTGAAGTAAAAAAAGTATATATTAGATACAGTCAGTTGACAGTAAGCTAGCCTGGGCATAACACATTGGGAGGTTGTAGTTAAAGGGTTCAGATTATTGCATCTGTTGCAGAAAATATTGTGAGGATGTCCCAGGAAGTAAGAGAGATAGATAACAAAACTTTTGATCAGGCCCTTACTGGAGTATTGTGGCGTGGTATGGGATCTCCATTATGAGTATCGAATACTGGAGTTTGATGGGATGCAAAGGAGAATAGCTAGATTTGCCTGTGGAAATTATTAATGGTAAAATATTTGGATTGGGAGTCATTGCAGGATAGATTTTTTTTTACTTAAGGCTTTATGCCTTGTCGACGTCGAGGTCATTAGAGGCGGGATGGGATTGGGAATAAGGAACGGGAAGGAATTCGGCCATGGCGTTTTAAAGGAAGCATCCCAGCATTCGTCTGGAGTGAAATACCAAATCTAGATGCCCGGAGCGGGGTTGCAGGATAGAATGCGAGTAAGCAGAACTTTGGACACGTACAAGGCGTATACTGGTGAAAAGGTCTAGCTAAATATTGGTGGAAGATTTGGAAACAGCAGGTGAAGGGAAGAGGTCACCATGACAATAAATTATCATTTGATTTTAGACATAAGAGACTAGGAAAATTTTATTTGTAATTAGAGGAAGGACTGGCACAAATTATCTGTGGAGTTAATGAACAAAACACCTCCGACTATGGAGAATTTTAAGGTAAAAATAGACAAAGATCGTAATTAGGTATGTATGAAAATTGGCGACGGAGATTTAGCTCCATCGCAGTTAATAAATAATAGTAATCTATACATACCGTATTTCTGTTGGTTTAACAAGTTTAATAATTACGTACCATGTAATGAACAGGTGTATCTGTTGTTCACTTGCCGTGGTATAAAGTTAACAAAGGACTGCAGAAACAAGCGTGTTGCATTTAGCGTGCAAGGGCATTCATATCAATTATGCTTTACAGCCACATTAATGGGTTTTGTCCGGAAAGTATCAGAAAGTACATTTGTTACATTTTTCAGCTGTTCAGCCTTGCTGTTCGTATTGCAACAACATTTCGTTCAGTCTCTTTTACGACGAGATCTTTAGATACGGGCCGTGATAGGCTTTTTGATATGAAACTGATGTATATTAACCGCCAACTATCGCGACATTCCGCTTGAGTGATCTTTGGAAACCGAAAACTAAAGTACAGGTGGCCGATCCTGGAATCGAACCCGAGTCTTCCCAAATGTGAAAATAATAATTTACATCTCATACAACAGTTCCAATAAGACCGTAAAAAGCTGTATATGCTGTAACCAAACTCTTAGAAGCTGTAGCCATAATTCTGTAAAATTAAATGGATATTCCTGTGCGCTTTATTACTATTATACCTGCAGGGAAAACATTTTCAGAGTACAGCCCGGCGCACCATTAACTTAGTACACTAATACCCGTACCGGGTCGTTTATCCTTCTTAATCATAGGCTTGTAAATACTAATAGTTAAATTTATTTCGAACAATAATTTTGTGAATAAATCCATCGAAAACAACTGGTTTGGTGAATTTTGTTTTTATTTAATTCCCCAGACGCGTTTCGCCCTTGTGGTGTAGGGCATCTTCAGTGGCTGTAAAGTGTTTTTACATGTGTTGTTACAATAATTACATACAATATAACTATTAATAAAATGTATATACATATGTACACACTGTACTCACAGATATAATGGTATTCCTTTACATGTCGGTCTGGAACAGCACTTTACACGCTTTCACATAACTGTTCATTACAGTTTTTTTTAAAACTATTGTTACACTAGTTATGTGAAAGCGTGTAAAGTGCTGTTCCAGACCGACATGTAAAGGAATACCATTATATCTGTGAGTACAGTGTGTACATATGTATATACATTTTATTAATAGTTATATTGTATGTAATTATTGTAACAACACATGTAAAAACACTTTACAGCCACTGAAGATGCCCTACACCACAAGGGCGAAACGCGTCTGGGGAATTAAATAAAAACAAAATTCACCAAACCAGTTGTTTTCGACGGATTTATTCACAAAATTATTGTTCAGCAACTGCGGGAAGATGGCCTATTACCATATTAATATTTCGAACAAGTCCCCGTAGTTATTTCGTTTCCGTATCGGAATTGTTCCCTAAAGGCCTGGGTGGAATAATCCCGATAGCATCTGAAAGCTGGTGATGTCAAAATGATTCCTGCCATGTTTCAGTCTCACTGACCGTAGCTGCCGCCATAATTTTCTGCCTAGCCTTATTATTTCGCTTGGGAGACTCGTTGCGGATATTCCTGGCCTTCAACTCCACCTGGCTCGTTCTCTATTGTTTTACGCTTCCTTAGCCGATATCGACTGCTCTGACAGTTGGCTCAATGTCAGACAGAGTCTGCAGAGTAGCACTGTACACCGTTTGACACTATCCATTTCTTACAGGCCTAATAGTAATAACACTCCCTTTCCTTACAACTGGAATCGCGGGAAATGTATCTCAAGTAAAGTTTTTTCCTCCTTTTCTTTATTAATAATGCTGTGTCAGTTATAATCTTTGAAGGTTTTTTATGTGAACAGTCCCTGGAATGCTTTGATTCGTCCTTCATCTCTTCCTATCTTCAGGTAACCTCTCTATCTCAAGATACCTAATATAAGCTACTTCCTCAATCATCTGCATCATATATTCTAACCTATATCCTCTTCCACACTTCGTAGCTTCAACAGTTTCCCCAACACTGAAATTAACCAATCCAGTATGTTTTAAACTGTGACCCATCGTCCTGTCTTTTTTTTTAAATTATGGCTTAACGCTTCGTCGACGTAGAGGTCATTAGAGGCTGGAAAGGACTGGGGACAAGAAACGGGAAGGAATTCGGCCATGGTCTTTTGAAGGAAGCACCCCGGCATTCGTCTGGAGTGATTGGGGGGAAACCATGGAAAACCAAAATCTGAATGCTCGGACGGGGATTCTAACCGCCGTCCTCCAAATGCGAGGCCAGAGCGCTAAAAACTCACCCACAACGCTCGGTCTGTCTTTTCTTCCTGTACACTATTCAAAGAATTACTTTCGTCGTCCACCATTTCCAAAAAACGTTAATTTAGCACTTCATCTGCCTATTTAAATTTCAACATATTTATGGTAACATCACATGTCAAATGATTCAATTTTCCTTCCTGGTAAAGTCCAACCTTCACTTCCATAAAGTGCTTTTTTCCATGCTTACAGTTCTAGAAACTTCTTTCTGGATCCTAAGTCAACATTTTAACATAAAAGATTGCTCTTATTCAAGAAGCCTCTGTTCCATCGTCCTATTCTGGTTTAGACACCTTTGTTCCCTCTCCCATCAGTTATAACTTTTTCTTGTAAATCACTTTATTTTCATATTACACGTCATCCTATTTTCATATTTCATCTAGTATTATTAGTGTCACTTCTGCTAAATTTCATGACAGTTCTCTTCTTTTGGTATATATTTAATCTAAACTCACCTCCAAGTATTTTGTTCATGCCATTTACTAATTATTATCTTCACTCTTTTCTGCTAACAAGAAAATGTTACCACCAAATTGCCGCATACTTACTGTTTTCTACTTGAACATTTATGCAACATCCAAATTTTTCTTTCACTTCCTTCATTGTCATTCTGTGCATACCAGTAGAGAATGAATGGTGATAAACTACAACGTTGTTTCACACCTTTTCTGATTCTTATCCCTCACTATTAACTACAGCCATTTCACTCTTAGAGATTATAAATTAATCGTTTATCTCGATATTGTAGTCCTGCCTTCTTTAGAATTTTGAACATCTTGTCTCAGGTTTTACAGTCAAGAAATGCAAACAAGTACCATTTGTCAGCTTGTGCTTTCTTCGAAAGTGCTATGATGATACATTTAATTTATGGTTACATATAACAAGCTGATGCAATTAAAAAAAGAATTAGGTTGGCGAAATTTGGTGTTGAAGGGGTACGCCAGCAGAAGACCGACCAGAGTGCGTGTGTTAACAAAGCTCTATCGGCTGCAGCGCCTATCCTAGGCTCGTGAACATATATATCCCACAATAACAATTCTTGTAAAATTAGGCCAAGTCTCGTGTTCATGTAGTGACAAAAAGTTATGAGATCTTCATCTGAGCCAAGTCTACACTTTACAGTGTGTATTCACTTCACTTTGTGAAACAGTATGGTTTCTCTCGGTGCCATAGATCATTTATTTAGGATAAAAAAATCTGATGACTTGGCCATTATGCAGGCCATGTTTCACTTAACCTATATAAATACCTTAAATGTGTTGCTTTATCAAACTTCTAAATACTTAAAAGCCAAGATTTCCCGCGCTCTTTTTCGAATTTGACAAATATATATTATTCGATACAATTATGACGTGCATAATGATCAAGTCATCAGATTCTGTTTATCCTAAATAAACGATCTATGACACTGAGAGAAACCATTCTGTTTCACAAAATGAAGAGAATGCACACTGTAAAGTGTAGAATTGGCTCAGAAGAATATCTCAACTTTTTCTCACTACATGAACACGAGACTTGGCCTATTTTTACAAGAATTGTTTTTGTGGGATCTCATTTCTTTTTGTAAGTTTATCGCTTATTCTGAATCGCCTCTCAAATGTAACTATTCCATTTGAAATTCAGTGGATAAGAACATTTCAGAATTTAAGACATCAATATACGTTACCTACAATGCCCCACTCCCTGAAAACAGCGAGTGTGCGCCGTAGTCGAGCACTTGCCGATGGTTTCACTACCACCATAAACAAAATGACTAGTAAATTCCAAACTAAGCACAGGAACAAATTAAAATTTAAGATATTAGTTAAACTTGCTGATCTAGGCTCGGATACAACGCCAAGGACCCGGGGCCGGCGTTAGGGGGGGCAAAAGTACCCGGGACCCGGGCCACCAAAGGGGAGGCCCGCCAGCCTGGGTGCCTAAATAAATAGAAATCAAACACAAATTTTAAAATCTGCACCAATAATTTTGAAAATTTTTGTATTAAAATGTTCTGAATTTATCAAAAAAATAAAGTGTAAAGTAAAAATATCTTCGGGTGGGGGGGGGGGGGGTAGAGGGTCTAAGATCGCTTACCCGGGGCCCGAGAATCCTAACGCCGGCCCTGCAGGGACCCATGAAGGAAATATGTTACATGGCGAAGTTGATTGTTATGGGGCCATGTTTATGCTCACCAACTACATTCGGTGTTCACGTGAAAATATATCCTGGACCAAGTTGAAAAACTATACATCCATGGCAATGGCGCATTTTTTTTTTTTTTCCGTGTCAAAAGAAAGCGAGTTAGCGTTTACGTGGAAATGAGGCCTGAGCCAAGTTGTAAAATTATGCATTCATGGCAATGGTGAATATGCAGTTTCCATTCGTACGAAAAGAAAGCCAGTTATCTAAGTTGTTTTGTTAGGTTACATTGGCAATCGTATTTCTCAGATGAGCGATGTGTTACAATCACTGTAACGTTCAACACACACACACACACACACAACCCCTCACCTTCTTTTGTTTTTCTGTTTTTAAATATTTTGGAAATTGATTCTCTTCATGAGACAGGTTCGACGGTTTGAGCATATAGCTTCATCCAGAACAAAGCAAATATGTACCGGAATCTTTCACATTTGAGTTGCCATTCAATAAATATAGGGAAAATCAGCAATATCATTACCAACAATGCCCCACTTTCTGCAAACAATTAATTTGTATCGTAGCCGAGAAATGAACGTTGCCGCTGGTTTAACTACCACCTCAAAGAAATAACAAATAACTTCTAAACCATAGGAACAAAGTAAAATGTAAGGCTTTGGTTAAACTTGCTTGCCTCTATATAGTATAGAAATCTCAGGTTTATAGCTTCATCCGGAGCAAAGTAAATAAGCCGCAAATATATGGCTGAATTTTTCATGTTTGGGATTGTAATTAAATAAATACGGGGAAACACTGCAATATCAGATTTATCTTATGATTTAAGGATGAAACCATATATGTGTACGAAATTACTTGTTTCTAGGATTGCTGGAAGTACAGTGGAATTTTGATGTCGGGGAGTTGTGCCGAAATAAAATTTTGAATTTAAATAACTTCCAAAGTAAGAAAAGGAAAGAAGTAAAATTAAACACATTAGTTAAACATAGTAAGCTGACTCTACAGTGAAAATCTGAGGTTTATAAAGTAATTGGGGTAGAAAGCGATTTCATGTTAGGGGTAGGTAAGGGGGTAGGTATATGGAAATTTACGAGTTTCAGACGTTTTTTATAATACGTTGGTAAAATTTTATCTGTGTACCAAATTTCAGCTTTCTACGGCTACGGGAAGTGCCTTAGAATTTTGATGATCATCAGTCAGTTAGTCTGTGAGTGAGTGAGTGACAAAATCGCTGAAAGCCGGCCTCGGCAGCGTAGGGGCTAGAGTGCTAGCTCCACGCGCCAATGGTCGCCGGTTCGAGTCCGGCCGCGGGCATGGGTGTTAAAGTGTTGTGTCTGTGAATGTCTTGTTTGTGTTGTAGTGTCCTTGTGATTTCACTTGAAAATATGTACACTGGAGAAACTAATACACTGAAAGAATCAGAATCACATTGAGCTGGCTGTGTGGCCTCAGTAGCCGAATGTCATTAAAAAAAATTAAAAAAAAATCGCTGAAATTTGCATCCGAATATTATACGAACTAAGAACAGTAACAAAATAAAATTTAGTAAAATTTGTTAATATTGCTGATATCTATGTAAAACAGAAATTTGAGAAATATAGCATGAATACGACCGAAGAAATTGAGTTTCAAATATGGCCCGAATCGCTTCAAGTGCCGCCGTTGACTCGACTTGGTGGGTGCACTGCCGTTCACCCAAATTGGAACCTAGATGATGGTAAAAAGGTTGCATGGTCACATAAGTCACGATTCTATTTGTTCAGAACTGATGGAGCTCGAGTTAGGCACAGACCCCGCAGGGCCATGGACCCAGGCTATCAGGAAGGCACTGGGCTAGCTAGTGGTGGCTTTATCCTGGTATTGCCTGTGTTAACATGGCATAGACTGGGATCTCTATTCAGAGAGAACCGACCATTGACTCGAAACTACTTAGAGATAATTTTAAGCTATTCAAAGAACAATGGAATTTTCCAGGACGCAATGCGCAATCACACCGGACCAGAACCGTTAAGAACATTTTGGACAGTTCCGGCGATTGATTTGGCTACCTGCATAGACACACATCGATCTAATCGAGCGTATCTGGTACATGATGGAAAAACACAACGTCTTGCTCCAGCAACACTATCGCAATTATGAACGGATGTACAGGAAGCAAGGCTGAAAATTTCTTCAGGGGACTTCCAACGATTTATTGAGTCAATACCATGCTGGGTTGCTGCACTTTACCGGGTAAAAGTGGTCCCACACGATGCTATGAGGCATCTCATGACTTTTGGCACTTCAGTTTAGGGTTTTATTTGGAATATTATTCTCAGTTATAAAATATAGTTTTTTTCGTTTGTAGACGGCGCCAAGATGGCATCGACCGAAACAGTGTGTCTTTTGACGTAACAAGAATCTCCACAAAAAAAGACTAAAACAAACAAACATTTTCTTGATCCCATTAATTGTGGTGACAACCCGTATTTAAAGGAAAAGTATTTATCCATAACAGACCAACTGGCGTATTTCTTAATTGACGATGTAATTGTATTGTCTTTCTTTCAAATTATTTTCTTATATTAGTGTAGAAGCTAAACTGCATTAAAATTTTATTACAGAACCAGTTATCTGTAGATATTATATGAATATAAAACATAAAAAAAATATGAAAATCCAGTTTCACTGTAATATTTTGCACCAGGAGAATGAAGTGGAAAAATTCCAGATAATGATGACTGGAAGTAAACGTTATTACATTGTGATGTCTACAGGAATACATTGTTATGAGTAACAATCATCGTGAGAAAAAAATATGTCGATGGAAGTTGACTTCGAATTCCGACTCCATATCATTGCACTAGGATCTACGTCCATGGTTTCCCAAATCACTCCAGGCAAATGCCAGGATGCTTCCTTCAAAAAGCCATGGCCGAATTCCTCCCATTCCTTGCCCCCATCCTTTCCCGTCTCTAAAGACCTCGCTGTTGAGAGACATTAAGCAGTAAAAAAAAAAGGATCTACGTGATATAGTTTGTATGATATCGTAGTTGTTATTAATTAGAAATCTTATAGTTCGAGGGATTATCATTGGCTTCATTGGTATTTCATTTTTGATCTTCTTCTTCGTAGACAATGGGTCAACCATCTGAGAAACGTTCCATATCTGACATCACTGTTAGCATGATATAACCTTATTGAAACAAAACCTCACCCCTTTTAACACATTCACCAAGAATAAAAAATATGGAATAACCTGTAATTAATTTCTAAGTTGATTCAAATTTGGTAGATTATGGCGTATCTTAAAAGACATGTACAATAATTTGATTTGCGATTTCTACTCTAACGGGGGATGCTCTCGTAATGACCAGTAAAATTGTCCCTCATAATTGGATTTAATTAAGTGGAGTGCACCCCTGTGTTAGAGTTCCATAATGTAACCACTAGAGGCCTTGGTGAAGCTAACCGTTTGTTCTAACGTCTCATGGCTATCAAACAGTACATGACACACGGTTCCTATTCAAGAAGCCTGAAATATGAAATGCACAGTACAGGATGCAACTGCCTATAACACGTTTTGTAATGCATATTTGTATTTTAACAGCACAGTAGCGTGTTGAAAACATCCTGCCATCAATTTCTTGGTCTTTCTTGAGTTGTATTTACCAAAAACTGCACAATAGAAGACGCAATGCAACCATATTAAAAACTTGTCTTCAGAATACAGATACTATTGCGTGGTTCGTCTCATACCTAATGTGCCACCCGTAGTGAACGTGTAGAATGGGACTGAACACAAAGAGCACCACGTTGTCAGTTTTATAATTATTTCCTAAATCAACATTTTTGGTACAGACATCGGTTTAATTGATGCAAGAAGGAAAATATAAAATGACTACACTTTCGCAGAGCCGTCTGATAGGTCAGTAGTTGTTTGACTGGAGATCGAAAAGTAACCGATTCGAATCCCTGTTTCGGCTTGGATTTTCCAAATCCCGAGAACCCAACCTTCACCTCTGCCACAGCTTGCAGTGACCTGTCCATACTTGCTGAAAATACTCCATAGTATTAGGAGAAACGACGATTCCTTGCAAGGTTGTTAACTCGAGAATTTCAGCTTGTTTTAACACTTGTTACTGTACTTTGCTGACCAGATTCGATTCCCGCAGTTTCCGAAAGTTTTCGCAGATGTAGATCTGAGTAAAGCTATATCCGAAAAAACACCGAGTCGGAAACAGGCACGCACGTAAATAGCTGAATTATTACAAAAGAAAATTACGGCAAAAAAATCTTGAATTAATCGATGCGTTGATAATCAGGCGTGTGATTTTCTACCTTATTGGTTTACCCGAGTTGGACTATAAAATTTACCTGCGACGACCGATGAAAGCATGACCAACCTTCATCCTATTAATTTTTTCATAACGAGTTAAAAAAAATTAAATTATATTCCCGGTATAAACATCGTTGAAGTCAAAATATTCATCCGTCATCTTGTTACTGTTGTTCAGTTGGCATCTCCCTCGTTTATTCGTCTCTCACGTGACTTCTATGGCCATTCTCAGAAATTACCAGTTCCCAATCGCTTTTACTACATTCCCATAAGATATTTTAACAATAAAAGTACCACTCTCTTCTCCGATGTTAAAATGACATTGACGAAATACATTTAAAATTTAGCTTTTCTAATTGAACTTGCTGCATTACCGTGCCAAATTAACAATCCATCAAAAGCCTGAATCATTCTTATCTTATGCGACGGTAAAGTTAGATGATGCACATCTCCCCACATAGCAGTAAATACATGCAAGTGCCAATGATATGACGTGGCAACTGCAATTAATATGCATAGTGGGTGTAAACTAGTTCGAGGGGGCAGCCTGAGTATGTAAACTGAACAACTACGTACAAATCAACCGAAAGAGAATCTAAGAGAAAGCTATAGAAAAACATGTAGATAGAAAATAGATACATGTTCTGTTCCTTAAGCAATACTTTCAACGTTGACGACAAACATTGTATCATTCCGGAAATCACTGATACTTTTCGCTATTGTGAGTAGTCCAGGCAAAGGCGCAATGTAACCGCCCGTGTAGTGAAAGTAAAATATTCCCCTTTAGAAATCAGCTTAACTTTTGCGATATGCGGGACCCTACTATTAAAGTAAGTAGCCATAAAAGGGGTGTAAGGGTTTGGGAGAGACTATACTAGTCTTTACCAACCAAATGTCAACCTCTCCTTCACGTGGTGCACCCTGTTTGCACGGACGTGGCTCTGGCGACTGAAAGATTCCCGGTATAAGGAGTCACCCACTGCTTGCCAACGGCCTCTGAAAAGAGGGCGGAAGAGCGGGGAGCGGTTCAGGGCACCCTCTTGCCCATGGGGTTGGAAACGGCCCCTAAAGGCGGATGAATCAGAAATGATCAACGGCATGGGGATGCAGAAGGCAACGGGAAACCACTGCATTAAAGACCCAAAGGGTATCCCGAGGACATGTAATCCTCTCAAATTACATATATCATGATGGCTTCTTCCTGGGTAAAATATTCCGGAGGTAAAATAGTCCCCCAATCGGATCTCAGGGTGGGGACTGCTCAGGGAGGAGTCATCAGAATGGATAGAAACATTCTACGAGTCGGAGCGTGGAATGTTAGAAGTCTGAATAGGGCAGGTAGGTTAGAAAACTTAAAAAGGGAGATGGAACAACTTAAGTTAGATGTTGTTGGGATTAGTGAGATTAAATGGAAGGACGCACAAGATTTCTGGTCTGGGGAACACAGGATAATTAGCACACAAGCTGTCAATGGAGTCACTGGTGTAGGATTTGTAATGAACAAGGAAGTAGGGAAACGGGTGAGTTATTATGAACAGTTTAGTGACAGGATTATTTTGATAAGGTTAGAAACTAAGTCCGTCCCAACCACATTAGTACAAGTATATATGCCAACGTCACAAGAAGATGACGAAGAAATAGAAAAAATATACGCTGAAATCGAAGAATTAATCCAATATGTGAGAGGGGAGGAAAATTTAATAATCATGGGTGATTGGAATGCAATAGTGGGAGAAGGAAAAGAGGGGAATAGTGTAGGATGTTTTGGTCTAGGAGAAAGAAATGAACGAGGAAGCAGGTTGCTAGAATTTTGTGAAAGATATAAGCTAGTAGAAGCGAACACACTGTTTAAGAACCATGCAAGAAGAATATACACCTGGAAACGTCCTGGAGATACAGGCAGATATCAGCTAGATTATATCATGGTCAAACAGAGATTCAGGAATCAAGTTCTGGACTGTAAAGCGTACCCAGGAGCAGACATAGACTCGGACCATAATTTGATGGTAATGAAGTGCAGGCTGAAATTCAAGCGAATAAGGAAGCAGCATAAGCAGAACAGACTGGAAGTGAATAAACTGAAACAATCTAACACAAGAGAAAAATTTGCAGAAATGGTAGACTTAGGTCTAAGAAGTAAAAGTGAAAGGTGCTCAACCGAGGACGAATGGAATGCATTAAAGACCGAAATAATGAAAGCTGGAAAGAAACATTAGGCTTTAGGGAACAAGCTGCCCGAAAACCTTGGATCACAGAAGAAATTTTGCAGCTGATCGATCAGAGGAGAAGGTACAAAAATGCTCAGGATGAAGCAGGAAAAGAGCAGTACAGGCAATTTAGAAATCAAATAAATAGGAAATGCAAAATAGCAAAAGAAAAATGGCTACAAGAAAAGTGTGAAGAAGTAGAAAAGGTAATGGTTGCAGGAAAAGTAGATGTTGCATATAGAAAGATCAAACAGAATTTTGGAGAAATGAAGAAAAGAGGTATGAACATTAAAGCTGCCGATGGGAAACCTCTTTTAAGGTCAGAAGATAGAGCTAACAGATGGAAGGAATACATTGAGAAACTGTATGTTGGGGACGACTTGAACAATAGTGTATTGGAAAAGGAAGGTGATGTCGACATGGATGACTTAGGAGATCCTGTTTTGAGGACAGAATTTAATAAAACTCTGAATAACTTGAAAGCAAATAAGGCTGTAGGAATTGATGAGATCCCTGCAGAACTTCTTAAATCTCTTGGAGAGGAAGGACTCGAAAGATTATTCAAGTTGATATCAAAAAGTTATGAAACAGGAGAAATTCCAACTGATTTTAATAAAAATATCATCTTCACACATGCTTCAAAATTACTGACCAGAATATTTTACAGAAGAATGGAAATGGTAGTAGAAGAGATAGTAGGTGAAGATCAGTTTGGGTTTAGGAAAAATCGCGGTACAAGGAAGCAATTCTGTCTTTAAGATTAATACTTGAAGGGCGGATCAAGAAAAACAAAGATACTTTTATGGCATTTGTTGATTTAGAAAAAGATTTCGATAATGTTATGTGGGACAAGATGTTCAAAATTTTAAAGAAGTCAGGTCTAAAGTATCGAGATAGAAGAATACTCTATAAACTATATAAGAATCAAGTGGCTGTAATAAAAGTAGAGAATGACGAAAGACATGCATCAGTTAAAAAGGGTGTGAGACAAGGTTGTAGTCTATCCCCGTTAATATTCAACATGTATATGTAGAAGAAGAAATGAAGAAAGTCAAAGAAAAATTTCCATGTGGTATAAGTTTTCAGGGAGAAAAAATCAGTATGCTACGATTTGCTGATGACATTGTCTTGTTAGCAGAGAGGGCTGAGAAGTTATTGAATGGCATGAACAAAATACTGAAGGAAGATTTTGGACTGAATATAAATCAAAGTAAGACAAAAGTGATGAAATGTAGCAGAAATGATACCAATACTAGCAGATTAAATATAAAAATAGGATCGGATGCAATAGGAAAAGTGAGTGAGTTCTGTTACTTGGGAAGCTAAATTACAACCGATGGCCGAAGCAGGAATGATGTTAAAAACAGAATAGCACTAGCAAAAAGAGCCTTCATGAAAAAGAGAAACCTTTTAGTTTCAAATATTGATCTAGGAATCAGAAAGAACTTCTTAAAACTCTATGTGTGTAGCACAGCACTTTACGGCAGCGAAACATGGACTTTAGGAATACCGGAAAGAAAGAAAATTGAAGCATTTGAAATGTGGTGCTACAGAAGAATACTGAAAATTAGGTGGACAGACAAAGTAAGAAATGAACAAGTTTTGGAAATGATGGGTGAGAAAAGAAGTTTATGGAAGAAGCTTACAGGAAGAAGAGACAGGCTGGTAGGTCATATTTTGAGACATGCTGGATTGGTTAATTTGTTAGTGGAGGGAACAGTGGAAGGTAAGAACTGTAGAGGAAGACAGAGATTAGAATATATGAAGCAGATAACTGAGGACGTGGGTTGTAGGGGGTATGTAAAAATGAAGAGGTTAGCACAGGATAGGAATGGATGGAGGATTGCATCAAACGAGTCTAAAGACTGACAACAGCAAAAAAAAAAAAAAAAAAAAGCCATAAATTCAAATGATGTACTTTGGGTAGGGACAAACGGTAACTTCAGAGCACATAAAAAAATGATAAAGTGGCAAACGTCATCGGATAGGAAAATGCAAATATTTAGATGGTGGTAGCACCACGGAATGCGACGTGCAGTATCCGCATTTTCATTTTTACTCTAGCGAATCGTGTGAAAGGTGTCGTGACGTGCTTACGGCCAAGCGACATTTATTAATAGGCTTTCAACGCGGGAGGTTAATTAGCGCTCGACGTTTAGGGTATTCCGTTTCGGAAACTGTTCGTAAATTCAACATTCCTCTATTCACAGTGCTGAGCTTGCGCCGTGAATATGTAACTTCCGGCAATGGACAGCGCAGTAGCCGACCACCTCTACTTAATGACGGAAACCAGCGAAGTCAGCGTCTAGGTACCATTGCTGATAGACAGAGAACACTGCGTTAAAGAACAGCAGCACTCAATGTGGTCGAACGAAAGACGTGTCCATGTGGAGAGTCCAGCGAAATTTGGTGTTGATGAAATATGACAAAAAAAGACCAACACGAGTACCTCTACTAACAAAACGCCATAGATTACAGCGCGTCTCATGGGCTCGTGAACATATCGGTTGGACCCTACATAACTGGAAAAAGGTTACGTGATCAGATTAATCATGATTCATGTTGGAAAGGTAGGGTTCGACTGCTACCCAGACGTGGACTGGCACTATGGTCTAGGTAATCAGACAGTAAGTATTAAAAAAAATATATCATACAACGATAACCCGTAGTTTAAATATTCGGAAACATCTCCAGGTAAAGTATTTTGTTTTACGGGGTTTTTGATTTAGTTGAAATCGGGTTTAAAACTTCAGCAGGATTAAAGTAAGAACAACTTACTACGTTATAGATGACAAATAATCAATTCCTCGTATAAGAACAATGTTTTAATAAATACCGAGCGTGATGGGTGAGCGGTAACACTCTGGCCTCGCATTAGGAAGGACGAAGGATCGAATCCCCGTGCGGGCATCCAGATTTGGGTTTTCTATGGTTTCCCCAAATCACTCCAGGCGAATGCCGGGATGTTTCCTTCAAGAGGTCATGGTTGAATTCCTTCCCGTTCTTTCCCCTAGTATTTTCCCTCCTCTAATGACCTCGACGAGGCGTAAAACAATAAGCAAAAAAAAAAAAAAGCTTTACTAAATCATTTCTACTTCGAAGGCTAATCAGCAAAATCAAATTCCTGAGCTTACTAACGGAGAGGTAGACAGGGCAAAAACTGATAGAAGTCTCCAGTTATATAACTACTGCACCCGAATCCCTTTTGGAGAATATAATGGTATCATCATGAATTATTAATTTTCTAAAATTATTTTGGAGAAACCTGAAATATACCTTTCGATTACTTGGACATAGTGTAATTGATTAGAACTTACATAACTTAGATGATATTGAAACAATAATAGATAATATTTAAATGTACGTGTTTGATCTTTAAGATGCAGGCGGGTTTGACATCGTCGTGGGAGGTGGACTAGGCCTTGTTCAGTTCCATCCCTCCGTATATGCAAGTGTTGCATGTTACGTTTAGTGCGTTGTACAGATGAAGAACGAGAAAGGGTGAATCACGGTGCAATACCAAACTTTTACGAAAAACACCAAGAGGACAGACGGACGTAACACCACCCATAATGTGTAATGTGGTC
The DNA here is from genome assembly GCA_031002005.1 of Vandiemenella viatica. Taxonomy (NCBI): domain Eukaryota; kingdom Metazoa; phylum Arthropoda; class Insecta; order Orthoptera; family Morabidae; genus Vandiemenella; species Vandiemenella viatica. Next base: position 41,696,227 of record CM061921.1, on the reverse strand, counting down.
CCTGTGGGAAGGTTTGCGATTTAACCCAGAACGTCTCTAGGAATTTGAAAATAAAAAATCATAGTACTGATGTGAATAAATTTAAAAAATCTACTTCCTGTCAGTTTAATACTGCGGATAATGATCTGCAAGGAACTATTGGAAAAGAGAGGACATGGATACAAGATTGGAAAGGCCGTATTTTGTTTCTTAGACATATTCACAAAAGTAAAATCAAATAAATTGAATTCTTACAACGTGGCCATTGAAAACCCGGCCGTAACCCTATGTAGTATCTTTTTCGTGGTTGTTAATGCTGGAACCGAAAGGATTATTGAAACCACAATCAGTAGCACCTTAACAGAAATTATATAATTGAAACCAATGAAAATATAACCAGTAATAAGTCTCCAAATAAGTGAACTGTCTGAGTAGCTAAGATAAGTCTTACCAATTACGTACCCAGAGTAGTGGGTGAGCGGTAACATCCTGGTCTCGTATTTGGGAGGACGAGGGTTCGAATTTCCGTACGGCCATCCAGATTTAAATTTTGATGGTCTCCCCAAATCACGCCAGGCAAATGCCGAGATGGTTCCTTCAAAAGGTAGTGACCAAATTTCTTCCCATTCCTTGTACCCAGTCCTTTCCTGCCTCTAATGACCTCGAACATCGACGAGGCGTAAAGCCATCAACAAAAATAAGCTACAGATTAGGTAGTCATTATTATTGTTTTAGGAAGAATATTGCATTCGGGAGGACGGCGGTTCGAATTCCCGTCCAGGCATCCAGATTTTGGTTTTCCATAGTTTCCCCATACCACTCCAGGCGAATGCTGGGATGCTTCCTTCAAAAGGCCATCGCCGAATTCCTTCCAGTTCCTTGTCCCATCCCGCCTCCAATGACCTCGACGTCGACGAGGTGTAAAGCCATAAGTTAAAAAAGGAAGAATATAGGGCATCAAACGTAAATGTAGAGTTTATAACTGTTACATGGAAATTGTTTAAAATAATGGACAGACAATCAGTCATGATCTGTGTCCACAAATAACACAAAACACGCTTTTGTATCAGGCATGACAAAAAAGTTCAGAAAATGATCACTCACTGACTGCTGGTAAAAATGAAGCGCCAAGAAATAACATAGTCGGTTGTCTTATCTTGAGCACACAGATAGTAGGAGTTTCCTTTTGTAAGAACTGGACAAACGAAATAAAATTTCTTGTATCACTTTTTAAAATACAAAGGTATTTCTACTAACTTATCTAGACTGTGAGGGTTGGAACGGTAGTATCAGGTCAATGACATACCTCGTAGAACTTTCAAATATCTACAAGTCTTACATCGTTAGCAATTATAAGGAACAAGAAAATGCGAAGCGGTTAGGGGAAACCATCGTTCGTATCGCATACTTTTATCACGTGACTGAAGCAAGAACTCTCCCTTGCAAACCGAGAGGACCCTGGCGAGGATGCGAGATGGTATTTTGTGCTGCCCGTGCAAACCTTGTTGGACAGCCCTGAGGGGCCTCCTGCTACGGGCGTCCTCAGGAAGAAGACTCAAGATGGCCGCCAAGTCGAGTAGTGCGAACAAAGGACAGAGACTCCCAGCCTCTACTGAGCGCCAAAACGATAGCCCACTGCGCTAATAAATACAAAACAACTGTCTCCCATGTTAACCAAGATGCTCCATTACATGATTCGAAAAATTTGCTGCCGCAAGACTAATTTACAGCGTAAGAAAGAAATTTAAATTTATACACCAGCGCTAAAATGAGTAATTTAGAGTTAGGATTCAAATTTATTCGATACTAGACATTACTTTCTGCGTCAATTGATAAAATTTACGTCGATCTACTTTAAAGCGTGAAATAAAATCCACCAGAGATGACTAAAAGCGTGGCGCTTATTATCTTCAGCTCACTTATTTTCGGAACAAATATGAATACTAATCGTGCGACTAACAGTTAACAGTAATTTATGCAGAATAAAACATGAGCCATGGCTCAGAGGATATAAATAGTCTAATAAGTAACAAGAGAATCAGAAGATGATAACTAAAATTATAAATGTTCATGTTCATGTCTGTCAGTGTGCAGCTGCATATATATACCCGGGATGGTTGAAACTTTGAAAATTCAATTAAAAATTAATTTCACTTGCATTAGTCAGAAATTTCGTGTAATCCAATAAGCTTATTACTTAAAAGAATAAATAAAATACAACTACTATGGCACCCCAAAAAACAAGCACGTTAAACACATATTAAGCACAAAAATATAATAAATTCCAAAACTCCAATTTAAAGTCATTATTTGAAAACCTGATGATAATTATTCCAATCAACCTTTCACAATAAAATAAAATTGGTTTCCAGCTATCAGCGAAACCGTGTCTTACTTTTGGTTTTCGTAATTCTCACACGGTAACTTTGATCTGGTAACTTAATCCCAATTTCATTAAAACTTTTCAAGTTTCAACAGAGTCTCTAAGGAAGCGGTTAGAAGGAAAAGATTTAAATAAAGTAAAGGAACTAGTGCCAAACTTAAATGTGATGATTGCACATAACATGGGTAACTAAATACAATAATTCTTACAAACCAGAAAGTTATAACCCCACCGTCACAGATATACACATGGTCGTAATTCTGATTAAATACAAAAAAAAAGTTGTTGGAATCCGCTTAACATTTATATCTGCATAAACACTGAAGTTTTTCATAATAGCACAACCGAGTGTGGTGGGTGAGTGGTAATGCTCTGGCCTCGCATTCGGGAGGACATAGGTTCAAATACCCTTCTGGCCATCTAGATTTGGATTTTCCAAATCACTACTGGCGAATGCCTGTATGGTTCCTTTTTATAGCTGAATTCTTTCCCATTCCTTGTCCCCAGTTCTTCCCCACCTCTAATGACCTCGACGTCGACTAGGTGTAAAGCCATGAGCAACATAAAAATATTATATACAAACTATAACGAATGTAACGAATACAAACCCTATTGTATTCGTGGACGATCATAGAACTTGAAGCACTTATTACATGGAGTTTGGTGGTATTTACGTGGACACACTATATTTTCAAGATAATTACTTTTGACGTGTAGCACTTTGCTATATTCTTCAAAGTCTCAGAATGGTCGACGTAACATTAACACCCCGATAATTTTTTCATTCGTTTGGATCCGGTTATAAGAATTGGCAATAAACAATTTACTTCCAATCTTTGGGTAAATCCGCTTCTTCAATCAAACACTTCTAAAATATAACTAACAAGCTACGTAGAACCACTAATGGAGCAGATTTAATCATTTCGATTGGAGTTCCTACGAAAAGGTTATTTTTTTTTTGTTTCCCACTTCTTTGGTAATATTTAATACACTTCTTTTCAAATTCCTTTCTCTTTGTGCTGAGAGTTTCGTAAACTGTTTTCGGAGCTGTATCTTTTAGTATTGTGAATATATTTTGGGTCTTTTCAGTTTTATTCATCAATTATTAATATTATTATTTTTGCCAATCGTAGTTGACAGAAACATTTTAGGTAACCATCCTTCAGTAATTCTATATTATACTGTAGATTTTCATAATGCATTACCCTGCTACAATATGGGTTAATACCTGGATTTGAGAAATTAGTACTATGTTTATAAACATATTACTTTTCACCAGATAATTTTCAGTATCGCATTAGGCCCTTTTAAGAATTCTTACATCCGTTGGTTTTCACCCTTCATTCTACCTTATTATTAGATGATTATAATTGTTTTGTTTCTAAGAGAATACCGTTATGTTTCAAATACGTGTTCATGATTCTTGATTGTAAGTGGTTGTTTCTTCTGTTTCTCCTGGGGGAAGGGAAGGGGAAGATATGTAGAGCCTTGGGACTTTTAAAGAAGAATAGGTGATGGCGGTACCATATTCTGAGTACTTCAGTCTGCATGGTACCAAACATCATCTACACAAATCAGAACACATTCTTGTTATGGCGCGCCGAGTAAAGCTTAACGAAAGCGTATAGTCAATGCTAAAAGCGCTACAGAAGGCAGGTAAAGAGACAGCGGACTGGTTACGTTTTACAGTCTGTAACAAGTATTGATGGACCACACAGTTGAAAGGAAGCAATTGAATAATAATTAAGAATGTCAAGCTCACAGTTCATGACAAATAGATCACAAACAATGTGCCCAGATTGCCACTTTTTTTTAACTAAAAGTTTATTCACTTCTTAACAAAAAATAAGGCAAAGAAATGAATTAACTAACAATCATATTAGTTACTCTGTCGCAGTTCGAAATGTTGATTTGTTTGTAGATCATTTGTTTCTAAACTGCAAGTTTCTTTTATTTTCTTATGGCTTTAAGCCTCGTCGATGTCGAGGTAATTAGAGGCGGAAAATGACTGAGGACAAGGAAAGGGAAAGAATTCTGCCATGGCGTTTTGAAAGAAGCATCCCAGCATTCCTCTGGAGTGATTTGGGGAAACCATGGAAAACCCAAATCTGGATGCCCGGACGGGGATTCGAAACGGCATCTTCCCGACACTCGGTGCTGCAAGTTTCAATTTTAATTGTAAGGCGCCAGTATGGCGACACAAATTGAAATTAAAAAAAAAAACACAAAACGTCTTGGACTTCTAGCAAACTCCTAAATCAGTTTATCCAAATGCAATTTCGTTTACAAAAGGAGATCATTTTATTTTTAGAATATTTTATTACAATCAGTAGCTAATTCCTCCTTTAATCCCCTCCTGCACATTATGTTAAGATTGCTTCCATTTATCTAAAAATAAAAAATAAAAATCAGAGAGAGACAGAGAGAGTTTAATGCATTAAAAAATATTTTTTTCATACGTAGGGCCTGACGACTAAGTCATTAGAGGCAGTGTAGGATAGGTGGCAAGGAACGGTAAAGAATCCTGCCATGATCTGTTGAAAGAACCCTCATGCCATTCCTTTGGAGTGAATCCGGTAAAACATGTAAAACGGAAATCAGGGTTGGCGGACGGGGTATTTGTACCCGCGTCGTCCCGCACATCAGCCCCCTGATCCAGATGGCTCGGCAAAAACTTTACAACAGAAACATTTAATTACGTAGAGACGCCCCTACCATACTTCTTTCATGTAACGAAAGTAAATTTACTAGTGGTGTGCGTTTGCTGGGTTTCCCGGATTATACAGAGTCATTCAGGAAGAATGGTAAATACTGAACAAGGTGGTAGTATGAACATTGCGTAAAAAAGTTCATATAAACTTGTGTCCGATTTCCATTCGTTTTGGAGATATAGGTGCTGGAATGTTATGCATGAAATAAACGTAAAAAAATGATCAAGAGCACACAAATAACTTTTTGAAATAATTTATTCATGCACAAATACACGCATATTTTACAAAAGTTTAAATTAAATGTTTACAAACTATTTTCCAACAAAGACGAATTACGCGCTCGCATTTTAAACACTACTACCCTCATAAAAGTTCACCAACCCTTACTCAGAAGAGCTACACGTACTGTTGTTGTTGTTGGTGGTGGTGGTGCTTTAGGGTGCGTCGACGACTAGGTCATTAGCGCCCACGTACTGTTAAGAAGAGAGCTGCAAAGTGCATTGAAGTCGATGGTGAGATTTTCAAACATTTAATTTAAACTTTTTTTAAAAAAAGGTGCATATGTTTTTGCACGAATAAAGAAGTTCAATAAGTCATTTGAGAGCTCTTGATCTTTTTCTAAGCTTTATTTTATGCGAAACATTCCAGTACCTTTATCTCCAAAACGAATGGAAATCGGAAACAAGTTTATATGAACTTTTTTACTCAATATTGTTCATACTAACACCTCCTTCAATATTTACCATTTCACCTCAGTCACCCTATATTATATTATTGTAAAAATCTTTTGATACGAAATCCAGACTTCAAATCCTCTTTTATATATATATATTTTAAACTAGTATTGAAAAACCTAGCTTCATACTTACAGATCGTAAAAATATTTTTAAAAAATAACAGAAATTTTACATTTTTTTTTTTTTAACTGCTTAACGTCTCCTATAACAACTAGGTCTTTAGAGACGGGAAAGGATGGGGGGAAAGGAATGGGAAGGAATTCAGCCATGGCCTTTTGAAGGAAGCATCCCGGCATTCACCTGGAGTGATTTGGGGAAACCATGGAAAACCCAAATCTGGATGCCCGGACGTGGATTCGAACCGCCGTCCTCCCGAATGCGAGGCCAGAACGCTAGCCGTTACACCACCACGCTCGGTAGAAATTTTACAGTTTTACATTTTGCGAGTTTTTCCGTTAAAACTGGACACTCCGGACGATACGAGAGACAAAGATGGATCATTGGTATTATATTGAATATGTCTTTGAGTGATGTGCAATACGACAGTTCAATTATAGATTCAACATTTGAATCTGGAAAATCTGCCTCCGATTCTGCGTTAAATATAAATGGACTAGGGTATGTTTCATTTTTATTTTGATGTATCTTAAAAAGGCTAGAAATTTAAGATAATTGATCGGAAAAGGCGATTCAAGTAAAAGCTACAGGTGAATTCTGATTGCGTTATCCCGCTGGTAAGATCAGGCAAACTTTACTTTGATGTGACGACGAAAGGCTGTGAAATTTAATATAATCATTGGTTAAAAGGGATTTAGAAAAAAAAAAAAAAATACTAGTCGGATTTTGATGACGTTTCAATTAGTAAAAAACCTGTAGTTTCGTTGGTAAAATAGGGTATGTATCACATTGATATGACTTCGAAATGCTGAGAAATCCTTAAAAATAATAAGACTGCAACTGGAAAATACTCTGTGTATTTACGATATTTTTAAAAGAAATGAGTTTGTGGTACTGTTTATAAGGCAGAGGAAGAAATCCATTGTTCTTAAAACTTGTCTCTCTACGTTTGTCGGTTTAGACGTGTGGGATTCGTGGAGAAATTACTGGTTGGATTTTGATGCAATTTCGAATATTAAACAAGGTATGTTCCATGTCTGTGTGTTGCCAGAAAGCTCAGAAATTTAAGGTATTGTTGCCTCCAAATTAGTATCCCTTTTTTCTTTGAACTGATTCACTCAAAACCTACTGAGCGGATTTCGATGGGGTTTCTAATAATATGACCGAGTGTGGTGGGTGAGCGGGAGGACGTGGGTTCGAATCCCCGACCGGCCATTCAGATTTTGACTTTCCATGGTTTCCCCAAATCATTCCAGGCGAATGCCGGGATGCTTCCTTCAGAGCGCCATGGCAGAGTTTCTTCCCGCATTCCTTTCCCAACTCTAACGACCGCCACGTTTACAAGGCGTAAAGCCAGAAGCAAAACAAAAAAATCTAATAATGCATCCTGCATTTCCTGTTGTAAAATAGGTCTGCAGTATTTTATTTATTAACATCTTTTCCAGTTCTTCAACTCGAAATCTCTTCCTGATGTTTTCATTTCTGATTTTATCTTCCGTTGTGATGTTCTGTGTCCCTCTCATAAACCTCATCTCTGCCACGTGTATACTGCTAATATCTCTTTTTGTCGAAGTCCAGGTTTCAGAGCCATTGGTCAATGATGGCTGGTAATATACTTTATAGAGAAAACTTTTGGCTTCCTTCCTTTTATTTGTTTACCTCCAGATTACATCCGTTATCTGATAATACAATTGTCCACGCTTCCTTATTGTCTGCCATATTTCTTCCTCCATCTTTTCGATCCCAAATACACGTACCACTCTATCCATTCCAGTTTCTTTCCATCGAGTCACACATCCATTTTATTTTGATGTGACGTTGCAACTCTGAGAAATTAAGATAATATGTGAGGAAAACCATTTTTTTGCTGAAGGCGATTAAATAAATAAACTACACACATTTTTGACGGGGTTTGAAGCAGGGTACAACTGATGGTCCCACGAGTAGAATAAGGTATAATTTATTTTGATGTGTCGTAAAAAAGTTGATGAATTAAGTAAAAGTGTCCACAAATTTGAATCGATTTAAAGGTAGTTAGGTCTTCCATGTTTATCGTGATTTCAGTGTACGAGTAGCGCCGAATTATTTGGAGGACTGAAGTTGCAGATGTTGGGAAAATCTTTCACTGAAAAACAATTATTATTCTGTGAGCCAAAGAGACCGTGGATCCTTGATTTTATTGATTATCACTCAATCAGATGCAATTAGCATCTCATATAGGCGCTGTCGGGAGGATCCTCGCAGTCATGTTATTTTTATTTTTTTTTTTTTTTTTTTTATGGCATTCGGCTACTGGGCCATACAGCCAGCTCAATGTGATTTGTTGCTATCAAGTATTGACACAAGGACACTACAACACGGAAATGACATTCACAGACACAACACTATACACCCATGCCCTCGGCCGGACTCGAACCGGTGACCTTCGGTACGCGGAGCTAGCACTCTAGCCCCTACGCTACCGAGGCCGGCGCAGTCATGTTATCGGCTGAATGTTAACGGCTTTCAATGACCATTAAATGGGACCTCATAACCGTTAGATGCCTGTTATCATTCGTAATAGGATAGAATCTCAGCTGGTCATATAACACGTACCAGCCTTTCCCTAACCTGGTTGCCGAACCTAATAATCGGTTGGTGTCATATTATTTCTGACGAAATACATCTCATCAATAAGCCCACAAGACGCAAGAGCTCAAGACCATTAAGATAGATGAGACTTTTGCAGCTGCACGAACGCCATGAGGTTAGTTAAACTCTCATCTAGAGTCCCACCACAGTTAAAATCAACAACGAACCCAAATATACTCCTCGACTACTCTATCAGTCCGATAGGCCTCTTACACTATGTCCGTGAACGTTCTGTACTATTTCATGATTTAGATTTTTAACATTGATTGTAACATTTACTTCAAGAAGTCAGATACAAAATGTAGAAACACTTCATCTTTGTGAAACTAAATTGTGTAATTAGCATGGTAGTTGAAATGATTACTCCTTTTTAAAAGTTTATCTTAGCCCCGAAACCTATACTAATATTATAAGTGCGAAAGTAACTGTGTCTCCCTGTCTCTGTCTTTCTGTCTCTTTCATGAAATTTGACAAGGAAATCCTATTTGACATTCGAAAGGACATAAGATATTATTTTGTGTATAAATAATATATTTTGTCATGAAATTTCGAAAACTAAGTGACAGACAGACGAATTGAATGTCTACGCTCCTGTAACACCACGTCAGAGACTAGGCTAGTGGTTCAGCCTCAGTGGTTAGAGCTGGTCTGAGTGCCGTCGTGGGTTCAAAACAGAGTAGGTTCAGGAATTTTCAACCGTTGTTTTTTATCGTAAGATGCATATATGAACGTTCCGTTGTTCGGACTCCACTTTAAACAGGTCCTAATTCAGTGGTAGAATGCGTGCTAATCGTAGGTGGCCGAACGCGTTTACATTTTTATGATATATTGGTCGCTCAACCCTTGTTTCTCTCGCAGTCACTTTGAATATGATTTACATTAATAATATTATGAATCCGAAAGTAAGTCTCTGTCTGTTACGTTGTGTCGACTAGGTGGGTATACCAATACTAACGAAATTTCACAAAGAAATACTTTGTATCTTTAGAAAGGACACTGAATACTTTTTTCGGTATTTTTGTCATGAAATTTTGATAACTTATTGAATAATGACAGACAACCGGATGCTTGTGTATGTATGAAATGTTACATCGGTTACTTTGGCTCTTTTAGTTAGTGAATGGTCTGTTAATAAATTTAGTTTGAAGACAAAAGCTATTATTTAGTACAGATAGTGATTTGCGTTGCACCATACTATTATTTTGTGGCTACCTAAACGTTTCTGGCATCAGTATATTTAGTATTCTTCTTTGACATGCCTCGCAGACATAAACCAGACGTAAGATATAGCTCTAGCAGAGTACGAGAAGCTTATGTTATTAGAACCCAAGATTCTGATGCTCCTGGTGAAGAAAGAAATGAAGACCAATCTGAAATTGAAGCTGCCCTCCATTAACCCCCCCCCCCCCCTACTTCACCACACCTTAGTTTTTTCTATTTCTAAACATGTTGCAAATTGGTTCTCTTCATGAGACTGGTTCGATCTTATAATGGTATGGTGATGCTTTTCTCGTCATATTATGACCACTCGGTGTTGTTTGGGACAAATTTTACGTAACTTACAGTTTTGTATATCAAATTCTAGCAATTTAATTCTAATTCCACGCGTACGAAGTAGCGGGTAACAGCTATTTAAGTATATTTCTGAGTCTTAGCCTTGTCTGAAACTGACTCCATAATTCTGAATCTGTGGTAATAGGGCTTTTGGACTGTAATTACGAATTAAATTTTGTTTGCCTGACGCCACTATGTAAGAATTTTCCATGTTTATATTGACTCTGCGATCGGTTTTTGTGACTTGAATACAACTTTTTTCTTAAGATTGTGTTCTTAAATTTCTAACAAATAAGATATAACATTAATTTCTTAACACATTGTCCTGTTTATAATCTTCTCCTGAAGAAGTTTAAATTTCTTGCTACACGGAGCCGCGTCTGTGTAATGCAAGTAGGGAGTCCTATCAAGAGTTGTTACGGCTTTAAAAACTTTCATATGCAACGCACGGTGTTCGCCAATACTCTGTTTGCTTGCCGAAGTGCGTTGTTTCCAAGTTATCCATTAACAACGAACGGAAATTACCTCCATTGATAGCAGCTACTAGCGAACCAATGCATCTATTAAACCGTGGGGGGTAGCATCTGATTTTCAAACACGTGTCTGATTCGGACGAAAATCACTTTGAATCTATAATTTCCACAATGCAAAAGCTTATTTGGCTGGGTGATTGAGCCCGCGGGTAGTGATCAAGTTTGGTCGCCATAAATTTCGGACCTGATATTCGTGTCACGCACTAAGGAGCTACTTGTAATTTCAGCCTTGTTTGAAGTCATCCTCGAATTACATCTAAGTAACATTGGACACAAAAATCAAATATCAACAACTTCAGTTTAACAATTATGAATACTCCACCCAATTCTTCTCTGACTTATTGTAATAGTCCAACATAATTATAATGTGACTGTTGTAGGACTTTTTATCCAGAATGTAACTGTCAGAAAAATGTAGGAAGTTAAACTCTCAGAAGCAAAAAAAGTGATAATGTATATCCGTAAGTATGGATACTACAAGCATTATCCATGGAAATATTCTTTCGACTCGAAGAAAGTGTGAATGGTAATATCACCCGAAAGACCATTAACAGTTATTTCAGACACATATTACGTGAACGGAGATTTTCCCGAAGTGTAAATTCAATATAGACTGAAGCGGTCCGCTCACGGAAGCTTCATATTTTACTAGCAAGCGTTGGTCGGTGCGAGCAGCGGAGACTATATCGCAGTTCAACCACCGCGGTACCCTTGGTAGTGTAGTGCAGGTGTTTGAAGATGGGAAGGGAGATAAGTGGACCGCATTCCTTCAGTGGGACAGTCCGCCCCGTGCCAGCGGTGCGAGGAGTACAAAGTATGTGTGTCCGTGTATGCATGGAAGGCTACACTATTATTTGATAATAAGTTCAGACAAGTTTGTTTTTCTTGTTTCACGCTAAAACCCTCGTTTTGAGGAGAAGATTGCAGCTGGCCAGCGAGACGCCGTTCGAAAGGATAATCATCGAATGTGTTACAAAGCAAGTGATCGTCCAGTGTTAAATACAGTGAGAGGATAAAATTTTGTTTTGTGTGTGTTGCTCACAGAAATTAGAGAAGATCCGGACAACGCCGACTTCAACATAAACGTCAACTGGATGGTAAATACACAATTTTTATTCCGCCAGAACAAACCGAGGCAAAGTGTGGCGCATATACCCGAAAACGAAAACTTTTAGAAACTTGTGCTCTCTGATTTTGAGTTAGTCGGACTTTGTTCATGTTCTATCATTTAGTTGTTTATTTAATGAAAAATTATCACACAGATTTAATTCGTGTTACATTTGTTAGTCAATGCAATCATCTTTTCTTATAGTGATCACAATAAATGTAAGTGTCAGTAGATAAATTAAAATAATTTTCCTTAGAATAAAACAAGTAATTGCATTTCTAAATGTTCATTGAAAATTCTGGAAGGACTCCTTCCATGGCACCCAGGCAAAATTGAACAAGATATTTTATATATATATAATATAAAAACTTAATGATAGAGAGAAATAGTAACTGGTGGCAATCCTTACTCCGGGTACACTACAAGACTTGCTGGGTTTGTAAATTGGTTGTAAACCCGGGAAGACTATATTACAGACGCCTGTCTAATATAAATAGGTCGGTTAGGCCCTAATTGAAATTTGTTACATTTCTGGAGCAATTTATTTACACAAACAATATTTACACGAGATCAATGAACGCTAAATACTTTGGAAACTGGTTTTCGATCTTGAGACAACTTAACTGTCACTAAACAATGAAACCCATCACATAGCTACGCATTTTAATGAAAGTTAAAGTGAATTCATTACAGGAATACACGGCACATCTTTTTTACGGAATAAATACAAATTACCAAACCTGCCCCTTATTGCGTAGTCACATTCCGGTCACCCGAAGGACAGCGACTCCGTGTGTTAGGAATAGCAGGCGTCACAGACAGAGACAGCGTAGATAACGTCAACACCGCGGTGTTCAAGCCACCCCTCAAAAACTGCTACACCTCAATCGGCTGAAATTACTCGTGAAGGACTCCTGTCTTCATCGATCTATAATGTAAGTTGCAATAGTACAAAGCGCCTAACTATTGACTGTCTTACAAAAATCAATTTGTAACTGTTGTACTTGAAATATCAAGGTACAGTAGAAATCATACTTACTTGTGAAATTGATAAGTCAGTTTGCGAATACTGTTTTCTATTTCTTTAATAAACGTAACTGTGTGCAAAGCAGCATCCTACTTGGTGATCAATCTAATCGGGAATAGGTTTCCAAAAATGCAGTTCCTGCTATAGCTGTTGCCAACTTGCCAGGGAAATTGGCGGGTAAGAGCGAGCTCGCTGTTGCCGCACTTCGGAACATTCTCGCGTAGTGCTCTCCCTCTAACACTATAAAATGGCAACGCTGAGCGTCCTGTGTTGCCTAGTACGAGAATCAACGCACAAACTATTACTACAAGCTAAGAGGTAAATTTAACTGTAAATAGCACGATTTGGCAACGGCGTATTTGAAGCCACTCGCCAATACCTCTGGCCACACCTTTTTTTTTTACTTATGACTTTACGTCTCGTCAGCATCGAGGTCATTAGATGCGGGAAAGGACTGAGGACAAAGAACGGGAAGGAATTTGGCCATGGCCTTTTTTGAAGGATGTATCCCGGCATTCGCCCGGAGTGATTTAAAGAAACCATGGAAAAACCAAATCTGGGTGCCTGGACGGGGATTCGAACCGGCGTCCGCCCGAATGCGAGGCCAGAGCTTTAACCGATCACGCACCACGCTCGGTGGCCACATCTATAGCTGGTTTTTTTTTTCTGGCGAATCAAAGCCTACTAGACGTCCAGACTTCAGTGTACACCATAATCACCGTTAAAATGGTGTGGCAGCATAGAATTTGCAGCAAGATTACTAGTATGGGTGATTTCCAACAAATTTAAATTAATTATTTTAGTTTAATAAACATATGAAATAAATGGAGATTCTTTTTCGAGCTGCAGACAGGAAGCCGCGTATAGCTAAGAGAGGTTAGCGTGAGAGGAGTCTGATTTAAGCAGCATATGGCTGTCATGTCAGGTAGTACGAGACAAAAGCGGGAGATTATCGCTAGCGAGGCGACAGTAATACCGGTGAGAAAGGGTGGCCATTGGAATTTTTGGAGAAGGAGTCCTTGTATGCGCCGTGCGCTCGGTGTATCGTGGGAAAAATTATTCCAACGCGTCCTCCCGAGGAATACCGATAGCACCCGAAGACTCTTAGCAAATGAGAGGTAATGCTTCGCCAGCAAAGAGGGGAAACTTTTGCGGAGCTAATCCGATGTGTTTATTTTCTCACGTGATTGGAAAATTATAAAATTTTGTCTTTCCATGATACACGCCGAGGAGAAAATGGACTTGGACTAGCGGAGAGGATAGGGATCTTCTTGGCGAGGGAGATGATTTCACTTCGCCGAGAATGAGCGCTCTGGGCACTACTAGCCAGAGCAAAGTTGGTGATTCCGTTCTGGAGGTTTGGCTGACTTAGCGTGTGACGTGTGGGTCTGGGTGCCTTATTAATTTATATAAAAAAGGGAATTTAATTTCAAATCATGTAAAATTTTATTAAATTTATTTCAATTGAGAAAGGGTTCATAATCAAATAAAATGCATGACATCATGATTCATCAATAAAACTTCCATAACCTGGACATTTTATTCAGGCATTAAAATTTACACATCAAGTGAACATATCATTTCTGTCAGCACTTAAATATTTATGACATATAAACAAATTGACTAATCAAAAAGACAAAAGCACGTCATTGATATTTTTATAAACAAGAAGCTATTTTAATGTATTGCTCCGGCTAAAACTCTTTACAGTTCGGTAGACTGAGACTATTATCTGCGGTTTCCTCGCCAAGGTCGCTATTTGGGTGAGAGAGTGCCCTCGAATTTTAGTGCACTTTTATAACGTGGGTGTTTACCGTGATTCAGCACAGGGGAAGACACGCCAGCACCTGTGCCTTCACATAAACCACCTCAAATCACGATTGGCCCTGTGGACACAAACACTTATCACTTTGTCGGGTCGCCTCTTGCCAGCTATCCGCTCGCCTCAATGACCTCTTTCCTCTAGATCTATCCCCGTTGCCATCATCGCCGGTCGCCTCCACAGCTCGGGAGACCCATGGACGTCCGTTCTACCAATCCAGTCTCATCTCCGGATACGTCCAGACATAAAAGAAATGTTTTAAATAAAATAGTAACTAATTTTGTTATTGGAGGGCCACCGTACTTCCCACACACACTCACACACACGACCTCTTTTCATTCAGACTTCCCTGATTGGCTGCGAGTTTAAGTTTCGGGGAATTGCATTTTATCGGCACTTCCCTGGCTTTTTCATTGTTCGTGAGAAAATGCCAACACGTCGTGTCTGCATTTCGCTACGGTCTGTCTCCATAAATCCACCCAAACCTTAAATTGTCACTACTGCACAATTCTCTACTGTGAGTGTTGAAGCCACATAAATTTCTCTCTTAGGGCGATGTTCCTACTCAGCCTTTCACCAGTTGACAGTGAGGATGGTCACTTCTTGTTAGGAGCACAACGCCCCACCGATTTCCTGGACGCGGGGTGAGATATGTGACCGACCGACTGCCCGCGTCACTGGCAATTTGCGTCGGCCCAGACAATAATTGTTACCTGCTGCTTATAACCGAACTAAACAAATAATGTAATTGTAATGTTATCATTCTATTACAAGCGCCAAGTGCGATCGATGTTGTCACATGTGCTGGCTGATGTGACGAGTACCTTGACAGGTGCGCAATTTGAGTGACGATAGCGCTCTTGTTGCGAACGCTTCGTGCCGCCGGACAGACATAAATATCTGAGCTAGTTGTGTCTAAAAGCCGAGTACTTTTTTGGTTTTCTTTTTCTATTTTGAATTGAAAGGCAGACTTCTATGTTTGGAAACTTTCAATAATTATTCTTTGTGGGAACAAATTAATTCCCTGGCACCCTGTAAAATCCAGTTAAATCTGATGTTTACTTGTTATCACTGTAAAAACAAGAATCGCTCTCAATATGCATAAGAAAGTTTTTGCTTCAGTTACACATGAAATTTCTAAATCTTTGTAGAATTTATGTAAATGTATTACAGTTTTTTAGCTTCAATTAACGATAATTGTTTGTTTGCTATTTCGCAACTATAAGACGAGGTATTGCATTGTATTTTATTTTGCACAGACAGATGTTTAAGATTAACGATAAATATACCTCTGTCTGTAAGCATTCATGAGTACCAAATATACCATAATTTTACGGTCTTTACTAATAACAGAGGTAATGGTTTCACCTCTGTTTCCTGAAATTAATGTCTATGCTTTGCAGAAGGTAGTGGAAAGTGGTGATTTAAACTATGCAAGCTAAGCAATAAACTTCCACCACCGACCAATCCACTACAAATTCTGGAGTACTTTAATGGTTTGTCAAGTAAGTTGGTTGTTATAGTTCCATTAGACATTTCTCGTGCTGTAGTGGCTAAACTAATTGATATTTAAAGTACATTGATGACGTATATGTTAAGGACATCAAATACAGCGCTAGTTCAACACTACTATAAATTGTTAAACTAAATATTAAGGCCTAAGAGCCATTGTTAATATGTAATGATGTGAAGTATGAAATAAGTTAAAGATCAGATTTACTATTTTTTACGAGAACTCAAAGAAAAATTGATTGGGTCATTTGCTTAACGTCTTTCATTTATTTGGAGAATTCACCAATAATAATAACAAATTGTGAATGAGCTCTTACTCCCGTGCTAATTTCTGCACCACTTTACAATTAAAGGGCCTTTTCAGAAGCACACGTAGCATTACAATAAGTATGTTTATTATAATGTGTTCTCGACAAAATACCCCAGTCACTTGACGTAAGTAACAGAATATCTTTTATTGCAGATGGTAAGCAAGACAGCATACACTTTACTAAAGATGTGCCCGTTATACTTCCTGCGCATTCCACTGTAATTTTGTGTCAGGCATCTAACAGTGGAGTCTTTACTTGCAGGAGAAATAGATACGATGCGAGCAGGTAATGTTGCAAAACTGCAGTGTATTCCACATACAAGATGTAAAGTTAACCCGTTAGGTGTCGTAGATTCTGAGCACACTCTGATAGTTACGAAGGGCAAAGTAAAATTCAAGAGGGTAAAGAAGCAACACGAACAGAACACTCTCGAAGTGAACTAACAGAAATAACCTCACATGAGAGAAAAATTTGCAGAGGTTGTAGATTGTGAACTCTTGGATTTTTTTGAACAGTTCATACCTGATGTAGACAGAGCATGTCAACGAAACGTAGTGTTTCTATGTCAGCAGCCGGTTCCTCTGACGTTGGTAATCTGATAAAATTGATTCCAGACAAGTTTTTCTTCTCAGAAGTCAAGTAGTTTCGAATTAAATTCTTAATTCGGGGTGCCAGTTCCTTCGCCAAAGGTTGATATGTATCCTGCCTAGCGTTTAAATATTTACCCCAGTTGCATGAACAGGATAATACGCAGCTCGAAGGCCTGACGCTTTCTGAGAAAGAGAGCTGTTTATGGAAATCAGAGGACCTGTCAATTATGGAGCGTCCATTAATTACGTGGCTCGATCTAGGGTGAGGAGGGGTCAGGTAGAAAGCTACGCTGTGCTACGTGGGGGAAGGCGGGAGGGTTTGCGAGCCAAGCCACGTAGCTTTTGATTCAAATTATTTGTCAGGGCTAAAATAAGGTACAGAACACACAACAGCATGTGAATATTTATTGCGTCATTTAATTATCTCCACGTGTAATTTACGACAGTCTGACAAGAGAAAACAGTAAAAAATGTTTTCTGGAATCAGTAGGGAAAGAAGTTACGTGCCGCGCAGGGGGGGGGGGATAGAGGTAAAAGCCACGCAGGCTTGGTTGGGGGGGTGATGTTTAAAGGAGGCCAAAATGGAGCTACGTAGTTTATCAACGCTCCCTTAGCTGGATTTCACGTTAGCCAGTGAAATTCGATTTTTGGCATAGTAATTTGTTATGTTGGACACAATCTGGAGAACAGAAGAAAATAATGTTATGCCCTCGAGAAAGGGCATCAAGATTCGAGCTAAAACATCACCCTTGAATCGGTGGGAATTCTGTTGCGGTACCTCGTCTAAAGCGAGTATTTACATAAATCCATGAGCAGCTAAGTTTTCAAATGAAATAAGTTTTTTGGGATGTTTCATATATATATATATATATATATATATATATATATATATATATATTTACTGCTTAACGTCTCTTAACAGCGAGGTCTTTAGAGACGGGAAAGGATAGGTGGCAAGGAATGGGAAGGAAATCGGCCATGGCCTTTTGAAGGAAACAACCCGGAATTTGCCTGGAGTGATTTGGGAAACCATGGAAAACCCATATCTGGATGCCCGGGCGGGGATTCAAACCGCCGTCCTCCCGAATGCGAGGCCAGAACGGTGTTTTATAATTGATGGTTCTTCCCATTTATTTTTTCACATTCATTTTGATGTGTAAGATGAGTTAGGTCAAAGAACTAAACCAACAAATAATTATAATGACATAATTAACTCTGCTCATTAAGTGAGATAGTTCACGTGGATCCCAGATAGGACACTTTAATATGAAACTGATAATTAAAGATGCACGTTGCAAGAAATATGTTGTAGAGTTAAGCTCATGTTCTCCAAAGATGGAGAATTGCATTAAACCAGTCAAAAAAAACTATATATATATATATATATATATATATATAGAGGACCCATTATAGGATGTTTATTTTTATTTAATAACCGGAGTTCATAAACACTCACGAAAAAGTAGTATTTTGCATATCAAATTTTGGGATGTTACACAGTTCCACACGAATTTCAGTATTTGTGAAAATGAAATGGTTCTCATTGCATTATTATACGTGTTTGTTCTACATGAATTTTTGGGTATAAGTCGTATCAGAGCTGCATGATGTAAAGATGAGAATTCTTCCTGATTCGTTATTTCGATGTCGCTGACTCATTAGGAACACTCCATTGAGCGAGTCATTATTGGGTTTTAGAGCAAACTGCCGCAATAGAGCCAGGCTACTTCTGACTGCATTCAGCATCGCTCCTTGTATCCATTACCTCTTTCACAATTATGAGGCACATTCGCGTTTTTTTCTGTATAACGATACTGAGTGAACTAGGATTGAAAAATTACTTTACGTTACGTTACGAAAATGTTAGCTTGACCTCACCACGTGACATCTACTGATGCTTCGTTTACGAGTTTGGCCATTGGCGAGGAGACTTTCTTTGTTCTCAACTCCTCTTAATTCGTTTATATGGGGTTTCGTTAGTATTACTGAATTGTTATCGATACGATTTTTGTATTATGCTTGATTTTTTTGTAAAGTACGGGGCTGACATATTGCTTATTTCTACTTATTTTCAATACCAGCGCAACACTGTTTCATCACAACCATTCACCACTAATGTTTTATACACAAAAGTGATGTATCTTGAAGGGAGTTTATATCCAAATGCGCTTTAAATCCTTTTATCTTGATCTAGTTTACGGATAAATATAACAATTTTTCTGTGCTGTTGACTGTAGCAGAACGTCATCTTTAGCCAAATACTTTTACTGTTGTTAAAGTACGGAAAGAAATCTGTTAGTTACCGAGGTAAGGTGCATAGTTTTTAACAGTTATCTTCGAAGAAATTATGTCGAAGATGTCGTTCACTGACAAAACAAATTCTATCACTACCTCCGCGCGTCCCCGTTGGTCATAGCAAATTTGTTGATCCCTTGATCATAAATCTGTGCAATTGAATTTTGGGTGTAGACGATATATTCGGTATTAAAGTGCCAAAATGTGTTTCCAGATTAGCTAATCAGCTGGTTCCTGGAATGTCTTCCAATACGGAAACAAATTTAATGACTTATCCATATCAAAATAAAAAAATAATAACTTGTAAATGAATTTTGAGACATGCTGAGTCGTCATTTTTGTTGATTTTTGTTTAATTTATCATCATAGATAACAAATATTCTGGACACTATTGTGCTGAAGACAAATCCAAGTTCTTAAACAAACAAAATTACTTTCTGTTTTTCAAACATACTGCTTACATTTACAGCAGGTAGTCTGTTGAGAACACATCCTTTATACAGCACAAGTGTTTCCTGTCAACTATACCATGATTACAGGCGCGTGGGGTGTGACACGACGTGATAAAACCTAAGTGTTGATTTTACCCTAGCCCTCCCCCAACGAACATGTGCCTAGAGTAGCTACGAGTTTAATTACGCATCCACAGAGGAGGGAGGTGGTCATATTGGTCTGTGTCAGTTAACTGAGGATGAAGGATTCAAAGCAGTGACTGCTCATTCACTACGCAAATCTGAATCACGCCTAACGTTATGCGTAGCTCCGACGAAACGAAACTTTTGCATGTTTCTCGCGTGGAAAATATTATTAGCGTTTGACATTTTTCAGCGAACATTTATTATTTTTATACCTGCTTCACTTTCCTCTCCCACACGTAAGTTAACTGGAACAACTTTGTCTTAATGAAATACCAGTCATTCCTACGCAGATCAGATTCCATTATTTTTAGTGATGTTATACTACAGTTAAAACAATAAGCATAAAAAATTTTGATTACATTTATTACATTTGATACTATTAATAGCAAGGAAGATCCGCTAGTGTGGCTGCGAGCCTTAAGGCGCCACCAAACTATATCTGGGAGATACAACGGGACCAGGCTCGAGTCCTGGCGCCAACGTACCGGTCGTCTTGGTTGCGGTTACTAGGGGATTGCAGGGATGGTTCCAATTTCCGCCTCATCAACTATACACAAACAAAAATACAACTTTTTTTTCATTTATAAAAATACAACTATATAGAGTTAAACGAATCCCAGAATGATGGCAACTCTTAAGCTTCCCACCTTAGAAAACACTCTTAGAAGTTTGTGATGATCAGAACTCATGATTCTCAGAGGCCTCATCAATTCATGATTGAAAATGGATGATAAATTTTAAAAAAATATAAAAAAACGGACTTGGAAAAGAAACATAAAGAGACAAGTATTTTTATTTGTTACTGTAACAAATTTGTTTCTTTCATACTTAATACTCAACCACAAAATCTCTAATAATCAAGTCTAAAAACATATAAAATATTTCGATTAAACAAAAAAGTCATACGTGCAAAAAAATTTAAATACAGCAGGGTACACTTGCTATTTCTTTGTACATGGTAGTACTTAAAAATAAAAACAAAAAATTGAAGATTTGCTGAGGTTATATCGAATATACTACTCTGATGAGAAAAAAATATTTTTTAATGGATATACTTTTAGTAAGAACACAAACCTAAATCTTTAGGTATGGCTGACAAACATTGAGTATTACTTGCATCTGTATGTTAAAAGCCATGGGATATTGGAATGATGTAATGAAACATGTTACACACTATAATATTCTCACAGTTTTGAATCCAAAAAGGGTCATCCACAGAAATAGCTAAATATTTATTTTTAAATAAAACATTTTAGGAACTGAATAATAAAACGTACCCTGAAGGAGATTTTTTGATCTTGCAAAAGCATCTGACTGTGTATATCATGAATTAATTTTGAAAGAAATGGAACACTATGGTATTTATCGAACCAAAAGTAAATGGTTTAATTCATATATGGAAAGCGGAATGCAAAAATTTTCCATTTTATCTATATATATAAAGATGAATGTATATATGTTTGTTTTTTTGTATGTTTGTTTGTTTGTTTTTTTGTTTGTTTGTTCTTCTTACAAATCGACAGTTTTCATCCGATCTCGATGAAACTTTTTACACTTATCCTTTGAAACAAGGAGAAAAATACTGTCTACATTTGGTTGAAAAATTATCTTTATAAATAATACATATTGTCTCATAATTTCGAAATATTACTGAACGGCGATAGACACACGCGTTGGATATGGACGTCTCTGTACTGTTTTTCCGCGTAGCGCTCAGGCAGCGCAGTGGTTAAAGAGCTTGCTTACTGATGTTTGGGTTGTGGTCTCCGCTTCAAATCTCCGTGGAGGCAAAGGTTTTTAAAAATTATTTTTGATCGTAAGAGTCACGCCTGGGCCGTATGTTATTCGTATTGAATGTTAAACTGTAGATATCACAAAGTTAGGGGTGCAATGGGAGGAAACTCGTAGGTAGTCTTGCAATGCTGTAGGTGTACACTTTCTTACGTTATATTGATCCCTCAGGAGTGATTCGTTCTCAATGTGTGTGTGATCTGCAGTAATAACACTATAAAAAGTCTCTGTCTTTTGTTACATTTTCACAACTAAATGCCTTTACCGATATTGACGGAATTTCACATGAAAATTTGTAGGGAGGGCTCACGACATTTTTTTTCGGTGTGATTAACAGCTGTAGTCACGAAGTTTTGAGAACTCATCAAATGGTGACAGAGAGACGGATGCGTGCGTTGGTCTGTATTGTTACGTCCCTTGCTCAAGCTATGCTTCTCGCACTTTTTGTTAGTGTATAATTTGTTAAAAAAATTCGTTTAGAGAAAAAACGTATTAGTTAGTATAGATGTCGATTTTCTCTGTCCTTTTACTTAGTGTCTGCTTAAATGTTTCTGGCACCAGTTTATTTTGCCTTCTTTTCTGACATGCCTTGCGGGCGTAAACTGGCCTTAGTTGTAGCTCTAGCAGAGCACGAGCAGCTAAAGTTATTAGAACCCAAGAATCGGATGCTCATGCTGAAGAAAGAAGAAACATCCAAGCTGAAATAAACCTGCCCTTATTTAACACTCCCCCTCTTCCCTCATCCCCTCACCTTCGTTTGTTTTTATGTTTTTAAATATACTGGAAATTTATTCTCTTCAAGAGACTGGTGGGACGGTAGAATGATATAGTGATGGCTTTCCTGTCGCATTATGGTATACCTACTCGGTGTTGTTTGAGACCAATCCTTCGTTATTAACAACTTTCTATATTCAATTCTGGCTAAGAAATTCTTAATCCACGCGTAAGAAGTCGCGGGTATCAGCTAGTATTCTATACTCAGTAAAGTTGCTTCATCAGATCGGGAGAAAACATAACATGGCATTCTACGAGGCTGTATCCTAGGACCCCTTATGTTTTTATTATACATCAATAATTATCCTGGAATCTTATCTGACAATATTAAGAATGTTTTATTTGCAGACGATATTAGCCTGACTGTAAGAAAAACACCAAACAGTAATCTAGAGTTTAATGCAAATGAAGTTTAGTGTAGCAAACTGGTTTAAGGTAAATTCATTAAAATTAAATTCTGATAAAAATATTATATTAGGCTTAAGTAAAAAATTATGCGCAATAGTACTTGCATATAAACCATTAAAATAACTCAATTCTGGACACAAAAGAGTATAAAATTCCTTGGATTACAAATTGATGAAAAACTCAGTTGGCAAGAACATATCACAACTTAAGAAGTTAAGTAGTGCCACCTTCGCAATAGGAACACGTTTTCTTGCAGCAGATCTAGAAATAACAAAACAAGTGTACTCTTATTTTCATTCAGTCATGTCGTATGACATAATTTTTTGTGGAGACATCACAACATAAAAAAGTTTTTATATCACAGGGTAAAACCAAGAACTTCTTGCAGACGACTCTTTAAAAAGTTCACTATTCTTTCAGTGACTTCTCAGTACACATTTTCTCTCATGTGCTTTGTCACAGAACATTTTAATTTGTTTACATCTAGTTCACAGGTTCATAATTTCAGTACAAGAAACAAAAATATTTTTTACCAAACACTAGCATTACTATCATTAGTACAAACATCTGCTTAATACACACCCTAACAGTATAAAACAGTCTATAGATAAAAAAGATGTATTTAAAGAATAACTGAGGGATTATCTTATCACCAACTCCTTCTGCTTCATTCAAGAATTTGTATGAAGTAATTAGTTGTATTTACTATGGCTTTTGCTAAATTCAGTTGTAAAAATTAAAGTTTCCTTTTAATTTAATATTATTTACTTTTTGTCTTTATAACATATAACAATTCTTCACTATGATTATTATTTAAATGTATGTATATATATTAACCATGACATGTTTCACATCACTGAGGTCCTTCCTCAGCAGGGTTCCACGGAACAAGATTAACAAATAAATACATAATTTACTGCCAGATATGCCGCTGTCCAGCTGATAACTGGCAGAGGGCTGTATAGGGTTAAAAATATTGACTGAACCAGGTAGATAAGTGCTTAACGCCATTCTGAAGGGTTCGATTCCCGCTTCGGTCAATCTTATTTTAGTTTCCCGTGGGTTTCATAAATCATTCCAGGCGATGCCAGCGTGGTTCCTTAAAAAGACCAAGGCCGCATTCATCATTCATTCTCACTTCCTGTCCCCAGTCATCTCTCGGCTGTAATTACCTCTATGTCATTGAGGTGTAAAGCACTAACATAAAAAAATATAAATACAAAAATATTTGGTTCAAAATCCGATCAGATTTCTTTGTGTGTGTGTGAATTGGGTTCAAATAAAAATCTCTCAGTTTTCCGACATGATTTCAATATGAATCATACCATACCTACAGGCTATAAATTAAACGAAATCCCATTTTTTTGTGGATTGCGATCAATAAAGAATTATATTGAATTTATCATTTTACAGTGTTATATAAAACTGAAACATACCCTACTTTACCATTGGCGCTAAGGGCTATGTATTAATCGAAACCCCATCAAAATCCAGAGAGTTGTTTTTCTTTAACTATCTTAAATTTATCACTTTACAAGCTCACGTCAAAATGAAACATATCCTGTTTTATCCATGGGACCAAGGGCTATATTTAAAACAAAACCCCATCAGCATGCAACCAGAAATATTTGCGTGAATCGCATTCAACGAAAAATTATCCATAATTTATAATCTTTTTGAGGTCGCATCAAAGTGGAACATACCACAATTTACCCGCTATACATTAATCAAAACTGTGTCAAAATCTGGCCAGCTCTTTTTGTGTGTAGTTTTGGGTAAATCATGTTTAACGGAATACTGACTATTAAAAAAAAAATCAGCGTCAGATCAAAATGAAACATATCCTATTTTACCCTCGAGACCATGGGGTGATTGGTAAGTGAAATCCCATCAAAATCTGACCAGTAGTTTTTGCATTAATCCGTTTAATTGAAGCTCAGCATACAGATATAAATACACTGTAGTATATCGGTGTTGGCTGGGTAAGTTAATTTTGCTAGTTATGCATTTTGATTAAATCAACTGCTTCCCCGTTTTACCTTCATTGGTTATGAACTGAATAAATAAACTAATTTGCATGTTTAATACTCTGTCGAAAGTGAATGTAAAATTACTTATGAATCAAGGAAATGGGGTGAAAAGCTTCAGTTGTCTTTTACTAATGAAACAGCCATAAGATGACATTTATCTGTTACTCGTTAGACATAACCTACTGAGACACATGCAGTGGCGGCTGGTGGGTTATCAAACTGGTGGTGCACCACAAAACTTGACACAATCGATAAGACGTGATAAAATATACCTGTTTTTATCAACTTGTTCATTATACTTTTGGATATTGCTTCTATACACAGAATCTAGCTGATTACGAATGTCGACCGTGCCTAACACAAACTCATTACATTTTGTAGGTGTACTTGTGAAGAATCATGTTTTTTTATTTTTTCACTCAAATGCGTCAAATCCTTGATTCCTGTTTCTGTCCAAATCGATTCTCCGCCAAAAATAATGCAAGGAAAACAAAAGAATGCATTAAGACGCTCACGTCCACACAACCATTTCTTTCTATTATACATTTCACTTTTAAAACTTCGTGTAAATGCTTTATTTTTCGATTTGCACTCTTGTTTTAAATTTAAAAAGGGCCGTGGCGGTCCGGCCAATTTTATGTTCACTTTATTTTGAAAAGTTCTGTTACTTTCTTTAATATAATCAATGTTTATGCTCATTTTCACTAACACCATACACAGTATAGAATAAAAGTTCTCGAAAAAAATCGAAACAAAAACTAAAAACAATTATTTACGGTAATATAAATAAACAATTATTAGCGCGTCACACATACAGTGAAACTATACTGATAGTCTAATAACGAGATGTCAATCATGGCTGCCGTCGCCTCGCGCGCGCCCATGCCAGCCAGCCAATTCGTCAAACATCGGGTGCTCTCGGCAATCCTCGGTTCGCACGTGCGGCGCTCGACAACCGTCTCATTACTCCGTACGTTTCTATGAACTATCTTTTGTTTCACGCGTCAGGCGTATTAACTCGTACACCTACAAATTGTATTAGCAGTCCTCGTGCACTCGCCGAAGCGCACGAGAATTTGTCTTTACAGGAAAATAAGTCTTAATAGTTTAGTAAAGCGCTCAAACTGTTTCACCATAATTGGAGATTTAATTTTTTATACGTTTTTGTTTTTGTATGTTTAAAAATAAATATTAAAATGGTAATATAAAAATAAAGATGAAGTAGGTACTTAATATTTTGTCATTTTTAAATCTTTTGGATTGGTGGTTCAGCGCACGAGCGCACTTAAGGTACACCCGCCACTGGACACATGTACAGTTAAAATGAATACAAGAAATTATTAAAAAAATTCAATAAAGCAGTGCCTCCTCTTGCACAAAGCCGACAAATGAAAATATTTAAAAGAACATAACACAACACTTATAAAAGAAATAAACATACTGAAAATATTACAGATGATTTTAACAATTCGTGGAAGTGATCGATCAAACTTAACTTGTTACAGAGAAAAATGATGCTACTTTATACTGGTTAAACATGCATGAATTATAAGGGAGCCAGAATGTTTCAAATCGTGCATTCACCAAACTGAGTCCATATAAAATGGACTGTCTTTACACATTATCAATGTTCCCGGCTTAGTTAATTGATCGGATGAGAGTCCCTTAATCTCGCAGGTTTCACTACCAAGGCCGTTCAATGGCATGTACCCAATGAATCAAAGACGAACCCACTGTCTTTGTTTGTGGAAACGAATTAGCATGTGATGATTGGTGAATACGGTCATGGTGCACTATGGGCTTAAATCACCTCACGCCACCACTCGCTTCACGGTACATTTCAATTGCGTCTGCTTTGTTCGAAAGCTGAGAACGTAAGATATCGAGCTCTAGTTGATCGCGCAGCTCCTCCATCTTTCTACCTCCATCTATACAAAGTCACGCCTTTCTCAGTGATTTTCGGTGACATGGATACAACATTAATAGACTTTTGGGCATTTGTAAATTTTAACACTGTTGAGTGGCTCACTAAGAAATCCTGTCCATCAACAAGCAATTTTATGTGCTGGAGCTATATTTCGCCGTTACTCTCCAGTCTTCGGCGCTTCCCGTTTTGGAAATTTTCCCGTAGCCGTTCGATAGTCGACGGTCGAAACCAAGGATAGCATCTTATTATTCCGGGATCCTCCATCACTTGACTTGTGGCATCTTGGGGAATACAGGACCACTCTGCCAGCAGACGCTTCCCGTTGGTTATTCCGGGAGAGGCTCACCTATTGACCGGTGCCTCCAAGTACAGATTCCCGTTAAGCCGCGTTCCCACGACGTCTTGTAACGAAGGCGGTACGGGACGGGACCTCATTAGCCGTAGTGTAGGGACGAGCGCGCGTCGCAAGTTAGCCCTCTCTTACCTCGCCGCCACCTCTCCACCACGTTGCCTAGTGAGGTTTAGCACTGGGCACTTTACAGCAACAGAAGGGGTGCGCACCACTACACACGCCTGTGATGTTTACCGACATAGAGTAGGTAGCTGCGTTTCGTCCCCACTTGCTGAGGCGGCTCCGTTCCCATGGCGTGTTGTCTAGTATTCGTTCCATCCCGTCCCGCCTTCGTTACAAGACGTCGTGGGAACGCGGCTTTAGAGTCTGGTGAAACTTTTCTCGCTCGTCATGCTAGCTATAGACACAAAAATTTATACATGCGAATATTCCTGATTTTTTTTTTTTTAACTGCTTTACGTCTCTTTTTAACATCGAGGTCTTTAGAGACGGGAAAGGATGGGGGGCAAGGAATGGGAAGGAATTCGGCCATGGCCTTTTGAAGGAAGCATCCTGGCATTTGCCTGGAGTGATTTGGGGAAACCATGGAAAACCCAAATCTGGATGCCCGGACGGGGATTCGAACCGCCGTCCTCCCGAATGCGAGGCGAGAACGCTAACCGTTACACCGCCCCGCTCGGTTCCTGATGTTATTAGCCCTTACTAGTATTTTAATAATTCAAATCGTATATTGTGACCCACTTTGATCATCCTACTCCAAAACAAATTTGAAAAAGAGACCAGTTGATTTCTTCAATTTAGCTTGTTAATAGTATCTGTAATTTTTTTTAATATCTCAAATCTACAGACTTTTTTGTGATTAATTTTTTATACAAAAGCAGATTGCTCTGCAGAAATACGAAATCGATAACTCTTATTTAGCAGACGAAAGAACTTAACCGCTATGAAGTGTGGGCTGCTAGACCGGTAGCACATAGAAGACAGACCACACAAATGCCAAGTGTCCAAGATAACATTGTCAAGCTGCACTGGGGGCTGAATACAAAGGCCTCGAGTGTTTATCGTAGAGTTGCTCCAGGATATTCTGTTTAGCCAAATAAAGAAGAGCAAGGGCTGCAGGGCACAAATCAATTTTAAGTGTCAGCCAGCATTCGCTGTGCAGTTTGTGAATGTGGATTTGAAATAAGTCAAGATTTCGGGAGAAACCGATGTTGCTTCTATGAGAGTCCTTGGAGTTCGGAGTATGAGATGTGACAGTCAACGAAAACAGGAAATTCTGATGAGAGAGTGAGATAATGCACTTGTGCCATGACAAATCGCGTAAAATGTTAACTTTGCTACGGTATTTGTTTGTTTATACGTCCTACCAACCCTGGTGACAGAGAAATTGTTGGACCATGATGATTGGAGAAAAAGCTTTGCTGCCAACAGAGTTTCGGACAGCGAGAGAACGAGCGGAATGGACGCTCAAGAGTTTGGCAGCTGGAAATAAGGGATGAAAGATATCACAAGCACCTGCAGAGACTGAAAGCAAATGATGTGCGACCAGTTACACTAAGTGTAGTCGTTGTTCTCGGATTCCTTCGCTGAGTGCTGAGAGTGTTTGAGCTCACGTACGAAGCTCATACGAGTTGTGTGTCCGATCTCCGATACCGTAAAACGATCAAGTTGTAAATGGCATGTGTAGTGCATTCGACGATGACAACGCAGAACAATAGACTGAACAGTAAATAATTAGTGCTGAACCGCATAACTGTACTAGCCGTCTTCGCGTGACCTTTTGACAAAAATCACAAAGATAAAGTATCATGCACTAATGAATGAATGTTTTGTTTCTCATGGCGATGTGACAACTTCGATTTGCCAGGGTAGCATGTTCCATGAATAGCTAATCAAATTTCAACACTTTTTATTATTTTAAAATCACAATCCACGTCTTTTTTGTTTACTTATATTTGTTAATTAAATCAATCACTGCATTTATTAATACACCAATGTTTGATATTCTGAAAATTCTTTGTAATAATTAAAATGATCCCACTCCAGTTCATAATTCACAATCAATCATTCAGATAAACAATCAGAAAATATTAAAGTAGAAAACCCATGTAGTATTACAATGGAATCCAACATTAATGGCTATAGCAAACATCGAAACTACGGAGAAAACATATGTGCAGTGAACTCGAATATTTTGATGTATATACAATCTTTGTCGTTCATTTACAGTTTCTGGTGAGAGCGGACGGACGCAGTATTGTTTTAATGACAATGTTTTGTGTTTACAGCTTTAATTGCATCAAATGTTTGTGTTTTGTGCAATGTACAATCTTTTGTTTCAGCGGCAGCTGCTGTGCTGAGTAGTTATTTTGTCTGTTGTACCATATTACTATCTTTGTAAATTCTTTCAATTTTGGTTTTGACGATTCTTCTATGGCTGATTTATTGGTTATATTCGGAATGGTGTCGAAGTTCATATATTTAGCTTGTAGCAAGATGACTAGATGGGTCATCTCGTACAATTTAAATTAATTATTGTTGGTTTAATAAACATAAGAAATAAATGGATATTCGTTTTCGAGCTGGAGACAGAAATCCGCGTCTAACTAAAGGCGCGTTCCCACGATCCCTTGTAACGAAGGCGAGATGGGACTAATACTTAACCACACGCCATGGGAACAGGGCCGCCTCTGCTAGCGGAGACGAGACGCAGCGGTACGCTGTTGTCATCGGTTTGCAGCAGCGGTGCGCACCCCTTCTGTTGCTGTAAAGTGCTCTGTGCCAAATGACACTAGGCAATGTGGTGCGGAGGTGGCGGCGAGGTAAGCTAGGACTAACCTACGGCCCGCGGTTGTCTCTACACTTCGGCTAATGAGGTCCCGTCCCGTCTTGCCTTCGTTACAAGGGATCGTGGGAACGCGCCTTAAGAGTTGTGTTAGCGTGAGCGACAGTCCGACTTAAGCCGGAAGTGTCCGGTAGGTCGAGACAATGTGGGGATTATCTCTGGCAAGTCGACGCTGATACCAGTGAGAAAGGCTGGACACTGAAAATTTGCGGAAGTGCTCCGTAAATGCGCCGTCCACCCGGTAGGAAAAACTTATTCCTACGAATCCTCCCGAGAACTACCGATAGAACCCGAAAACACTTAGCAAATGAAAGGCAATGTATTAGCCAGCAAAGAGGAGATACTTTTGCGAAACCAATCAGATGTGTTTACTTCCACACGCGATTGGAAATTTTACAAATTTTGTGTTTCCATGATACACGCCGAGGAGGAGGAGAGGGACGAGATCTAAAGGTGCGTTTCCACTGAGGCAACTTCTGGGCAACATGTGGCATGCGGCACTGACGCATGCTACAGGTTGGGCCTTGTCGCCGGTCGTATGGGCCACTAAACAACTGCTACGTACTAGTGGCGTACAGTGTGGTGTAACATGACACTTTGTTGTCCACGAGTTCTTGTTGGCTAAAATATAGCGTGTCGCACGATGTTGCCAGTATCCAAGCGGCGGTGGATGAGTGCGACAGAAAACGGGCGACATGGAGTGGAATGTGCAGAAAACAACCTTATTTATTGAAGATTATCATACTTCACCGGAGTTGTGGAATACCAAAAGTGCATAATGTAAAGACAGGAAAGCGAAAAGTGACAAATTAGTACTACTTGCTAACAAGTACGAATGTTCATTAGATGAAATAAAAAAGAAAACAGAGATTTTGAGGTCTGCTTTTCATCGTGAACATAAAAGGATTACTAAACCAAAGAGCGGCTCCCCTCCTAAAGAAGAGAAATGGTTTGCTTATAAACTCCTGACATTTTTGTTAGATGTTGACATTACAAGACAAACTTTTTTAACAGCAGAAAATTATGAGGTACGTTAATTAATACATGTAACTAATTATTTTTGACAAAATAGTTTACCAGTGACAGATCCAGAGACGGAATAGGGGATTTACAATCTATTTAGTTATACAAGTAAATAAAAGTAGTTTTATGGTGGGTTTAAAATATATATACATATATTTTAAAAATTGTCGTAATTAAAACTTTACAAAAGGACTTACATATAATTAAGATAGGCTGTATGTACAGCGTATGTAGAAAAGTGTTTCCAAATTTAGATTGTGGTAAATAATAGTAAAAAAACTTTTCTTGAATCGACCTTTCACTCATACAGTTGTGTTTGATAGGGATAAATTGTCATATAATGGTAACGTAGCTAAATACATTATTTTACGAACGAATACATAGTTTATGTTTTTGTGTTAGTATTTGTCTTGCCAAGTTACTTTTCGTTCTTTTGACACAAAGTACCTTGCGATTCGCACTACTTTTAACAAATAAATCTCTGGTCCACCACCCAGGTTTTTTCCGTTTTCTTCTTTTATTGCCATTTGCGAGGATCAAATAAGCAGCAGCTGCCACTGCTTCTGATGCCATGACGCACACTACTGGCCGCATAACGTGAAATGCTTTTGCCGCATGCTACAAGCAACGGCGACAAGTAGCAAGCGACAACTGACAACGGATTCTTGGGCGACATTCGACTTGCGACAAAGTATGATGACGCACGGCGACATGTAGCAACAAAAAAAATAATTGTTTAAAAAACATAAAAACCGCCTTCAAAAAAGGGCACTACAAATTTTTGAAATAACTTTATACCTTGCTTAGAAGAAAGTAAATCTAAATGGACAATATTTTACATTACTGTTATTGAAATTTTTACATTAATTAGTTATTTTTGGAGTCGGTGCCAGCTGTCATATCGCGCAGATCGATTTAATTGACTTTATTTGGAGTTCGAGGCGAACCGAGAGTACGAACAAAAATTCCAAATATTTTACAGCATGTCGTGAGGAAAATAGTTTTATTACTGGAGACAGCTTAGGGAAACAAATTAACGGTATTTTATCTGTGGCTTGACCTCGTTGGTCATCCAGGCATATCTCTGGCGCTATAGTGTCAGTTGGTAGGGTGCATCATGCAGTAAATACTTTATAGTTAGTATAATATCGGTGTATCATCTATATGTTTCAGTTTTGTTGAAAAATGATTCTAGAATTAATTGTAGGTAAGTAGTAACATGATTTTTACGTATTATTGTTATTCATTATTGTTTTTATCTTTTTGTTTTTCTTGTTTTGGCTGGCACCGACTCCAAACATAACTAATTAATGTAAAAATTTCAATAACAGTAATGTAAAATATTGTCCATTTAGATTTACTTTCTTCTAAGCAAGGTATAAAGTTATTTAAAAATTTTAGTGCCCTTTTTTGAAGGCGGTTTTTATGTTTTTTAAACAATTATTTTATTTTTAAATTTTTAGTGGTATTATAGTAAATTTCGAATTTAAATATGCTGCAGCAGTTCTCATTTTGCGAATTTCCTGGTAGCTCAGTGGTTAAACGAAATGCTTTTTAAAAAAATATCTGTCTTTACAACAACTATCAGAATGGGGTGAATTGGATGCTGTTTTAAGGAATGTCAGTTTACATTTTGGTCCAGGCTGTGATTCGATCTAATCATAACATCTGTTAAAGCTGCTGCTGATAATCGAACATGTAACATCTGGATATTAATACATACCACATACACAAATCTATCTCTGGAATATATCTGTTCGTTCCGGCATCACACAGGAAATATAGATATTTAATTGGTTTTCACAAAGTAAAAGCTCGTGGTCCAGTTGAAATCTGAAGTACATATTGAGACATTAGGACACATACATTTTATAAATATTCTGCAATTACTTAAAAATAGCTTAACTGATTTTGACGGTACTTAAAACTGTAGATTTTGTAAAGAACATTGGAAATTATAAACGATGGGGGTAAAGGAGAAGAGGGATTGGGCTTTTGTATACCAAATGTAGACTGTCTTTTCTGATTGATTTAAAGTATATGTTTGTAAATTTCTATTGATATCATATTAAATTTTAAGTGTGTATAAAAAAATAATTAAGTGGTGTGGAGGTGAAGAGTAATTTGGTTTTTGTTAAGGTAGTGTGGACAGTATTTTTCTCTTTGTTTTAAAGTATACATGTGCAAAGTTCCATCGAAACCAGATTAAAAAAACTGTAGCTTTGTGTAAAGAACATTTACAAAAATTAAATGGGGTAAGGGAGTGAGCGGTTGGGTTTTGTAAACAGAATGTTTCTCTTTGTTCTTAAGTATACATTTGCAGTGTTCCATCGAAATCTGATTAAAAACGGTAGGTATCTATAAAGAACATTGGAAATTAGGAGGGGTGGGGGTAGAAGGGAAGAGGGGTGTCGTTTCTGCAACCTAATTTAAACACAATTGTTATGTATTTTTTAAAGTATAAGTGTGCAAATTTTCTTCAGAATCAGATAGAAACTGTGCTTTGTGTAGATTAAAGGGGTGGAAAGGGGAAGAGAGGATTGTTTGGCTTCTCTAAACCAAATGCAGACAGTATTTTCCTATTTGTTTTGAAGTATACATGTGCATACTTCCTTCAAAATCAGATAGAAACGGTAGCTTTATATAATGAACATAGACAGTAATTAAAGGGGTAAAAGGGGAATAGGGTTTGTGTTTTTTTCAAAGAAATGTGAGTAGTATGTTTCTTTTTCTATTTGCTTTAAAGTATACACACACGAAGTTCCACCGAAATCGGATTAAAATGTGGGTTTGTACAAACATTAAGGGATGTAAAAGGGGAGCTAAGGTAGTTTTTGGTCAGAAATCTTCTCCATAAAAAAATACATATATGTGCCAATTTTCATAAAGATCGGTCAAATGGTGTCGTCTGTAGCTTTTCAAAAAGAAAATTGACAAAAGTCAAGTGGCGGAAATGGGGAAAGGGGTTCAGTTTTTGCAAACCAAAAGCTGACATTATTTTTCTCTTTGTTTCACAGTAAAAGTTTGCTAAGTTCTATCTAAACTAGATAAAAACTGTGGGTTTGTATAAAAATTAAACGGTTTAGTGGGGAGTGGGGGTGGTTTTTTTTATTTTTTGGTCCGAAACCATCCTCGTGAAAAAATTCATATAAGCGCCAACTTTCATGTTAATAGGTCAAATGGTGGCGACTGTAGCTTTTTATTAAAAAAATTTGACAAAAATTAAGCGGTTGGTAGGAGGGAGTGGGGTTGAGCTTTGGCAGACCAAATGTTGACAAGATTTTTCTGTTTGTTTGAAAGTATACATTGGCAAAGTTAAATCAAAATCAGATATGAAATATAGGTTTCTATAAAATTAAGGGTTGTAAAGGGGGAGATGGGGTGGCTTTTTTATTTTTTGGTCAGAAACCTTCTCCATGAAATATTACATGTATATGACAACTTTAATGGAGATTAGATAAATGATGTCAACTATAGTTTTGTATAAAGAACATTGGCAAAAATTAATGGGTGGATAGGGGGAGAGGGGTTCAGTTTTTTCAAACCAAAAGTTGACAGTATTTTTCTTTTTCTTTTTTACTATACAGTTCCAAAGTTCCATCAAAATCGGATAAAAAGTGCGGGTTTGTATAAACTTTAAGTGTTGTAAAGGGGTAGAAGGGGTGGTTTCTCAATGAAATTTATATGGGACCACTTTGGAGGTATACTCTATCCACTGTAAAAATCTCATTTAAATCGGTTCAAAATTGGCGAAGATATCGTTGAACATACATCAAAAAAAAAAAAAAATCAGACGAATTGAGAACCTCCTCCTTTTTTGAAGTCGGTTAAAAATTAATGGGGGGATAGGGTGAGAGGGGTTCAGTTTTTTCGGACTAAATGTTGACAGCATTTTTCACTTTATTTTTGACTATACATGTCCAAAGCTCCATTGAAATCGGATAAAAAATGTGGGTTTGCATAAAAATTAAGGGGTGTAAAGGGAGAGAGGTTTATTTTTTATTTTTTTTGGGTCTGAAACCTTTTCCATGAAAAATTACATGTATATGCCAACTTTAATGGAGATAAGTTAAATGGTGTCGACTTTAGCATTGTATAACGAACATTGGCAAAAATTAAGGGGTGGATAGGGGGAGAGGGGTTCAGTTTTTTCAAACCAAAAGTTGACAGTATTTTTCTTTTTCTTTTCTACTATACAGTTCCAAAGTTCCATCAAAATCGGATAAAAAGTGCGGGTTTGTATAAAGTTTAAGTGTTGTGAAGGGGTAGAAGGGGTGGTTTCTCAATGAAATTCATATGGGACCACTTTGGAGATATACTCTATCCACTATAAAAATCTAATTTAAATCGGTTCAAAATTGGCGAAGATATCGCTGAACATACATCAAAAAAAAAAAAAAATTCAGACGAATTGAGAACCTCCTCCTTTTTTGAAGTCGGTTAATAACTCGAGTAGCATGCTACATGTTGTTCGTTGTTGCCTCAGTGGAAACGCGCCTTAAGAGGCGGGAAGTCTTCACTTAGTCCAGAACGATCGCCCTGGCCACTGCTTATCAGAGCAGTGTTCTGGAGGCTTGGATGACTGGGTGCCAAGTCCGATCGATGTTGTCACATGGGCTGGTTGACGTGACAAGTTCCTTGCAGAACCTGGACAGGTGTGCTATTTGAATGACGATAGCGCTGTTGCTGCGACGCTTTGTGCCGCCAGACAGACACGTTAATTTTTACTCCAGAAACAGTGTGTATGCTGACAAATCATTGAGACAGCCCTTTAACGGTCTGATGAGTGAGAGTTCTTATGCCGCCGGACATAAATATCTGAGCTAGTTGTGTCTAAAAGCCGAGTGCTTTTTTGTTTTCTTTGCCTAGTTTGAATTGAAAGACTGACTTCCATGTTTGGAAACTTTCAATAACTATTAACTCAATTCGCTGGCGCCCTGTCAAACCCAGTCAAATCTAATGTTAACTTGTTTTCATTGTAATACAAGAATCGCTCTTAATGTGCATAAGAGAATTTTTTGCTTCAGTTGCATCTGAAATTTGTAAATCTTTGTAAAGCTCATGTACATGTATTCCAATTTCTTAGCTTCAATTAACGATAATTGTTTGTTTGCTATTGTGCACCTATAAGACGAGGTATTACGTTGAACTTTATTTTTGCACGGTCAGATGTTTAAGATTAACGGTAAATATACCTGTGTCTGTAAGCATTCATGAGTACCAAATAAACCTATATTTTAGGATCTTTTCAAATACTAATAACAGAAGCAATGGTTTCAACTCTGTTTCCTGAAATTAAGGTAGTGGAAGGTGGTGATTTAAATTATGCAAGGTAAGCAATTAATCTGCCCAACCGACCAATCCGCTTGAAATTTTCAGGCAGAAAGGTAAACATTTTTAAAAAAAATTATTAATAGTGGAGAAATTTCGTTTTCGATTTTTTTAAGAGTTTATGTGATATTACAGCGACGTAAAGTGTAGCTAATTATTTCTGTTCGCGGTGAATATTGCTGAGATCTCAAAAAAATACACTTAAGTGTAAGGAGGGAGTTTATACTGATCTTAAAGTTAAAAACACACACAAAATGGCTGAGGAAATTGTATCAAGTTTCGAATTTTTTTTGAATAGAAGTGAATCACGGAAGAGAGATTTACGTTACGGAACAGAATTATGCTGGCGGAGAGCTGAGTAATGTACCGACTTTGGTGTTAAGACTTAAGAGGGAAAATTACCATCACTCTGCACTCGGAAACATTATGCAATCTAATACCACAGACAGCTAACATAAAAGACAGTAGCACTCCAACTGAAACAAACACCACCTAAAACCCTATGATGTTGATTCTGTATGCACTTACTGAACATAAAACGGGACAAACGAAATTTTTTGACAGATTTAGAGAAGAGATCCGTGAAGATATGACACAACAATTTCAATTACACATGGGTGTCATTTCAGAACGATTAAAACGAATCTAAGAAAAAGTGGCGGCACTGGAAAGCTCACAAAAGGAATTTTGCAGAAAGTTGAAAGACCTGATTGTCTGTTTGGAGTTGGGAATATTGAAAGAGTTCTTAACATTAAGAAACACTGCCCACATAGACATAGCCAACGTGAATGCAAACAGTTAAAATAAACACAAGAAAACACACAAGAGCTACCTGATATAGCTTTGCGAGAATCAGTGTAAAGCATGTTTCCATTAGGCAGAGCGGACTTACAGAGCAAATTTCCTCTAACCGAGAGACAATAAGACCATTGAAACATTCAGTTGGTTCACTACAGAAACAATACCAGGAACTTTACATTAAACCGATATGGATGGGTGACGAAATGGAAAAATTATTTCGAGAAATGTTTAATAAACCATAGATCACAGCCCTTTACTAGGAAAACCAACTGACTAAAAACAGTACCAGTGTATAATATTTCCTTTCTGCAGAAATGTATGATTCGTGGTGATGAATGAAGGGATCGCAAATATATCAGCATTTTACAGAGCGACAAAATCAACTTGAATTATTTTCGTCACTATTCTAACGTTTCAAGATGGGAGAAGTACTGAGAATTTGAGTGAGTGGATTCAGGCCTGGGACAGAGTGTATAGAAACGGGTGTGAGAGAATAATCGTTTTCACAAATATAGTAAGTTGCCTAGAGTTTTGATTGCGGATTCAAAAAACAGTTTTTGTAAACAGAGTTACGTCGTGTACAGGAAGCATGAGGATGTTAATTCCATCCATACAGATTTCTATGGTAACACCGATGTGGTTATGCTTTTTAGTTTGCACGACTCAAAACAGTAGGGGAGAGTGGGGCAAAACCGACCTCTTAACTTTATATCTTATAAAAATCGGAGTTCTGACAAAAATATTTTGTAAAATGAAGTTATTAATATTAACGGAATATTAAAGATGTATCATATTCATGTATAATTCATTAATGATAAGTAGTTTAATTTTTGTCAATTTTTTTTTTTGTGATGTTGACAAAACGACGGTTTTGCCCCATGGGTGGGGTAAAACAGACACCCATAAGATTTACATGTAAAAAAGTTTATTCCAGCATTTACAAAAAATATAGTATAGAATTGCATGTTTTTTATAAAATAAAGACGCATTTATCAATATGAAATAAGAAATTAACACTACATGAGGTCAAATTTAGTTTTAAGAACAAAGTCACAAACGAAATTGTCATCTTCTTCTTCACAATTTGTACAAGCCTCGTGGGCCCATCCCGTACAGTTTTGACATTGAATTCATCCCTCCCTGTCCTTTGAGCTCGAATATAATTCATTGCAGAATATGCAAGCATCTTCATTCAAGTCACTGTTATCTTCATTAAAATTCATTCTCATTTTCTTTTCTTTTACCTTTCCATTTTCACAGTAATAAGCTCGAGCTAAAGATGTGTGCTCTAGTGACCTTAGTTTTAATTGAGGATGTCGGTTAACGAATCCGTAATACCAATCTTTCCTGCAATTTTTTCGATTCTGTTGAAGGTATGGTTTATCATATTTTTTTCTGCTACATCAAATTCTAGCCGCCGTAGATCGGAAATTGTCAGGCCAAAGAGTCTTTCTTCCATAAATAATACATACTCAACTATTTCCTTTTCTTGAGCCTAAGAAAACACGGTATCATAGCGACCTAATCGCTTTTCAGAAGCCAGCTCGGGCGTCAGATCATTTTTTCGTGCTTTATTCACTCTGTCAATCAATGTTGTTCTAGGTACGTTCAAACATTCAGATGCTGCAGTGTATCCCATCCGTCCTTCAAGAACCGTGTTTACTGCCTCCTTCATTCCTTCTTGTGACCAGCTCTGCCGAGTTGTCTTTCGCACGTAGTTCCTCACCATATCTGAAATCCAAATGTAGCTGCTTTAGTTTTAGGAACAGAAACAAATTACGCATAACTTTGTTTACTGTGAGTATTTTACTTGAAATAGAAACTTACCTTAGGCCCTTAGAAATACCGATTTCTCGCGGTTTTAACTTTTTTATGTAGGCTAACAAGTAAAACAACTTTTGTGTTAAGTAAAAAAATCGCGAAAGCCTTTTTATTTCATATTAAATCTCATCCTCATGAACAGTAAATTTAATTAAACACTTCATATTAATAATTCGGAGTTTTAATTATTTTATAAAGTATAATGAAATACTGAACTCAGTAGTTTCAACATTGTGGGGCAAAACAAGGTCGGTTTTGCCCCATCACTGATTGGCGGTTTTGTCCCGCAGTACACGACAAAACAAATGTGGCGATTTCAGATTATCAATCAATACTTTCTAAGCTACATTTACAATAAAAATACAGCTAAAGACACTGAATAATCATATTTACTCACCAATGGTAAATCAGATTGGCGTGATAATCCTCATAGCCATAAACAGACGTCGTGAAACTCTGAAAAGAAACTGTTAAAAACTTTAACGTTTCGCATAATCCTAACAATGGCCAGTACGCGAACAAAACAAGTCTCAAAATGCTCATTATTACACCTTCTCCAACTAGTTCATAATGCTGCCGCCCGATGACAGCACCTAATGGGAAATCTTCTGGGGGTCGGTTTGACCAAACCAGTCGATTTTGCCCCACTCTCCCCTATTCAGTCTCCAATAAATGTCTTCATACCACAGAAAATTATGGCACATTCTGGATTACGAATTTACGAGTATCTATGTGAAGGAATGGTGCTGAATTAAATATTCAAGTACAGCGAAAACTGATAGATTCTTAAGCTCAGAAGTCGAAAAGAAAATATGGCTTTAGTTGTTAAGTACCTTATTTGGAAGCAACACGTAATAGTTATGTAACTGGCGAATAGTTCTATATTTAAGTGGCAGTACACTTTTTTTTCCTTATTGCTTGACTCGTCGTCAATGTCGAGGTCATTAGAGGTGAACGAAGACTGGGGGCAATGAACGGGAAGGAATTCAGTTATGGCATTTTTTTAGTATTGTTTTACGCCTCGTTGACGTCGTGGTCATTAGAAGCGGGAAAGGACTGGGGACTAGGAACTGGAAGGAATTTGGCCATTGCCTTTTGAAGTAAGCATCGCGGCATTCGCCAGGAGTGATTTGAGGAAACCAATAAAAACCCAAATCTGGATGCCTGGACAGGGATTCAAACCCGCGTCCTCCCGAATGCGAGGCCAGAACGTTAACCGTTCACCCACCACGCTCGGTATGGAGTTTTTGAAAGAAGCATTCCATCATACGCCTGGAGTAATTTGGGGAAACCATGGAAAACCCAAATCTGGATGCCCGGACGGGGATTCGAACCGGGGCTGTACACCTAGAACGTATTCCAGTTGGATTCAAAGTAAAGCAGAAAAGTCAGGCAATTTGGAGAAAAAATTGTACACGAAATACAAGGTATAAATATTTTGGTCATTGCAGGATTTGGCTGATAAGTACACAACTTATACTCATACCGAGCGTGGTGAGTGAGCGGTAAAGCTCCCATTCGGGAGGACGCGGGTACGAATCCCCGTCCGGGAATCCAGATTTGGGTTTTCCATGGATTCCCCAAATTACTACAGCTGAATGCCGGGATGCTTCCTTTAAAAAGCTATGGACAAATTCCTTTCCGTTCATTGCCCCTCATCTTTTCTCGCCTCTAATGATCTCGACGTCAACAAGGCGTAAAGCCGTAAGCAAAATTAAGTTTTCAAGAAAGTTAAAAGGATTGTAACCATATAAAAGCTATCGGTCAGACACATACAGCCAGACAAGTTTCTTGTCCCATATAAACGGAAGTTTATAGAATTTTAAAACAGGACCATCGCGAACGAGTAGTTTCAATATTTAAGGAAATTAGCATAACTTGATAAGAATGATTATGTTAAGGAAAAAATTAGAAAAGTTATGATCTCGATGGTTGAGGGAACAAAACAGTCATAGAATAGAAGAATGGAATAAGAAAATACAGATTTTTTTTAGCACAATGTTTATTTTTTAATGTGTTTCTAATAAAGAAAAGGTTTTTATTTTCTTAACGAGACTTTTGTTTAAACAGATGTCCAAGGCCATAGTTACAAGTTGTGTAAAATAAAGTATCATATAAATGTAAAAGCAGTCTGAAAGAGTAAAATCCAAAGCTGAGGTATGTACAGTATTTTTTCTGTGTTTTTATTTAATAATTAAAAGGTCTATTTGTCAAAAATTTGATATTTGACATTAATGATGTACTCACGCAGCTATAAAAATGACCATGATTTGTGTTATGTGTCATTTGACACCACTTACTTTGAATGTGAAAGTCTTCTTGTACAATGGTTTTCAATGTGATGGAGGTTGCGTAGAGATGAGGAAGATCATTTAAGTTGATGCACAGATTCCCCACAAACACAACACTTAATTAAAACCACCCATGCCCGCGGCCGGACTCGAACCGGCGACCCCTGCAACGCGAGGCTAGCACGCTATTCCCTACGCTGCTGGGGTCGGCTAATTAAAAGTTCATGTGGTCGTATTGGCGCACCGAGCGTGATAGATGAGCGGTTAAAGCTCTGGCCTCGCATTCGGGAGGACAACGGTTCGAATCCCCGTCCGGGCATCCAGATTTGGGTTTTCCATGGTTTCCTCAAATCACTCCAGGCGAATTCCTGGATGCTTCCTTGAAAAGATCGTGGCCGAATTCCTTACCGCTCGTTGTCCCCAGCCCCACCCCTCTCTAATGACCTCGACGAGGCGTAATGCCATGAGTAAAAAAAAAAAAAAAAAAAAAAAAAAAAAAAAAAAAAAAAAAAAAAAAAAAAAAAAGACTTGGTGATACGGTTTTTATTGGGTGCTCATTCCGCTCCTATTATAGACGCAGTAATGTAACTCGGTAATACTACAGGGTGTAGGAGATCTACTATTTATCGTGGAATCCGAACCAAGGAACTGTTTTTGCATACTTCACATTATACATCAGGCTGTGCCAAAGATGACGATCGGGTTAAAGGACTACGAAAATATCCGCCAAAACAGAGATTCGAACCGGCGACCATTAATTCCCCAGCCACAAACCTTAATCACTAAGCTTCCAGGCCACTGCAGAGATACTGCTAACATTAGCATGTCAGTGATGCTCACTCATAAGATTTTAATCAACCAAAAATCACCCAATGCGCCTAAAGAAGTTTTCACTTCAAATAATGAAAATGTAACTTAGTCCATAACCCGAAGGTTGGTTGAATCTACTGGAAGGAGATGTACCAAGCTGTTGGACCAGAGGCAGGAAGGCCAATTCCTTTCCTCAAGGGCCTACGGTTTAAAGTGGAATCAGAACCATGTAACGTCCCGGTGTAGCTCATATAACAAATACAACTCCTAAAAATTCCTGCTCACGATGGAACTTTAACCCACGATCGGAAATAGAAACTTTCAGAAGCAAGCGCCTTAACCGCTGAGCTACCAGACCACCTTGTTCTGAAGTATACGTGTGCCAAGTAATATTAAAATCGGATTAAACACTGAGGGTTTGTATAAACAACGTTGACAGAAGTTAACGAGGAAAGGAGGAGAGGGTTCAAGTTTTTGTAAATAAAACTTAAACAGTACTTTTTTATTTGTTTTAAATCATACGTACGCAAAGTTCCATCGAAATCTGATAAAGACTGTGTGTTTGTATGAAGAACATTGGCAAAAAACATTCATTTTTTATATTTTTAACACAAGTATAATTTATACTTTCACTGCTGTCCAAGCGCAACACGCTATACCTATATCTAAAGTTATAATGCTATGACAGCATGTTGTTGACGCGAACTTATAATATTTTACCCATCCAAAAAGCGTCCAACGGGCACATCATACACGCAACACCTCATAGAATGCTGGAGACGTAAAGTCGGGAACTCATAGATTTACACCCGTCCAAACATCACCTAACCCCCCTATAGAATTTTTCACTTCAAAAACAAGACTGTAATTTAATTGTCCCGTAAAATCCTAAATCGATTAAATATTAGTAGATTCTATGCTTCCCGTGTTTCGATGTGTTCTGGTAGTGATGCTAAGTAAGCATCGAAACTTTTTATTCGGGTCGCGGTAGCCATACGTACTGTGCGGCGCAGGCCTTCTCAAGTCTAAATTTCAGCTTTATATATACAATCGCGATGAATTTAAATCGTGCACGCAATAACAGATCGACTTTGACATTCGTTTAGGGAATTTATATCACAGTTAATTTATATGTATATACAAATATAAGTGTGCCTGTGGATCATAAACCGTAATAAAATGTAGCGAATTAATGGCGATTTGAATGGGTGGTAGAAACGAACGAAGCGCAAAAACGTGTTTAAAGCATTTGTATACAACCTGGATATAGAACATTTCTTTGATCATATCTCTGAATTAACAGTAGAAACCTCAAATTCCGCATGGTTGAAATCGCGACCAGAGATAGTAGTGAATGTAAAAGAGTTTTCTCCTTATTTAAATCAATTATGCAATAGTTAAAATGATTATATTCATAGAATTCTAAAATCGTTCCCTGGCAACAGTTAAAAAAATAAAATAAAATAAAATAAAGAGCCAACACGCCAATCAAATAGAAAGCATTACTGCTGTGAATTAAATACAATGTGGGACAAATTCGCTCTTAAATAAAAACATCTATCTCTAAACCAGCAGCTTTCCGAAAATGTTCAGAATGGTTCTCCAATTCTCATTGGTGAAACAAGCCAAAAAATGTGAGAGAAGTTCAGTTAGTCTGTAAGCGTGTTGGAAACGTGAGCCACGACACGGTGAGTGTCAGATATTTTGTGGCTCCATCCATTAACTGTGCGGGTCACTTCACTTCCTGTTTTGCTGCAGAGGTCGGCAGGGGGCGCCGACCGTTCACCCTGCCCGACACAAAGGCGTTTCATGTTTGACAGCGTAGGGGAAACTCCGCCGTCGCAAACACCCGTCAATGCATACTGCGTAATGGCCTAGTAAATTCTCCTTTGTGTAGAAAAAGGATGTTATGAAAGCGTGTTATATTATTACATAATAGCTTTTTTAAACACGTTATAACAGTAACCTCGAGACGAATATTATTGTCAACACTGGAGCAATGATGCTATGGGGAAACGTGATGTGCTAAGTATTTAAATAACTGGGAAAATTAAACTTTAATCTAAACATTCTAAATGAAAAGTTATTAGTGGGATAAAACAATGAACAGTACGTTCAAATTCATTGTGTATT
Source organism: Vandiemenella viatica (assembly GCA_031002005.1). NCBI lineage: Eukaryota > Metazoa > Arthropoda > Insecta > Orthoptera > Morabidae > Vandiemenella > Vandiemenella viatica. The sequence continues at coordinate 41,651,942 of CM061921.1, read as the reverse complement.
TATTATTATTTGTTTATTATTATTTGTTTATGGCTTTATGCCTCGTCAACGTCGAGCTCATTATAGGCAGGAATGGACTGGGGGTAACGAACGGAAAGGAACTCGGCCATGGCTCGGTTGGCTGAAAGTGATCTGGTGGCCATATGAGTTGTGTTTTTATTTTCCTTTTGTATATCAGTAACCGGTGACACCTTCTATCTATTAGACAGGAGATGTGTATCAGCAACGACGCCGACACAATTGTTGTTTCTTTTCTATCCAGTTAATACATTTACTGTCATTGGAAGAAAATAATTTTATACCTAAGGTTTGTTTACAATCAATTAAAACTTTTAAAAAAAAAATCAGGTAACAAACATTATCCAAGGGTAACTGCAAACTTTTGTTACAAATTATTGTTCATAAAATATTTCCCGATACTTGGCAATGCGAGGCGAAAACAATGTCACCATTAGAAAGAAAAAAAAATCAAAATTATCACAGTTCAGACAAGTACGTGCAGTTAATCTAGTTATTATATCGTTCAGATACAAATTAGTTGCTTTTAATTTGACTGAAACTGCAAATAAATGCAACAGTTTCAATTTTTTTTCTCCGTAATCAAGCTGTGCCGGAAATTAAATGATTGTTTAGAAAGAGTTACCCTAAGCAAAAGCGACAGTAAAACTAAAAAAAAAGTTTCCTGTGGTAATATAATTATTAGTCGAGACTTCATCATATCACCACACTACTTCAGTCTCTAATGTAAAGGTCCAAATATTATTATAGGCTTGAGTAGAAATGTCGTAAGATTTATTCGTGAACATCCGAGAGAGTCGCTCCAGTTAAGCACGCGAGCGAAGCAGCGTCAAGCGCTGAGTTGCAGATTCCACATGCGTGTCGCGGAACGTTGCCCTGGCAAGCGTCAGTAAGTTGAAACTAGTTAAAGGGACGACACCATCTTGCCTCTCTCTCCAGCTCAAGGTCGGGTCACACTAGACCGCACCGATCCATCACCGCACCGATACTTTTCTTATTGTTGTTCAAAAGACACCGCATGTCGGCCGACACTCGGCCGTGTGTTGGCCGTTATTAGTTTGGTTTACTTTTTGACGGTGCGGGCCGGTATCGGGCTGCTCGATATGGAGAAGCGTATAGAAAGATATATAATTACGTATAGAAAGAGTTCGGAAATTTCCAGTCGCTTACGTCTAAATGTTGTTCTAGAGTTACTGATTGCTTTATAATAGTGTCATTTTTTTCAGACTCACTTCAGGTTCATCAGATGTTAGTAAAATGTAGATAGAGTCCTTGCGTATTAGCAAATCAAAGGTGAAAGTCGATTTTAAGGCCTCTAAAAATTGCATCCGACATCCGGATTTTGAACCGGGGACCTTCCATACCCAAATCACACGCCGCAAGCATCTAAATCTAGAAGTACTGAAAAAAGTGTGTTCAATCATATAAAAGTACATTTGTGTTTTGAGATAGCAAAAATAAATTATATAGAAAAAAGTACGTTTATTTTACTATGGTTGAGTATTTATTTTTCATTACTTCCAGATTTGTCTCTCGACTCAGTTGGTTACGGCGCACGATGGGGGTACTGAAAGTCACTTGTTCAAATCCCTGTCTCAGCTGTAATTGTACTAGTTTTAAAATTTACATTGACCTCTGGCAAAGCTTTGATTTGTTAATGCTAAGATGCTAGGACGTTTCGTGGTTCGAATATCACGTTAATCTGCATGTCTCATTTTCAAAATATGTGACAACGATAGAGGTATACTGCGCGGCTGATAAGAAACTCTGTGACTGAAATTTTTAGATCATTTGAAATTATTATTATTTTACAGAATCTTTGTGGAGTATATTTAAATTAAAATGTATAATAATCTTATTATTTTTCGTTAACAAAATATTGAGTGATTCGAAAGGATCCTCAACCAAAATAAACACGTTAAATGTGAAGTGAGGGAGACTATGTAGATACACACGAGAATCTTTCAGTCCAGTACAGTGTTTCGATAATTTATTTAAAATTGCGCTGTGATACTTTTTTTGTGCATTAGAGATTAACATATTTTATTACTTTCGTAGATTATAAAGTACGCCTATGCAAAATAAGGTACAGTACTTTAGAATAAAGGACGGGTAGTAGCCGTAGCGACGATCCCCAAATCGCACTTAATTTTTTAACATTAATTCCGTGAAACAACCAAGTGTCTACGTTAAAGGAGACTGAAGGCCGATAAGGAACCCGACCGTCATACGGCCATACTACGGACCATTGTGGACGCCAGGGGGCCTAGCCGACACTCCGCCGAGTGTTGGCTCGGACGTGGTGCAGGCTCGGTGCGGTCTAGTATGGTCCGACCTTCACTCGACGAACAGACTGACACGATGTAGCAGGGTAAGAATTGCGGGTCGGTCTGCTGCTGCATGGCAGTTAGACTTAGTATGTTCCTAGTCTTCTCGTGATATTAGTAGATAATTCTGTTCCGTAGCTTATCTTAGTTCCAGGATTATCATGGTTTCCTAAATTCATTCGTTTAACTTATAGCATCAAGCTTCTTGCATCAGTACTTTCATAATGTTCGCGTTGGATTCTAATCGGTTATTCAGTCTAGTAGTTATCTTTGTTTCCAAGTCATGCTATAGTTAAATGAATGTCTAATGCCGGAAGAAGACATACTTCAATTATCGTTTAATACTATGTTGGTAAACATACGAGCCTTTGCACGTGTTTTTCCTCCCGCCATAACTTAGTCGGATATGTGGACGTATCTATGTTTGGCATTTAATGAATAAATCCTCTCATTAAATCCACTCTGCTGGTGTTCCCAAATCATTTATCAGTCGTTAGAGTAAGTTACCCAGTTGTTTCAGGTGTAGATGAATATGATGTGGGTAATATGTCCCTAAGGTAAGAAGTTTTTGATTTTATCTATTTGTTAAGAATAATGTTTGCCATCAAGGACTACTAATTAACGCAGTTGGTGACTCTGCTTCTCTTAAACTCACCTGGTGTCAGACTGACTACTTTAATGAAATTCGGTAGGGGAAATAATGTGCCCACTTGATAGTTGCTCAATTTAATAATATCATACTAAACCACCACTACAATCACGGCAAATCCTTTACACTAAAGCTTTTAATGATCGAGTGCTTTATAACACTAATGTAAGGACAGAGCTGCACATACCTTCCAGCTTTATGCTCGGACTATGTAGTAAGTGTCAGACATTTAACCAATATTTCATAACGTGAATGGAGCTGTAATCCGCAGTGTAACAGACGTGCAGCAAATTCAGAGACACTGTTTTCGAGTCAACAAATGAAGTTCCTTCTATTCGTCTGTAGAAATTTATTTACTACGTGTGTGAAAGTGAACGGCTAATAACGAATGTTTTGCTGACTTTACCTGCGTTTTTTACGAGGGCACCGTGATGGGAATATGCCATAAGCGGATTCAGTCGCCTGCCACCAAGGAGGAGTTCTATTCGATCTCTGGAAACAGGAACATCCGGCCGCCAGCCGGATGAGCCTTCAAAGGGCCCATGAGACTGCCTGCATATCGCCCTCAGGCAACGTTCCGGCTCCTGCTACCTGCTCGGTGTTTGTCCCTTGGTCACCAGCGAAAGGTAAACACATATACTCCGTCACCGTCAACAGCAACCTGCAACCACTACAGATGGATAACAATGACACCTACTGTCGAAGAAGCTGAATTCCTGGATTTATAACGTGTTGTTTATTCTGTTGTTAACAAATTTGAAAAATTAGGTCTTAAGAAGTTCCAATAATTACACATGTCTCTTATGCCCATTTAGTCGTTTTCTTTTTATATTGCGATCCACTTCTGCTGCCCCAGCAAATCATTCATGATTACTGTGGTGTGATAACATGAAATGTATCGGCAATTTAAAACGTAATTAAATCAAATTAATACATAAGAATATGTTGTAATAATCACGTGATGATTACATATCTATTTCCATATTGATACAACTACAGAACAATGTTATTTGAACATTAGAGTGTGAGGTATACACCGCTTGTTAAGAATTATTAACCTTTTGTTTGCATAAATTATTAATAAAAATATTATTAATGATTGAAACTGCTGATATGAGGAATCGGGATGTTGCTTTACATATTGACAACACCGTTGTAACTACGTTTATTACAAAATTATTCTTCATCAAATATTGTTAACAATAGCATGACACAATTAAACAAACATCTTGAAATCAGAGAGTGGATCCATTTTACATCAGTTCTCAGGGTTTTTATATGTCCGTTTATTAAGATCAGCGGGGCATTGAGATATTCTCTAGAGCGACACTGGCTTGATTGACACGATAACGATTTGCGGTGATCATATCAGCGGAGTTACCATTTAACAGGTGCGCCGAGTCTGCTGCCCGCAGCCATCCGACTCAATGCTTCCATTTTCTGCAGGACATCGGAGACCGACGTTCGCTTGGAAGATCCACCACAGACCGCACCGGCGTTGATCGCCGTACATCTCTTTCTACAGGCTGGCCACGCACTCACCACACAGCTCGCAATCCATTGTACACCCCCCACCGTGTCACCCTACCGGCCACGCTTTGTTCCTTTATTGAAGTCTGTCCGGCCCTAGGTCACATTCTGGACCACAGGAGGACAGTTACCGTTAACTTTGATCGCACCATCCACCTGTGCGAGCTACGGGTCAAACTTCTTGCAAGTATTTCAATGTAGTGTGGCAATATACTACAAGTGATACAGATAAATAAGGACACAAGAGATTTGGAAATATGCAACGGGGGTCGAGTTATTGACAATTCCGTCCATGTGAACCCTGAGAATACCTGGCGATAAAGTTTGGTTTTGCGAAAGAGGCAGGGTTGCTGGCTGTTGAAACCTCTTTTATGATCAGATAAACGACGAACAGAGTAAACCATGCGCCCAGAAGCTAGTAACCAAAAAATTACTCGTGATGTACCAACCACAGTCATACATAGACGTCACACGTTTGACGACATTAGTGAAACGTCATCGTTGCTATGATGTACGGTCAGTATCACACCAACTGAAGAGCAAGAAACCTGCGTGAATCGAATGCTCAAATGACATCAAATTGTAAAATAGTTGTAGATAAACAATGTAAATATTTATGTTTAATTCATGTGTACGGCAAATAAGCGGCGATAGGAATAAGCGGCGATAGGACGATAGCCTTATTCTGGATTGGCCAGAATATCCAGTGATAGAGTTGAGCAGAGGGAGAAATCATCTTTTTCCTGCTACCAGGACTTCATCGCCAGTCTTGCAAGCGGCAAGACTTCATCTCCTGTCTTGCAGTTGACGCGACTTCTCCGTTCATGTAGAAGCCTAGGCCGACTCCGTCTATGATCTTGCAGCTCGCAAAATCGCCTCTAACATGCATTTGCTACAGGGTTATATAACTCTACGAGTAGCTGTTAGAATTCGTATCAACCAAACTGACTTGTCGGAGTATAGTTCGAACTCGACAGTAATGAAGTTCCTAAAAAGTGTAGAGTTTCTCAGTGAAGTATAAGTTTTTGAGCAGAACCACAAGATAGTGCATAAAATCAGTGGGTGATGAATGACTCGTTGACAAAACTGGTAAATATGGTAACTGTTTCATCAGCAAACAATCTGCACAATTTCGACTGACGTGACTACGGCTTTGATTAGATATCTCATTTATCTTAACATCTTTATAAGTTCCAAAATTGATATTCGGTGGCGTTCAACCTCTCAGACCGTAAATTTATTTATTGTGGGCTCTGTTGGTTCATGCTTAATCCTATATTTATGTTAGTTAACTTATGCCGTCATACTCTGTGTGTTATACATTACTTTACGAATTGCGTTAGTAAATGATGTAAACTTTTACATGTTTACAATGTTGAAGTACAGTGAATTAAAATCGATTTGTAATTTTATTAATAAACGAAGCGATATCATTTCATTTTAATAAAGACCTCTTGCAGCTTATTATGCTTATATTCTGTGATTTAGACTTTTTTCAAATGCAAATGTTAAATTTTCGAGCTTCGACACCACGTGTTCTAAAAGGATACTTAGTAGTTTTTTTTTTTTTTTTTTCAATTTCAATAATGACCTCGTTATTGACGCGCCTTTAAGGAAGAAAAATAAACTAAAAAAAAAAATTAAACTTTTAAGTTTAGACATCACCAGCTCCAATGAATAAATGACGATTTGGTTCTTTGGTTGAGTTTAGATGGACTGATTTTTTTCTCTCTCTCAACAGATAATTGTTCGTTTTATTTCTGTTCCTCGAATCTACGTTTTGCGATTTATTTTAGTTTATAAATTTTCATTTATAAAAGTTTTTGTTCTTAAACGTCTGGGTTACTATTTGAATATGTAAGAAGCCCTCTGGTAAAACTTTGTTGTTATAAGACCTATTTTGTCCTCAGTTCTTTAATGGCTAACGTGACGATGGAATTTCATGTTTTCATAGGAGTATTGAGTACAGTCTTCTATTAAATCAGTATCTTCGTTGACGTCGAGGTCATTAGAGGCGGGATGAGACAGGGGACAAGGAACGGGAAGGAATTCGGCCATGGCCTTTAGAAGGAAGCATCCCGGCATTCGCCTGGAGTGATTTGGGGAAACCAAATCTGGATGCCCCGACAGGGATTTGAGCCTGCGTCCCCCTGAATGCGAGGCCAGACCACTAACCGATCACTCACCTAGGGTTTCCCACAGATTTTCTTACCACGTCCCCTTTCCATCAAAAGAAAGCTTCCTACGTCTCCCCCCTTTCGCGTCAGAATTTTAGTATCTAAAATGTAAATGCCTATTTCTCAGTAGTTATGATATCTCAGAGGAAATTCACTTAGTATGTAATGTTAGAATATAGGTTTTCAACTCTAAGAGGCGGTGAACGAGACAAAATACTTTCAATGGTATAGAGCTTGGTTATCATCCAGACGGGTGGCAAAGATACCCCCTCTCCCCCCCCCCTTCCCCCGATATGTTCATCGTGTCTCGTTGGGAAGGGGGGAGGGGGAAGGGGGGAGGGGGAAGGTGGAAGGGGGTGTGGCACCCAGTTTGGGACCCTATAGTTTAAACTCTACACATGAGTTTAGTTCACTGTTCATTATACTCACATTGTTTGCAATTCATTTACGGAAAATACTGGTTAATATTTTGTCAGTGCTACCTGACTAACTTCGTGTGCGGATGTTCTTTCAAGCTTCTACATCTTTTTTTTTTTAAATTTGTTTATCATACATGAGCGCTTTGCTCTGTTCTTGTAGCTTCGCCAAGTTTTGTAGGTGAGCAGTAACTCTCCGGCCTGATAGTCGGAAGGACGCGGGTTAGAAATCCCCATCTAGTAATCCTCATTTCGGTTTCTCACGATTTCCGAAATCACTCGATGCGAAAGCCGGTATGGTTCATTCAAAAAGTCCCAGTTATTCGTAGTTCACCGTTGGTGTTTACGGTATTAATTGGCACCAATGCTAATGCTAAAACAAGCATAATACCATCAAATTGACTTTCGATATCAAGTGACCATCTCGTTGTTCCCAGCGTTGCAGCCTCATCGCGTTTCCCCTTTAAACATACAGGGTTACTACGTCAGTCACTAATACTGGCAATCATTACTAGCATATAGCAGAGCTGATTATCAGAGAAAATCTCAACATAAATCCACTATCCTCATTCGCTTCTATGCGACATACAGCTGCCATGCTTCACTGCTTGGAAGAGGTTTTTTTTTTTTTTACTTTTTTTTTTCTTATTGCTTTACGCCTCGTCGACGTCAGGTCATTAGAGGCGGCATGGGACTGGGGTCACGGAGTGGGAAGGAATTCGGCCATGGTGTTTTGAAGGAAGCATCCCGGCATTTGCCTGGAGTGATTTCGGGAACCCATGGAGAACCGAAATCTGGATGCCCGGACAGGGATTCGGACCAGCACCCTACCGAATGCGAGGCCAGAGCGTTAACCGCTGCTTGGAAGAGAACCAGCAGATACTTGCAGTTGCTCTTTCTAAAAATTAAAATTACTGTTCATTACTTTTATTTAATAACTGTCTTAATATTCTCCAAAATTTTGATTGAAATTATCTTTTAATTTATGACTAAACAAGCCGGCTGCAAACGGAACTTTAAGGATAAGTAACTCAAAGTTCTCAGCGTTTGCGTTACGGATATTGCGGCGCTGCGGTAGAGCTTTGTTCTATCTAACACTTAATCTGTCAATTTTAACTTCGTTCATTCCAGATATTTAACTGTTTTGATATTTTTTATAGTTTATTTCTCACTGAAACTTTTCATTGTAATACGTCTCCACACTCATAATTAATTTTTAGGAAGTATATATTTCTTCTTTCCAACGAGACAAAACCGTAATGTAACTATTTCATTTTGTTAACAAGCACATAAATAGTTTTACTTCAGGTTTATTGACTGGTACATGGAAATTTTGTTTACATTACAGTAACAAATTTACGGATTTAATACGTTGATTCCTTTTCAATTGCTAATAATACTCTGGCAACCAGAAAATTTTTATACTTGAAAATGTTTTGTTAGAAGAAAACTGTGTGATGGTGGCATTAGTTAGTGAAAGATAATTTATCGTTCTGGAACAGATTCCTTTAATTTTTTCCCCATTTAATCGTTGGTTTTTAAAGATGTGTTTTCTAGTTGCTGTTATAAAATTGCCCCCTTAATATCGTCTTTATACCTTCGTTTTTGATAGATATATCCCAAACTTTGGTAGTCATCCAACATATATCAACAGCCAATACGTACGTTCACGACTTAAAAAAAAAAATTAAAATTAAAAAAAAAACAACTTTGCTGCTTATTTTTACTTTCCTCAGTTTCTTGACAGATCTGATTGAAATCCTCCCTCTCTTCCTTCATTTCCACATACCCATCGCTACCTATTTCCTCATGAATCTAATCCATATTTTACAATCTTCGCTTCCTCTCCAATTCTTTCTTCCAACTGTCCCCTCCAAAAACAAATTAACCATTCCCGCATGTCTTTAATTGTGACCCACCATCCTTTCTGTAAGATTCTTCCACAAATTTCTTTCCTTACCCACCATTTCAAAAACATGTTCATTTCGCACTTCTTCAACCCACTTAATCTTCTACAGTCTTCTAAGTAATCTCGTTCAAAAGCTTCAATTTTACTTCTTTCTGGTATTCCGAAATTTCATGCTTTACTACCACAAAGTACTGTGCTCGACACATACGGTTTTAGGAAGTTGTTTCTCGGTCCTACATCAATATTTAAAACTAAAAGATTTCTTTTTTTCTAGTAGGCTCTTTCAGATAGTCTGTTCTGCTTCTAACTTTATTCTTGCAGTCAGTCGTAATTTTACTTCCTAATTGACAGAATTCATTTATTTCTTTTATCGCATCCGATCCTATTTTTATGTTTAGTTCAGTATTACGGGTATAATTTATACTACTTCATCACTCTTGTCTTGCTTTGGTTTATATTTAGTACCAAATCTTCCTTCAGTATTTTATTCACGACATTCAGTATTTCTCAGTACCCTCAATCAGTTCTGTTAAAAGAACAATGCCATCAGCAAATAGCAGTTTACTGATTGTATCTCCTTGAATCATTATCCCACTTTCGAATTTTCCTTTACTTCCTTTATTGTTTCAACTAAATTCTGTACAAGTTGAATAACGGAGATGGACCTTGCCTCACAACCTTTATAACCGATACTTGCCTCTCGTGATTCTCTACTATTATTATGGCTACCTGATACTTATGTAGATCATAAATTAGTATCCTTCTTTGATACTTCATACCTGATTTCTTTAGAATTTTAAAAGATTTGCTCACATCTATAATTATAAAAATTTACTAGTTACAAATTTGACATAAAGGTTCCCTAGTTTATCTTGGTCTATCAGAATAGATGTTAAAACCAAAATTGCTACTCCTGTGCCCCCGCTTTTTATAAACCCAGACTAATCTTCGCCCAATATCTCATCTACTATCCTTTCTGTTATTCTTTATGTTTATCCTACTCGATATCTATGAAGCATATGATATTAGACTTGTTGTGAGGTATTTTTCATATTGGTTAGCTTATGTTTTCTTTGGGAGTGTGAAGAAAGTAATTTAAGTAAAACCATATGCAGTCTCTGTGGTATCGTATATTTTATAATATTTTTGAATAATCTCTTATCATCTTCTCCTTGACACTTTTGAAGTTCTGCGGGAATCTCATTAACTCCTACTGCCTTGTTTTAGGTCAAGTCTTTCGATATTTTGCCCATAGAGCAGGATTCTAAATCATCAGTGTCTTCATCCAGCACACTATATTATACTGGCATTTTGGATGACGCTGTTGAAATCCCCATCCGGCCATCCAGATTTCGACTTTACAACGTTTCCCAAAATCACTATACATGAATGCTGGAATAGTTCCCTCAAAAGGCAATAGCTGAATTCATTCCAGGGCCTTGTCCCCAATCCTCACCCACCTCTAATGACCTAGACGTCGACGAAACGTAAAGCCAAAAAAAGCTGTCTCCCATGATCTTAAAACAGAGTTCCCATCAGCATATTGGTTTCCCTAAATCACTCCAGGAAAATGTCGGGATGTTTAATACAAATGACATGGCCAAATTCCTTTTCGCTCCTTGCCCCGAATCATTTAACGCCTTTGATGGTCTCGATATCGACGAGGCATAAAGTCATTTAAAAAAATCAAAGAAACATGAAATAAAACAAAAAAAATAGTAGATGAAATCTCAGTCGTATGTCGGTAACTCAACCATAATCCTTCGGAATTCGAGAACAATTAACAGACGGTGTGCTAACTCGCTTGGAAAAATAATATGAAACCGCATTTTTTTGGGTGTAATAAAGCTGCCATACAGATATTAGTATACAGCCAATGTAGTGCAATGTTATAACCTAGAATAACATCTTTAAAATTATTTACCATCAAACATGTGGTTGATAGTGGCTAGCATTCTGAATATTTTATGTTGCGCGTTATTTGCATTCGCGTTGGCCATTAGCATTCGCACTGTATAACAAGCATTGCAGCGGGATAGTTACTTGCATTCTTTAGAATGCTTTAAATATTATGGTGTTCATCACAAGGAAGATGTTAAACTTAATGGTGAAAGTTTATTATACATGGACGAAAAAATTACCATGAGGAAGTTACCATTTATCCAGGTACTGTACATTGTCTAGAAGCCTGGCACATTATACAGTAAGTGGTGTTTTTTTAATATTTATATTATTATTTCCATTTCCAGTTTGACCTTGCTGTCAATTACAATATATGTAATCTTTTTCTTTACACTGTATTTGTGTCACATGTCCTAGACCAATCGCAACACGAATACTCGGCACCAGTCCCCAAACAGCAACGTTGGATAAATGTGTTGTTTTGTGGCCACTAATCTTTTAAACTGGTGGTTATTTTGAGACAAAACATCATGGGTTGTTTCCAAGTGCTCAACTGAAAACATTCAAAGACAAAGTAAACCTGCTATACAGTTGTATAGGGAACATTAGCCTGCCCGTTAGGTTCAAGTGATTGGTATATCGATGCCTTTCACACTTACTGGGTTTCCTGTTTTAGCCACACAATTAGCACTGGTGGTTTTCATTAAGAGTCGCGTTATTCCTGATCTGTTCCTACTATCGCAAACCGAAATATGAATCTGTTCACTGACTGTAATCACTTGCACCGAAGGAAAGTAATTGGAGGCAGAGATAACTTTGTGACGTAGGAGGCGAAACACATTTTTGTAAACGTAAAAATAAAATTCGAATATTTCCTTTCTTTGCTTCATGTAATGGCGTTCTGAAAGAATTCAGAGGTTTCTATGAAAGACGCACTAGATGGCGAGAGACATTTCGGTTGTGCGACATAAATATCTCTGAAAAGAATATCACTATGATTCTTCTTTATCATCGCTGTCGACAAAATGACACGCCGTCTAACAGTAAGGTAACATTCAATTTGTTCTGCAATTACTTGTTGCCATGAGCTGCAATACAGTTATTACTTACGTCTGTGTATGCTGAACACAGAGCGAGTGGTTTCACGGCGTGTTGATGGTCAATGCGTCGGCCGCAGCAACTGTTCACACCACGCAACTCTTGCAGCCGCCGCCCCGTCATTGACGTTCCACTAGAAGCGTTGCTCCACTGTAAACAATGAAGTGTTGTTTGAAGTCCACCGCTGCGCCAATGTAGGGGGGAAATCACGTGCCGGAGTAGAGTGTTTTCCTCAGCAGAACTGCATTGGATTATGTGTCGACAAGACCTACTCCCCGGACAGAAATCGTTCCGTTTGTTTTCGACCTTAGAGTAACACAAAACAGAACAATTTTTCCCTGCGGTGTTCCATATAACGGGATGACTTGAAGGAAGAATATACATAAATTGTTTCCACTAAATTATGCTTCTAAAATTGTTGAACTTAATACGAAGACCTGTTTCAAGATGCACGTCGGAAGTTATCGCGACATGTCTCTAAGATCAAATACTTGTTTTTTATAACAATCTGTAAAACTATATTATCTTGGTTCTCTGGTCGGAGCCGCGTAGTTTTATTAAAACCTAACGTTTCACCCATCGTGCTCTGTGACAATCATCAGCGGCCTGCTGTGTCTGTTGCCGCTGTCACCTACATATAGCAGAGTGTGTGTGTGTGTGTGTGTGTGCGCGCGCGCGCGCGCGCGCGCGCTAACCATCCGCGATGACGTCACCTACGTTAGCACGCCTAACAGGCGGTCAAATGGGGTTATTTGCCTTGCGTCCTTCTCTGCAGCTATGACCAATTATGATCAAGCTGCAGGTAGTCCTCTGGTTTTAATAAATCAACGCGGCTCCACCTGGAGAACCAAGATAAAACGTACAATGGCCGCGGAAATCTACGCAGTAATTTAATTTGTAAAACCGTTTATCAATACAATACATAATAATTTACTGGCTACCATCTAAACCGAGAAATTTTAAGACGTCCCTCGTAGCGGTATTTGATTCAGATAACGCTTAACACTAGGGTTCGGATCTTTATGACAAAAAAATAGAGAAATATGCAGGCAAATTTGACCTTAAAAATGGGTAAATATGACCTAAAAATAACAAAATATGACCAAACATTTAAACTTACCATACATCAAAACATTCTCAATTATACATCATTTATTATCTAGTAGTGTCGCTTTCATGTAAACAGCATAATTTGCTACCGTGCACTCGCTGCACCACTGTGAAATTAAATTTTAAATCGTTTTGTTGAAGTCATTTTAATTTCAGATAATTTACAGAATAGAACTCTTTCATCTGTACTAAAATACTCATCTGCAAATTACCTTACATAACTTCACACTTTCAGAAAATTTTATTTTCGACCTGGCGGTAGGTCTACCCACTGATCCACTACAGATTTAACGATCACGGAGTATTTCATTGAGATATTAATTGACGCAGAACATAACGTTTAGAGAGTGACAATAATGTATAACTTTAATTCTTGATTGGTGAATGTTGACCACAGTGAAACATAGTTTTTTTCCCCCACCTGTATAGCAGAAGTACAGGTCTATGAATAATTATCTTAATTTCTTCTTATCTATATCTAGTGAATTCCCGGTACTATTGAAAAATATACCAGATTTTTCCTCAAAATAAGACCATATGACCATAAATATAATCGAAATATAACAAAAACTAGAAAAACGGTCTGAATATGCATTTATAAGCTTCATAAAATACTTTTAAATACAATCAGAAACGTTTAATAAGTGTTTAATTCAGCATTTCAGCTCAAAAAGAAGGCAAGAAAAAAATATGACCCTACCTAACACATTATTACTCTATTTTATATGCTACACGCGCGTTTAAATAATACTTGAAGTTGATACTAAGCGTTAACTTACGATAGTATTTTAAAGTTCCTCAGTGAAGTGTACGTTGCCCCTGAGCACTTTAAGCCAAAGAGATCCTTCTTCTGCGAGCTTGATATCTCGACGGGAACTGACATCAAACTCTCAGTGAAGGACGCTCCAAGCGACATCTCTCTCCAAACAAATAGTACTTCAGGACATTCACCTGACAGTATTTTTGTAGAATGGCTCTCTAAGAGGTTCAGTCGTGGAAATAATCTAAGCGCACCAATTGTCGAAACGTAATTAATTATACTATTATTATTATTATTATTATTGTATGTATTCTCGTTTGGGCTAACTAGGACCACGTTAAGCCTTTGTTTTGGTTTGAATCTCGCTTTGGATGTGTACTCATCAGTGTTACAACTAAGGCTATTAGCTCTAGAAGGGACCTACAGCATAACGTGAAGTTTGAATCACGTAAGCGTTCTGGCGTACTTCATATTACACAGTAAGCTGTGCCAGAGGTGAAGGTCGTTTTATGGGCTTATGAAAATCCTCGCCGAGACAGGGATTAGATAGCCAGTCATATGCCTTAAAGCCACCAAACCGCTTAAAATTACTATTTAATAACAATGCATTCCAAAGTCATTTTATGCGTCGTGAATATCTCTGCTCCATTATATATAACAGATCCTGGAAAACTGTTAGTGCTAAAGAAAATATATAAAAAAAATTAACTTCTTCATTCGTCCCTGTTATCGACACTGAATTAAGAAGGCTCCTTAAGACAACACGTTTTTTTCCCCATGTAGTCGGCACCCTTTCCATAACCCTAAAATAATACCAAAGTAAGATAAGAACAAGAGCAATGGAGGCCGAGCGTGGTGGTTGAATGGTCAACGTTCTGGCCTCGCATTCGGGAGGACGCGGGTTCGAATCCTCGTCCGGGCATCCAGAGTTGGGTTTTCCATGGTTTCCCCAAATCACTCCAGGTGAATGCCGGGATGCTTCCTTCAAAAATGCCGTGGCCGAATTCCTTCCGTTCCTTGTCCCCAGTCCCATCCCGCCTCTAATGACCCTAGCCGTCGACGAGGCGTAAAGCCGTAAAAAAATAAAAAAAGAACCAATGGAGATAGAGAGGAAAGGTAATTCCTGCTCCAAATACAAAAATACAAGTCCTGAGCCCCTCGGGGATACTGTAAACTCAGAGAAGCAACTCTGCACTAAGTCCCTTCAAAAGGCGAGCCGGAGGTGTTCAAATCAAAACAAACAAAATATCGTTTTTTTTTTTTATTGGTACCAAAAATATTTTAACCTTCCTCTCCAAGGGAAACTTTTATTTAGCTTTATATTCGTTCTGAAATTGTTATTACTATTTTCACACGCTCCATCCTACAGTGCGGGAATGTACTGACAAACTTAGAAGCCATTTCCGGTAAATTTGAATTTTGAAATTTAATGAACATTTTCTCAAAAAGTACCCAGATAGAGAAATAATATTTTTATACGTTATTCTTTTCTGTCCAAATTACATTTTAAAAAGGCTTATTGTAATAAGTCTAGTAGCTAATATGATATTTAATAAGATATCACATATTTTATTTTGAAAAATTCTGTTTAAAAAGAAATTATGCTGCTAAATATGACATCGTATGCACCAGAGACCGTCACAGCACGTCGAATTTAGGTTCCGAGCGGCGCGCCATGGTGGGTCAGAAATCCAAAGTTGTGAACGGTACGCAAGGTTCGTTTAGTTTATGATTGTTGTTCAGTTTCTTGTGAAGAGCCTAAGTCCAACGCCTGTGTTGATATCAGGTAAACGCAATAACAAAGGTTCCTATATTAAACTCAGAAGCTATCCATGGTAAAAAATATCGTGCTCGTTAAAATTACGAAAGCACATCCTAAATTATTTCATCACAATCACAACTGCATATTCATTCTCAGTACAAAGTAAAGCAAACTTGCATTCTCGACGTTACAATTTCGCTAACAAGATACGCACTTCCGATAATTGTAAGCACACGCTCTGAAACAACTGTTCACCACGTGCAGCCATTCGGATTGACGAGTAAGGTTCAGAATCACGAAACGATATACATAGCACACCATCACCGCAAATGCCATCATCATTATCACTTGAATCCAACAAGCACCTAGTAATAATTAATAAGAACTACAGGTATTCGACAATATTCAAGAACGAAGTGTCCGGGAATTAGACAGTAAAAATTTAGGCTTTACTCCAACGTATGCCTCAGAATGAAACTAATTTTGCTATGTAGGTAGTAATAAGAAACCCAAACCAAGCAAAATTAAACAATTTTATCATTTCGGTAAGTTTTAATATTAATTAGAAAAAAACCTAGCTCAGACAAACGGCTAGTTTTTCTTTTGATGAAAAAGATCATTTTAACTTAATATCTCTTTTAGTTATCATTGGTGTAATTCTGGCTACATTGGTTTCAGATCCATATTTACTCATCCTAAAATATTTTTAAAATCTGTCCTCATCGCTTACGAGCTACTTGTATAGCCTGCAGAATTTGCATTTTTTTTTTTTTTTTTTTTTTTTTTAAATGGGCTGCACATTTTCTACATTTGTCTCTGCTGTTCTTCTACACAAACCGAGTCTTCTTCTAATAAAATTGGTATCGCTGCCAGTGATTCTATTGAAAAATTTCAAAATATTGAGAAGAACACACATGCGTGCACTTACTAGTTTGTCTGATGGTGTCTGTGAGTGAAAACTTATGTCTGTGCCGTGTGTGACACGTTACGTGCTGGACACGCTACGTGCTGGTAAAGCTGTTAGTGTTGCTGATATTATGCACGGTTTTCTGAATCATTGTGTTCCCTTGAAATCGAACTTGGTACAGTACCATGTAGACAATATGATCGCTGTCGACAGTAGGTACTCCTACGTTGCACCCTTTTATAGCTGGTGTAATTGTTATCAGCCAGTATACTATAT
Organism: Vandiemenella viatica; assembly: GCA_031002005.1. Lineage (NCBI taxonomy): Eukaryota > Metazoa > Arthropoda > Insecta > Orthoptera > Morabidae > Vandiemenella > Vandiemenella viatica. Next base: position 41,635,101 of record CM061921.1, on the reverse strand, counting down.
ACAGTAATGTCAAATAAATACGAGAGTTGTTCAAATTTAAATTGTTTTTTTAAACGTCGAAGTCATTGCAGGTGGGAAAGGACTGGGGTTGAGAAAAGGAAAGAACTCAGTCGCGGACTATTCAAGGAATCATCACGTCATCCATCTGGAGAAATAAAAAGTATCCTGTGTTGTAAAGTATTTCCTTGCCAAATTTCATCAATATCAGTATAACCATTTAGTCATCAAAACGTAACAAACAGAGTTACCCTTCCATTTATAATATTATCAGTGTAGATCATACACAAACTGACTGCGAGAGAAACAAAGCCCCAGCGACCGATATAGCTTAAAAAATTAAAACGTATGGCATTGTTGTGTCCCGAAGGATTGTTCAGCCGCCTACGTGACAGGGTTTCAATTTCCACATATTCTACCACTGTCGTGATTGGACCTACAGCTTGACGTGGAATTTGGACAACAGAACGTCCATGGGTGGCTCATATGATCAAAAATAACTCTTACAAATTCCTGCACTCACCGGGGTTTGAACCCGCGGCCAGATCAAGAACTTTTGAAACCATCAGCCCGCTTACACGTTCAGTTACTTACTTTTCAAAATTCCATGACAAAATATTTATACAGAAAAAAAGTATCCTACGTCCTTCAGATATGCAAATATTATTTTCTTGTAAAATTTCATCAAGATCGGATTAGCCTTTCAACCATAAAAAGTAACAAACATATAGTATATTAGTATAGATTCAAGACAGTAACATTAAACATGTAATTTACATAATACAGGGCGTTCGCCGGGAAACGATACCCACTGTTAGCGCTACAAGGAAGAAACTGCTCCCGGCGAGCGAGCGGTCAGCTTCCGGCATTGTTCGACCGTCGGCCGCGGACTATTTCATATTAATTACGCTTCATAAACTCTTATGTGCTAAGCATTTAAATGTGACGTCAGTTGCGGATCAACAGTGCCATCGTGGACACCCTGCAGGTACCAGTTGCAAAATCTAATCCTATGCCCCTGGTCTATTTCTGTAATTTTATGCACCACAGTTGTTTTGTATGGCTTTAAGTGAACTAGCTTCGTTACTTTCCAATCTGACGTCTTAGATACGCCTGCCTGCTGCCCTAACTGACTTAATGATTTTTTGGGTGACTGTTCTAGTCGAAAAGCGATATCGTCAATTTTCTCCTCTGTGAAAATACGGTTGACCGACAGTCTCTTTTTGTTAAAAAATGAACCCGTTTCTCTTACTTTTTTAACCAGACGCAGAATTGTTGATTCAGCTGGCAGTAAAGCGCCAGGATATTCTCGACGAAATTTACTGCGACACTTTTTAAACGACTTCTTCTTCACATATGTATCGTAGAGAAATATTCTTTGTTGCAAACTGTAACGTATCATAATTTTACTCACACTCAAACACGGTACAGATTAGTAAGAGTATGAAGCCCTAAACCAGCCAAACCGCAAAGAAACGTTTATTCACAACATTGTTGGGGCAGCGGAGGTGTTAAACAGTGCGGTGATTCACGGCGCCGTGTAGCGGGAGTTGCTGGCTCCACTGTCCCAGCAAGTTGCCGACGACAACAGACTGGGAGGGTAGCGTTTCCCGGCGAACGCCCTGTATTACCGTCGATAAATTCTCTTTCCGGTAGCGTACTAGATATAAAATTTCTTTTTTTTTCTTTTGCTGTGCAAAGCCAGGTTCATTCTCCGTACCTCCTATGTCATTGTTAAAAGCTTTATTGCATTTATAGGCGGTTTTATGGACGACAATTCCTCACCCTACAGACCTAATAAATTCACATATTTGTTAAACAGTAAATGTTTCTTGACGAAAACTATTTTCGATGTGTAGTTTTATACTTGGATTTACTTCCTCTACACTCAGTCATGTAAAACAAATAACAGTGCACTGAACTACTAAATTAGCTTCATACGCCTTGGAACGAAGCATTCAGTGCTACAAACTTTAGTATTTGTTTCTTTTGTAGGGCGCTACATCCAATCTAGGGTTGTAACAGAGGTCATCTCTGCGGATGCAGATGCGGATGTTCAGTGCTTGACATCTGCGGATGCAGATTTTTTGCGGAAGTGGAAGTGGATGCGGAGGTGGAAAATAAATTTATAATTATTTATATTCTAATATTTTATCAAAAATAAACTTAAAATTAAAGTAATTACATTTCTTATCAAAAATTCTACACTTTTTCATAAGCAAAGCCTATTTCCATGTAAAACGGTCACACTGATTTATTTTTTGCCTCATCTTTCAACAACAAAAAAACGTGGGATGCTTTCACAGGCGAATTAAATTATTTACATAACCATGTTAATATAAACAAAACTATCTTTGTCATATAAAATTTCACGACTCTGGTAATTCAAGCGCCAATGCGGCGCCAAAGTGTCAAAGCAAAATGCCAAGCCACTGCACATCTCCGTGCCCGCCACCCACTCTATTGGCTGATTCACAGTACAACTTGTAGGACTATGATGATTCGATTTTCCGATAAAGGACTCTTGTTGGGCAATGAAAGGGGTTGCAGGACTATATGTAGGACGTGTTGAATGTTGGATGTTGTTGGGCTCCCAGACAACCAACACGGATTCCTGCAGTCAAACAACCTATGGCGTCGGACCGTGATTGGATGAAACATCCTGTGAGTGTGCGATTAGGACTCTGGTGTACCGCGAGAAAGTTCGAGTGGAAAGGACTGCTTGGATCACTTTTGTAGGACCCCTTCTATTATCGTGAATGGGTGAGCCCTTCCTACAGAAGTTCCACACGGATTTCCGATATGTTGGACAGCGAATATGCCGCTTTACTTTATATGAAAGTTCAAACTTGTAAATTAGTCGCTTAGATAATAACACCCTTCAGTTCAATGTTACTTTTATTGCAGGATCGTAAGAAAAAAACAACCACGCTAAGCGTCGATGGGCTGAATCTCGTATAAAAAGATAAGAATAATATAAATTGCAATGTTAACAAAACATCCGTTATACATCCGCATAAAAATTTGGGATGCGAAAGCGGAGGTAGTATTTCACGCGAAAGTTCCACATTTTCGGATGCGGAGCTGCATTAAATCCCTAATTCAAACTATAATTTAAATATGAACACGCCTGCATTATTCTGTACACCGATTTTTAATAAAATGTGATTTTTTATTTCGTTTAATCAATATAAGATAGGCCTACTACAGATTGCAATTAATTAATTTTGAATTTAATGCGCTAATTAATGGCTGTAGCTAAGCGCCGCGACTTTCTTATTCCATTGCTGAAATAAAAGATTGATGTTTGTGCTAAACCGGAGCACATATTAACGAGCGATGCATCATTCATCAGATGCCGCTGAGAAGCATTGACCGGCAGTTGGCCACTAAATTCAGTGAAATCAGCTGCACCAACTTCTACGCAGGCTGCCACAGCTCTCTCAATCATCAAAGGAACAGCTCTTCTCATCACTGCTTTGTAGGTGGCTGTTAGTGTCTAGTTATGGAAGCCGTAAGTAGAATTATACGTTGAGAGGCGCTGACAGAAAGCAAACTCCAGGAAAGACGAGTCATTGTTATATTCCATACTTACTGTTCAATGTATGTTTACACGTTTCATAATGACGAAACTGACACAGGAGGAAATTAATAACTATGATAATATAGCAAATGAAAGAACGTTTTGTCACATAAACTCGGAAAAAATGTAACGATTTATCACAATTCACTGACAGGTTTCCATACTTCTCCTCACACAGATTAGTTTATCTTTGGTGACGTCAGAATTCGGCGTAAACCGTATTTTTTTGTCTTTTTTATAATGCTCGGCTACATATCTTTCTCAATAAAATGAAGTACGGTAACAATTTCAAACGTTCTCGCAAAATCGCTAGCCAACGAAGGGAAAAAAGAAAGAAAAAAAGACTAGTCTCCAGTTGACACTTCGTGAACTTATCGATATGGTAAACATCGATAAGTGTTCTTTGAATAAGGTATTTTTTTACTTATTCCGCTATAAGAATTCTAGAAATATTTAAGTATACAACTTAAACATTTGCCTGTAATAATGACATATTTGTCTAAGGTGATCTAAAGACGAGTCTTCGCAAAAAGTTGTATAGGGAGGGGGGGGGGGGGGTGATTGCCGTTACTTTAAGTTTTAACGTTGAAGTGGTTCTTGATTTTAATAAGAAATTAATATTTAGATAGCAAGGATCTTGATTGCTGTTGATAAAACATATATAATGCTGAATTTACTATTTTCCTATGGCTTGTACATAGCTGGATACATTTACCGTTACGTTAGACATTACGTGTATCTGCAAGCAAAAGCACTATCCGGCTTTACAATCTGCCTGAAGATAGCAAACATAAACTAAATGTTAAATATTTCATTCATAAATTTAAATACATGATAACATCGTGGCCACAAGCCAACAATAATATGTTATATGTATAGTGGATAAAATCCCTTGGGCGCCTTTTGAATTAAAATATGAACAAGAATAAGGCTCAACTGAATTTACAAGGAGCTTCAAAGTTCATGAGGTTATTTGCCAGCTAGATTTTAAAATGGAATTGAGCAGAGATCCTGTCACATAAAATGGAATTGAGCAGAGATCCTGTCACATGTGTCGATTACGGATTCTTCAAAGTCTTTCAAAACCATGAAACGATGATGGGCGATGGAACACGTTACCATAATCATCAGCAACAGCAGCTGCGTCGTGTGGTGGAGACCAGTAAATTGCACCATCAGTGCATGGACAGCATCAAACGACCAGCCTGTGGTCGAAGCCAGAACCCTCCAGCATAGTGCCACTCTGCGCTATCACGTCTCGACAAAGCGACTGCTGACCACCGAATGCCAGTATGGCCGCATCTGCTTCTCTTCCCAAAAACTCCTTCCCGAAGTTTTGTTACATGAAAAAGGAAGCCGTGAATTAACATCGGTAGACCCCGTATATGATACGGCATTGGATGTCTAACTTCTTCCCAATACCACGTGAGGTTTGAAGTCACCCCATTCGCTCTGGCCTTTCCCGCGCGTCTGTCATCCCTTGTGCTGTTCAGGTAACCTTGCGCAGGGTCAATGCACTGACCTTGGGGTTGGCCGTTGTATCCGGGCGGACAAAGGCTCGGAGCATCCCACACCATCGGTAGAATTTACCGTTGCCAGCTTCAAAATCCCTTCTGCCCCTCCAAGTAGCAACCTCTTTACTCAGATAAATTTTCAGAAAATATGGCAGCCTGGGAAAACCATTACGCGGATCGGAAAATTAAATTACTAAATATTCATTAAATATTAATATAATCTGAATATAAAAATAACTAAATACAAATTTTACATATTTTGTAGTACGCCACAATCCTGCGTGCTACAGAGTAAAACGTTATTTCTCATAATTTGCTACATAAAACTACATTAAACTTTCAACGAATTGTATCTCAATAGTGAACGTTCACATTCATTTATACGACATTTAGATGTGGTTCACAAGTAATCGACATGTTAGAAAAGCAACAGCAGCACACACCCAAATGCAAACAGAATAAATTTCTTAATTTCAAAAATTTAATTTATAAATTTTATATTTACATTTAAATGATGGTTGCTGAGCCGACTCCCAACATACTGTATACAGCCTGCAGTTTTCGCAGGTAGGGTTTCGTGCTGTGATGAGTTTTATGACATACACGCTTACTCCTTTATCTATGGCTGTAGCTCAGCAGATGGTAAGTTTCTTATTCGTATGGGAATGAAACAACGAATTTATTTCTCAGTGATTGTAATTTCTAAGCGTTAGTGCATACTTTTTTAGCTCTTTTGGTCCACAAAAGAGCCTCAAATTTTCTATCTATGAATTCAGAAATATATATGGCACTTGAAAAATTGTGGCTTCGTCGGATACTGATCACACATACTTTTAATAGAAATGAGATCTATTTGCTGAGTGCAACTAATTAAAAAAATAAAGCCATTTCACTCAAATCATTTCACACTGTTTTTATGCTGCTGAAATTAAAAATATTCTTTATCGCAAGCATTTAATATGTTTTCGAAATTCGCATATATTATTAACCGTCTTTCAATATCGTGGTATAATCTCTTCCATATTGTGTACTGGACCTTAGTATTATTTAAACAAAATAAAGTAACTTAATAGAATATACGGTCTGGCTCGCGTGAGTTCGGGAATTTGCCGGCGCATGTGTTGACTCCGTATTGCCTGTTATTCAGGAATTTTCAATACTACGGATCAGCAGGTCGCTTAGAACCGGAAAAAAAAACCAATCGCAAACCCGAACTGACTTTAATAACGAATCAGTGCCTAGCACAGACATGCAAATACTCACCACAGACAACAGTAAATCACAAATACTGACGCTCTAAGAAAACTTCTACGTATTGAAATCATCAGCCGAAGGAAAACATGCAAAAACCGAATACACGAATCTGACACAACAAACACTAAACACGTTAGCGAAAACAAAATAAGAAATAGAGAGATAAACACAGATAAAGCACTTTTGAAAAGGATACACGAGTAACACAACAAACTAACAAAACAAACTTTTTCAAACAACGCGCCGCTCAGCAAATCAGCTGAAGAGACAGGGCCGCATTTAGGCATGGCATAGGCTACCTAAAGGCCCGGTCAAACAGAGCGTGGGCAGTGGGCGCGTGCACTGTATTACATTGCACTGATCAGCCCTGTCAGACAGAAAGCAGGCAGAACTGGCGATCCAGTCGCGCTCAGGTTGTGAGTGCGCATAAATATCGCGCGATCACGTCGGGGCGGCGAATGTCGAAACAGAGGAATTATTTAATTTGGTGCACGAAAAAATTTATTTAGTTCATTCACGTCACCCCGACTACAAAAACAACAAGAAAAGTGAAGCTTGGATTGAGATTGCAGCGAAAATGAAAGAAACATGCAATTTCTTATTGAATTACTATTTATTTATTTAAAAGCATTTTATTTCGTTTATCATTTGAGTTACATTATTTACATAATCATTATTTATTTGTTACATTTATTTTGTTGCAACTTATTATTATTTACTTGCACTTTTGACGTAGAACATATAATTCTGTTTATTTAAGTAAGCAGGAAAGTTGTAAGCACGTATGTTTACGATACGTTTAGATATCAATTAGAAAATTAAAGTAAACGACGAATTGGTCTGTCACTTGAACTTGATCTCTAGCTTGTCGGCGTTGTAGTTGAGAACGCCAGAACGCTGTTCTGGACAGGTTTGGACTTGCCGCTTCTGGGCTAATATGCCAATATTATTTTCAACGACAATTCGCGCTCTAAAAAGCCATTAAATATTTTCTTTGATCGTCTGTCGGGAAAGGGCACAGTAAATAAGTCTGCAATGCGAAACATTCGTCGCCTACAAATACATGATGAACGGGGTATCCATACTAGGCAATGGTTTCGAAAATAGAATGGTTTCTCAGTGAACGAATTCACAATAAACGGAGGAATTTCGAAAGATGCTACTGTCGCTGTGCCTGCTGTAACTGTCAATATCAACTACAAGGAACTATGGGAAAAAGATGTAGCATAATAGCTGGAGCCATTGTTGTTAGAGCAATTTATTTTCACTTGTTTTCCGTTCACACCTTCAATGCAATTCGGAAAGTGCCAAGGTTCTCTGAATCCTCCTCAGAGTTTTTCACACATCATCGGTCGGAAAAGGTAAATATGAAGGCTGTAAAACTTCCCAGTTACTTCTTTCACTATGCTGGCTGCAGTTCTATGACTGACCCCGAACGAAAAAGCAATAGTTTGGTGCGACACACCTGCGGCCAAATACCTGGTCGTTTCGCGTGACGTTTGTTCTCCACACTGGATCGCGTTGTATAGCCCACGCTGTGTTTGAAATCGTCAGAACGCGGCGGGCATCACTTGTCTCGCACGCGCTCGCTGCCCGCGCTCTGTTTGACCGGACCTTTAAGGCCCGCACAACATGCAAAAAAAAAAAAAAAGAAGAAGAATCAAAAATGTGCAAAGAAAGTAATCTATTCCCGAAATGGTTTTAGCATTGAAAGTCCTGAAACGCTATTGGAAACCAAAAACAATGTTCGCACATGCGCAGTTCAATCCTTTCAAGTACGGGTGTACTGCAAAATAACATTCAGTGCACCTGTAGTGAAAATTAACAACTCTCTGGCTCGACGATGAGAACTTATAACCTGGTACTATAAGTATGCAGTATACTGTGGCTGGGGCGTATGAATGTCGATTGAAGTCAGTTACTGTCTTATACCTGCAATTCGAAATAAAATTCCCTAGCCTTCTTGACCGGAAGGTTAGGTAAGATTAATTCATTTTCTGTACTATGTAAACAGCGAATAGCCTTTTGACATCCAAGTTTTAATGTTTTGTATGAAAGTAAGTGTTTATATATAAAAAAATACATTCGTTTATAATTGAAATAGACGTATTTAGAATTCATATATCAATTCTATTTGTTAATATTTTATAAGTCACTTTTTATTTCTTTTAAAACTTTATTTCAGTATTCAGACGCTTGATGTGGCGTGGAAAGTATCTGATTAGTGGAACGCTGTCTAAAAACAGTTTAATCACTGTCTTCTGTTAACATGCGTGCTTTGGTGATCTTAATCATTTTTTGTTGTTTGTTTTATCTTAATATGTAGGCTTACTCTTTCATATTGTTATTGAAACATTTGAGTTTGTAATTCCTCGAGCTTTTTGCTGAGGATGTTTGGTTGCAATGACACAAATATATTAGGCAGCACCTTATCTGCCAATCATCAGTCGAAAAATTGAACGTGCGAGCATCACTTGCTAACCTCGTTCACTTCAATCTCGGAAACATTACAGAAAGCACGTTTCGAGCAATCGATTCTTGTGTAATTTATCCTCGTATGTTTTTACTATCAAATCATTATCCTATATTTTGCATTAAAATGTTTATTAATTTAGTAATAAGTAATATATATATATATATATATATTCCTCACCACATGTATAGCTTAGGAGCCTACGGATATGTGGAGAGAGGCACAAAAAAGTAGTGCCACAGAGCATTATATACTTTAAACATATCACATAACACCGGATGTTGGAAGATGATACTGTGGAGTTTTTTTTATTTATTTATTTAGCACACATTTTTACAGCCTAGTATCTAGAAACTAAAATAGGCCTTAATTTAACACAACAGTTTTACATTTGATATTTCAACAGATAATTTCACAATAAATAATTTCAATTTTTGTTATGTATGGCTTTGGCAATATCTGTGCAGTCTTTTCTTGTTGGCACGAAACATACAATTGTTCCGCTGTTAACATATATTATAACTTTCTAAACTTGCTGCATTTTGTTATAATTGATTTATTATAGTTTTCTAGTTTTGTATGGTGTCTGCAGTTTCCTGTTGTAACGAGCCGCGCTGTCGCCACGTTACAAGGTGCATTTTTATTATATATGTAATAATATAAGAGTAATTTACATAAATCTTGGGCGACCACGTGAATAGATTTTTGTTGTAATTTTATAAAGTACGCAAGACTCCAAGTGAGGACTGTAATGAAATGGTGAACTTATACAGTGTATCGTAGCAAAGCGAATATTCAAGAATTATTGAGCTATGTTTCCGAGCCTTGGCGACAAGAAGTCGCGGATTTGGGATTTGCCAGACCACACAATCTGCTCCCTAGGGATGGGCGGTCAACAAGGTTACTCACCGGGCGGGAAATGCCAGAGTCGTCCCCGAACTTAGCCGAATATGTCCGACCTCTGTTCGATACGATGGCCAAATCACGTATCACGTGACATTAGGTGCCGACCTGAAGATCCAATCAAAATGAGCGTATAACTCAAAATCCTGGGAATTTTTGTTGTATGTGAGCTTCGAGACTACAAATGGGCGGAGCAAGAAATTTCCTCGTGGACCGAAGAGCGAGGAGCTGACATTCTAACTTCGATCGCACCAGTCTGAGGTTGACTTGGAAAGTTGACTTCTTTCGCTAACTGCAGCTTGCCTTGCTGGAGCGAGCGTATCACCGCAACACAGCCGGTAATGCGATGATGCGCATTGCCAGACCAGAGATGCCTATAGCCGACTTGTGAGATAATCTCACATATCGTGGGTCCGCTACACTCATCACAGACATCAGACGCAGAACTACAATGGTAATTGATTACGACCAAGCCATGTGATTGTGCATTCCGTGAAACAGAACCCGTAAGCGACTTTGAGAGGATAGGTCCATGTTCTCACTTTGTAATTGTAAAAACCCCTGAGCTAGCGGCATAATTTGCCAGAACTAGTTATTTTCGAATGATATTGTTCATTCTGGCGCCCATGATTTTCCTTTTTAACTGTAAAGTCACAGTATCATGATACCTTTGTCTGAGGTAGTCATAACTTGTATTTTTCATTGTTTCCAGTTGTCATTATTTCTTGCATTTTGATTCTGAGATATTTAAAAGTAAATATATAATTGTTTGCTTGCCCATGACGGCTAATTGTAACTCTGAGCGTTGCTTTTATGACTTTGCCAATTTGTGTTAATGTTAACGGTAAATTCGCTCGGACTTGTAATCGCCAGTGATAAGAAAATAAATGTCATATTGTGACAATTTACCTGAATTCCAACTAACGTCGAAATTCTTGCAAAATTAATAAATTTTCACTCCTTCATAAAAATTAAAATTAAAAATCCACAATTATTAATCATAAAGGTATGAAAGATAATTGTAACGTGGTTTGCCCACCAAGGCACCCACCACACTGTCCACTTTATGGTTAGAATTTTTAATATTTCACTATGTCACTTCGCACATCTACCACTACTACTATTACTAAACTATTACTACTATCTACTACTCTACCATCTAAGAAAGCATTTTCCAGCATTGGTATCGGTGGTACTGTGGAGTGCAGTGTACTGAGATATTGTAAAATAAATGTACGTACAACAAGTAGGAAAATGATCTGTGTGAGAGCACAGCTAAAAGCAATTATGCCGGCAAAAAATTGTAAAGACAATTAAGCATAAGTGAAAAATTTAATTAGGTTCTAATTTATATAATAACAAAATATAATACGATTAACATATAATGACATGTACATACATTCAACTGGTAAAACCGCTGAAGATGATTCTGTGAATGTAGTGAAAAGCATTCGGTAAACAAATAAAAAAACTAAAATATCAATTCTATTGGCAGAAATCATTTATTACATATTTATAATTCAAATACGTTTGTTACACTTAAGATTTTCATTGTGGTATTGCTCATTTGTAGTTCAAAATTAATTTTGATCATTACAGAATAAAGTAAATATCTAAAAAACAATTCAGTGTATCGCATCCAAAACAATTAAAGTCATTGTTAAGTGTCATCATCTTGAATTTCTGCTGATTTTTTCAGTCATCTGGTTGGAATATTAGAGGGAGAAAACACAATGCTAACAAATTTCGGAGGTCATATCTCACGACATACAAAACGAGATTAAAATTTATGAAAAGAAAATTGATCTTTTTTTTAAAAAAAAAAAAAAAGAATTATCCCATATTTCACTAATGATACCGCACCCGATGGGGCAAGAAAACAATTTCATCCTCCGTTAAATGTAAAAAAAAAAAAAAAAAAAAAAAAAAAAAAAAAAAAAAAAAAAAAAAAACACGAGTACTTGTTCATGTATCCTTTTTGTGGTGAATAGAACACATCTTTGAAGTTCCACCATAAATTATTCAAATGCTGTGGAAACACCAAGGTACATACGGATGGATGAATGGACCGACGTTGAGAAATTATAGGAGTTCCATTTTTTCCAGTTCAGCTAAGGAACCTTAAAACCGAATGAATAATATTAAATTACTAAAATATTACCGTCTCAAAAATTTCCATTCCAACCTATGAATGTATTAATTCAACGTTTGATTCAGCAAAAATATCTCTAACATTATGAAACTCAAAATGTATAAAGTAAGCCAATTAACTGCACATTATTCGGTAATACTCAACGAATATTTTAAACTAGTACCATAATATCCACTTTTTGTATTCACGTCTATTAAGAGTCACCGTTACGTCTGTCAGAAAAGTGCTAACTGAACATTCTACTTCTGTCACTATAGTCAACTTTGAGCGTCACTTCCGCAATGAAGACTGTTTTGCATTACAGAATATTTATATTTGTCCACTAGGTCACTGTAGCATTAAAATGATGGATTTTTTTACGTCACCTCTCTCGTTTTAGTTAATTGTTTAGAAATCCATTTGCTCTACAGCACCGAGCATGGTGGTGTAACGGATAGCGTTCTGGCCTCGCATTCGGGAGGACGGCGGTTCGAATCCCCGTCCGGGCATCCAGATTTGGGTTTTCCATGGTTTCCCCAAATCACTCCAGGTGAATGCCGGGATGCTTCCTTCAAAAGGCCATGGCCGAATTCCTTCCCATTCCTTGCCCCCCATCCTTTCCCGTCTCTAAAGACCACGTTGTTAAAAAGGGACGTTAAACTGTTAAAAAAAAAAAAAAAAAAAAAAAAAAATGCTCTACAGCAGTATTCACCTCGCAAAAAACACAGGCCGGTTCCGGAAACTGACAAGCCCTTTGGCGTCGCATTTCGTTTATCCTGTTTGACTGGTTGTCTGGCTCTTTGTTTAACGCGATCCGCTAGTCACTACTTTAATGTTCCACCTTCAATTCGGAAAAAAAATCTCCTCATGTTTTTGCGCTGAAATTACTGAAATATGAGAACAACTTGATCGTACGTAATTAGTGTTGCTACCGGTTGATGGCTTCCTTTCTCAATGAACGTAAAGTGCCAACGGTATACAGATTTATGGCGGAAGCAAAATTCTCCTCTCGTACGTAAAAACTGGATCATTTGAAAATTGAGTGTTTTGACTGGCTCATAAAAAGATACATGTCTTCAAAGCAATGAAAGATATGGAATTAACACACAAAAAAAGTGTTATAGACATGTGGCAGATGGTATCTGATTGGACATAACAAATGGGAGACGCGAAGAAAAATTAAACCCACCTTTTCTTTCATATGTTATACGCCTCGTCGACGTCGAGGTCTTTAAAGGTGGGAAAGGACAGAGGGCAAGAACTGGGAAGCAATTCTGCCACGGTCTTTTGATGGAACCATCCCGGGATTTACGTAGAGTGATTTTCTGAAACCATGGAAATTTGGTTGGCCGGGAATTCGAACCTGCGTCCTCCTGAATGAGATTTTAGAGCGTAACCGCTCAGCCACTACGCTCGATAAAGCTATCATAGTTACATCTGGTAATTTAGGTAGGACCCCAAAAAATGAAGAAAAACAAAACACGATGTGATAACTGCTTCCCAAAAAGGAAATATGTTGTAATTTATAAAAGAAAGGTTGTAATAGTGTCCGGTACTCTACACGCGGTGACTAGTTCGGGCAATGATGGTGAATATATTTTCACCGTTAAGTATGGTGCTAGCAAGTTTGTGGAAGTGGTGACCCACAATTCATAATCATCAGAATGTGTTAGAAACATTTTGGTTAAATACAAAACTTTTTACATTGCGAATAGACAGACGGCATACAACAATCTGGATGGCGATTTGTCTGTCGTATGGAATCGTTAACATTTGAGGGCAAGGGTGTCTTTCGAAAGAGTAGGCCTGAATAGGCCGGCCCCGCATTTTGTCCTCCCTCTTCTATCATCCTCAAATACGGCATCAGCACTAACCCTAGATTTATTGACGGAAGCGGTAGGAAGGCAACCGAGCATTAAATGGTATAACCAATCGCATCTGTATGGAAGCTACTACTAGAACAGAGCAAAGTACAATTTAGCAAAATAAAATTCTGTTAATACAAAGTGATACCAAGGGTTTCTGAAATCTCAAGACTTTGGTTACCTAAGCTAGGGGATGAGCACAATCACGACTCTAGCGTGTATCTACTACCAAGAAACAGGTCATGTAGCAATAAAGGTAAATATTGTGCCTCGTATTAATTTTTTCTACTACTGGTTAAAAGAGGAAATTATGGATAGCTGGTAAGATAGCTCAAGGACAGATCAAATCATGCTGAAGAATATAATAGACATGATATACAAATAATTGGAATTGTGGTTCGAAAATTGGACGCAAAAGCCTTATGAGGAGACGTGATGTCCCCTCACGCAGGTGAAAGAACACTGTAAGATGAAAAGGCAAAGAAAACACAAAAACTAAGGTATGAGCCAACAGACCAATTAATGGTCGAAGTGGCGATCTTGAGTACTGTAAACAAAATAGAAGAAATTAATTTCGGAGAACGTATGCATAACTCAACCGAAGTCCTGATTTTCAACTCAGATAAATAAAGGTTCCATTATTTATCTGAACGCGTTTTCGAGATCCTTTAAGATTAATGAGATTCAAAGGAGGGCTGACACATTTACTCTTATCTTTCAGTATACAACAAAGATTCTTCACTCATGTAGCCATCATGTAACGTTTATGCCACCAGCTACAATTATCGGGACAGAACTGAGATCGTTAAATCTCTCAGCAGATGTATCTCAACTCCTGGCTTACGGCTTTGCGCTTCGTCGACGTCGAGGTCGTTAGAGCTCAACTCATAATCCTAGTTGACAATGCCTATAGGGACAGAACTGAGATCGCTAAATCTCCCAGCAGGTGCACCTCAACTCCTGGCTTACGGCTTTGCGCTTCGTCGACGTCGAGGTCGTTAGAGCTCAACTTCTAATCCTAGTTGACAATTCCTATAGAAGAAGGTGTCAAAATTCTATCCTGAAGAAGTATACAAGCATTTGATCCTAACTTGAAGACATAATCCTTGATGCAAGACTACCATGACCCCAGTGAAGTGTTCATACTATGTATTCATTAGTCACTAAGGTGAATAATATCAGAAGCGTCTTGGCAGCGCAAGATATTAGGAAAGTCGCCGAAAAGCTAACATCATATATCTGGTAAAGCCGTACTCCCGACATTGTAAATCCTATATATGCTTGTTGTTTTGAGTAATTGCAGGGGAAAAAAATCTAATGGCCGCTACAAAAAATTCAAGCAAAAAAAATACAAAAATTAGTAACTAATTTGGCCGAGGTTTAGGATAAACACGCGGTATTTTTTTTTTTTTTTACTTGTGGCTTTAGGCCTCATCGACATCGAGGTATTAGAGGCGGGATGGGACTGGGTACAAGGAACGGGAGGGAATTCGGCCATGGCCTTTATGAAGGAAGCATCCCGGCATTCGGCTGGAGTGATTTGGGGAAACCATGGAAAACCCAAATCTGGATGCCCGGACGGGGATTCGAACCCACGTCCTCTCGAATGCGCGGTATGCGCTGATATACCTTAAAAACTATGGTTGTAAATATATTATTCGAATACAGAAATTTGATATCCCCCTATTTACACGAAACATGATATCGATGCTACACAGGAAACTGTACAGCGATAAATGTAGCTAACGTCATCGCAAAACCTGTTCTCTGTCTCATGCGATCGATGACAGCGGAATTGTTAAAAGAACTAATAAATGAAGGGAGAGTAAAAAAATCCATTACACAACACGCTTGCTTCCATGAGTGCAGAATTGCGGTAATATGGCAGTGTAGTGAGGTGGAATCAGCAGAATGTAACCATATACTGTATGATTACAATGATAACAAAAGAATCAAATCCAAAAGTTCACTCATCCACAGTTACTGTACTGTGATGTCTGGTGTCTTAAATAAATCAAGGGAGGAATCATCAGTATGCTATCCATATCTCGTGTGATTCAAAACATTCCGTGTTAACACACCAGCGTAAGTCACGGTATAGTGATCCTGTACGTAATATTTTCTGAACCCCGTCTACACTACAAACCTCGTGGATTTTGAGGATTATAGAAGACAGTCTTTTGATCTACGACTTGCACTGCCATCGACAATTCTTCTTCGAATTTCTTTCGCAGTAATTTACTGAATTTTTAGTTTATTTGCTTTTATATCGGCGCTGAGGCTGTTAGCCAGATTTAGCCATTAATATGTAAACTCACGATGTCATGCTTCTAACCATGTTTCAGTTTGAACGATTTTCAATGCTCTTTTGGGTGCATTCTCCTATGGTCCGTCATGATAGCTTCAATAACAAACGTTGCACAAGTAAAGTAACTAAATTACATTAATTTGCAAGGTAATTCTAATAAATGGAGTGGAATTTCAATTCCTCTTTTTAAAGACTCGTCTCCTGAACGTCGCAATATTTGAAACAAAGGATACGTTATGGGGATCACTTTAATTGCAAGTAGTACCTGATTAGGTTTCTTGTGTAATTGACACGTTAATCTACCTCCTATTTGTTGGTGAGTGCGGCCTGAGGCAGCAGATCATAAATTATGCAGGGAGCTATATGAGGACAGCTCTCTGGCAGTGAACTAGCCTCATTTGCATGTTAAAGCGCTACGGTCATCATTATGATCGACTGTGGTTAATTCAATAAACATCATCAGATAGCATACAATTACCACTCTTCGGCAATTAGCTGTAAACTAGATATCAGCACATCGTTGCAATTAAGTGTCGGTTTCTTAGTGTTCTAACCACATAATTTCACATCAGCATACTAGATTTTTACAACGATTACACTACTTTTTCATTATTTGGCTCTGCTTTGGTCATGGAGATGCATGATTTTTCGTTTGTTGTTGTATTATTTCACTTGGAATTGTTTCTTCTAATAACTGAGCTACTTCAGTTCATCGTACCACGTGTATTGGATATACCACTGACATTATTCTTTGCAAAAGAGAAACATATTTTTTTTTTTCGTGATAATATCCGAAACGAAATCACCAAATATTGAATATCGACTGCCAATTTAATTCCACGAATACTTTCATTTGACTCACATAAAAAACTAAAAACTTCATTTCTAAAACAGTTTTTCTTGCAATTTTAAATATTAGTTTTCTACACATTATTTAAATAATGGACAAGATGAATATTACATTAATTGTTTATCCTGTGATTGCTGTTTACAATGTAAGGTAAATTTTACGTTAAATATGCAAAAAAAAAAAAAAACAACAGATTTCAGCCATTGATATAAGTTTCATTGCTTAATGTTCAACCTTATACTGCAAAGTCTGTTTCAAACGTCCTAACACGCATAAATAAATTTTATCTCATGTATCCTCAAGCAGCATTGTCAGTATTAAATCAACTGTGACACTTGCTGCCAATGTGACACTGATAAATTTAAAATTGGAACAGTGTTGTAAAATTGGGAATGAATTTTCTGATCTGATAGTGCAATTTTATTTGACTAATTGTTAATAAATAACGAAAATGCAGCTTTTTTATTTGATTACTGCTGTACGCATTTCACCTCTCAAAGAGACATCATCAGCTACGAATTTGCGTTGAAATTTAAAATTAGTGTTTATAACTCATGTTTGACTTAATCATAAAATTGTAAGATTAGCTGCTTGTTTGTAGCTTAGTATATACATTATAGGTTGGTAGCTAGACATATTTGCTTTTTTAACAAAGCGTGTTTCAACTTGTGCAATCTGTCAAAATATAGCCAAGTAGATGTAGAGCAGCACGCCTTTTTGAAACCCTACTATTCTTTTTTACTTATGGCTATACGCCTCATCGACGTCGAGGTCATTAGAAGCGGGATGGGACGGAGGACAAGGAACGGAAAGGAATTTGGCCAAGGCCCTTTTGAAGGAAGCCTGGAGTGAGTTGGGGAAACCATGGAAAACCCAAATCTGGAAGTCCGGACGGGGATTAGAATCCGCGTCCTCCCGAATGCGAGGCCAGAGCGCTAACCGGTCACCCACCACGCCGGTTTTTTTTTTTATTAATCCCATTAATGTATGGTACGTGAGTGGGTTAACTAGAAAAAAAATTGTGATGTGTTTGTTGCATTTTCGTGTCTGGTTAGCGTGTTTTTACTAGCTTGAATAGATTGTTTTAGATTTATGTGGTTGTTACATACTTGTATACTACTGTATACTTCCTGTGGAGTTAGGGTGTTGTGCATGTAATTGTTGACTCTGAAGATTTTCATATCTGTGTTTATGTCTGTTGGTGAGTGATCATTTTCGAAGAGATGTTTGGTGAAAATGGAACAGTCGCTTTACTGTTGTGCTCTAATATGTTCTTCACTGGTTTGGAACTGTCTGTCATATTTACTGGGTATCACTGTTTTGATATGTGGGTTGATAAATAAAATGCCTGAGATGTATAAGTAATTTGTGACTGCTTGAGCTTTTATTTCTTTGTCGACTGGATTGTTTGTTTGAAAAGCAATTTTGATCCCTTTCTTTTTTTAAAAAATGTTAATGATTCGTTGTGTTTATTTGTTTAAATATGTCATAGAGTTTCACTTACTGTTGTATTCATTGTCCTTTGTGGTTTGTGTGTTTTAAAATGTTTGTTTAGTAGATGTGTTTGTCTGGTGGTTTCTGTGTGCCTCAATTTTGTTCGTGTAATTTTTTGTTTGTTCTTTTTTCATTCGTTTATAATTTTTCTGTTTATTTTCTCATCTGTGTATGTTTCATATCCATTTTTTAGTAATTCTTTATTGTGATGAGTTCTTTGTGGTAGTACAGTAATAATAATGAACATGCCATTATTTGCCAGGATATCCCCGAAGGGTTAGGCCAACGACTGACAGAGTTTCAATTTGCGACGCATAGCCTCTATCGTGGCTCCCATAACTTAACCCGGTAATCCTAACTGATAAAGGGGACCTACAGTCCGAACTAAGAAGACGTTGTACTTAACATTGCACAGCAAGCTCTGCAGAGGTCAAAGTCGGGTTAAGCGACTTTGAAAATCCCCGCCTAAACAGGGATTCGAACCGAGGACCTATTGATCTCCAGTGAGACCCCCAAACCACTGAAGCAGCTCTGTTTAGTAGATTTTTTTTGTTAGTAGGATTCTGTTTAACAATAAACACATTAAAGCTTGTTTGTGATTATACAAGAGTATATGGTATGTTGCTGCAGATTTCTGTGTATCTAAAACGAGTGAGTGTACTTTTTTTTTGTAATCGAGAAATCTAAGAAATTTAATTTGCTTTTGTCTTCCTTTTGTATTGTGAACGTGATGATTTTGTGTAGTTTAGTTATGTCTTGGCGTATTTCGTTTATACAGTACATTCATCTGTTTAATACCATCTAAACAACATGTCTCTGCCAATATATTACATTGTAAACTTTATGTGTGTTTAGTTTATTCGATATTTTATTTTACATGTCAATACATTGGTCAATGTTCCAAAAGGAGGTCTCCATGTTTAATACAATCTCTAGTGTTGAAAATAAAACCGTTTTGTGAGGATTTTAATTTCATTTGTGTGGCCGTTGGATAATGTGTGTTTTTTTGTGTATTCATGTTTGTATGGATTAATTCAATCGTTTCTTTAATCGGGATATTATGGTTCACGTATTCAATGTCAAATGAAACTTGTGTTTCTCTGCTTGGGGGTATATGTTTCATAAAGTCAGTTAGTTCTGTCGTGTGGTTTCATGTAAACTGTGCTGGTTAAGAATAGTAAGTAAGTAATTAATTTTGGGTCTTGATACAATGTATGGCTTGTTTAGTTTCCGCTGGTTTCTCATTATTGGAGCAGAAGGAATTTTCTCTGTAATGTGTTGCTTTTGTCTTTGTGTGCGAATGAAATTAGTAATCTTCAGTGATTTCTCTAGTGCTGCTTGACATCGATTTGTTGCGTCAGATTTTAGTTATATGACGTCACTTTTCTGTGATAATTCCTCCATTTTACTGTTGTATTCTGTTTTATCAATTAAAACTATCGCGTTGCCTTTGTCCGCCTTCTTAATTATTATGTTTTCCGTTAAGCCTACAAGTGCTTTTGATTCTTTGTTAATAGTCCTGTTTTTACTACTTTGAGAGGTGATTTTATTGTTATCAGTTTGCTTGTTAAATCCATGATTAATTTGTTTTTAGTTTCCTTTTATTGAGATAGGATGTATTCCGCTTACTACTTTTTCAACAACAAAAAATATTAATAAAATTTTCTCGGTTACTAGCCGATTTAGTTCATCGATCAAACACGACGTTTAGGCGGTCGCAACCTATGCCGTCATTGTCAACCAGCACTTGACAATGGCGGCTAGTTACCCGAGAAAATTTTATTCATTTTCAACGCCGAGAAAACCTACAGTCACATATAGCAAAAAAAATCTATTGAGGTTTTACATGTGTAGTATCGTAGATCTTTTTTTAAATATTTAAAAAAAAATACTTGTTTTGTGAAGTATTTATACGTAATTATAGACGGAACAAATGGTTTATTTTTTATTTATTTATATTTTATTTTCCCCTATACTACCGCAGAGGACAACGAGAATAAAGGAACACCTGTTAACACAGGCTGCTAGTGTAAATCATGAGGCTCGAGGTCATATACCTTACCCGTACTTAAAACGAGATTTTTAAAACATAGAGCATTTAATCTAACAGCGGAATGTTTGTATTGCCACATGTCGGTGAAACTTGTAACTTGTGCTGTATATTTTTTTTTGTGAAATTTGTAGTTTATGAGGTGGATGCTGGGGACCGTCCCAATATTCGCCTAGATGACTGCGGGAAACCACCTAAATATCGCAATCAGGACGGCCGGTTCACGGGGACGAGGGCTCGAAACTGGTCTCGTTATTTTTTATGACATTCGGCTACTGAAGCCACACAGCCAGCTCAATGTGATCATCATGACTCATCCAGTGTATCATTTTTCTAGTGAATTGTTTCAATTAAGTATCGACACCACATTACGGACACGACATTAACGCACACACAACACTTAAACATCCATGTCCTCAGCCGGACTCGAACCGGAGACAGTAAAAAAACCAAAGAAACAAAACCGCTCTTGAAGTTCCAATTTCATTTCACATAAATGAGTCGTGTCGCCACTACTAAACCCAAGAAAGACATATTTGCTCTATAAATTACCTCCACTTTCTCAATCAGAACTATTTTTACACAAAAATCTACAGAAACAAAACGCACCTTTACTCAAAATTATCAAAAACATTTAAAATCTTTATTAATGAAGTTACTTCTACGTGAGAGAACCTTAAAACTCAACAATTTTACTAATGAAATAGGCAGTAAACTAAACACTAACCTAGGATTAATTTATTTATAATTTTTATTTTCATTAATGATGGAGGCAACTATTAATATGGTGCCCTAAGCTCAGACAAGTGCATGGTTCCCTCCTCAAGCACACAACAAAGATATAAAACATAAGATGGAAATTCAAGGCGAAGTAAAACAATTAGCTAAAATAGGAATAAACTGTGACAAGAGATTGAGGAAGTAAGGAAAAATATAATAATAATACTGACAGATGAAAAAACGTTTCCACTAAATATGTAAGCGAAAAGTATTAATTAAGAAAATTCTTCCTAGTGTAAAGTAAATTAAATGTTCCATTGACAGCAAATAACTGACTCAAATTACTCACCCCACAGCTCACATATCAACCCTTCAACCTCAACCCCAGACCACTACACAGAATGATAATTCAGATGCTTTATATGTATGTGTGTATGGCTTATCGACTGTCAGATCATTTAAAAGTAATGATTATAAATTGTGCCTGGTCCGTTGCACCTTCTCGATCGAGTGTGCGGTGCATCAGCGCACTAAGGGAAGCCGCCAATTGTAAAAATAAGAATCAACTCATATTGCGTGTAAGAAAAGCTCACAGCCAGAGGTGTAATGTGGCAAAGCAGTAACATGCGCCTCTTCGCCGCTGTCGGGAAAATACGCATTGAAATATTCCGTTACGTTCAAATACTATCCACGTTACAGGGATTTAAAAGGGCGTGTGATGCTGTGAGCAAGCTAGTTCTCAGCCTCATAAGCTCATCGTCGCCGGATCGAAACTCACTGCTGGCATTTTTATTTATTTACTCAAATGTGTATACGGATAATTCCAGGCAATCATTTCCTCCAAGTCGAAATTCTGGAAGTATTCTCGCTAATAGATGATGGCTCGAGAAACTCGAGGGTAGTCTGCTAAGATATGGGATGAACGGACCAAAAATATAAACCCTCGCTGTTCTCAATTGTTCCTGCACGTGCTGTTATAATTCATAAGTCATAGAGCGATATATTCGATAAGATCACCTACCAATATAGCAGTTTGCAGCAGAATCAATGGTTATCCATTGCCCTAAGCAGCAAACTTCATTGTGTGAACTTGTCGTTAACGAGAACATTGAATTTCTATCCCGGTCGTTGGAGGAGCGACGGACACAACACTAGACAAATGAGAACTCAGAACTCTGTATAGGCGATTGGATCAATACAAATCAAATAGACTCACTGTGAACGCGCAAATCAACGGATAGTATGCACAATGTATTAAATTTCAATATCGAGAGTTTACGAGCACATGCATACAATTTTAGAAACAATGAAGTCCTATAGCGATGTAATATCCTCGCTAAAACGTCGAGCAAATAGTAGTTTCGTCTGGTAATTACGAATCTGTGTCTCGATTGGCATAGCGGTGCTGCCCATTACAGAAAAATTTTCTGTCCTAGCGTTTATAGTAAGATAGGATTTCAAATTGACAATCGCGATAGGTTCGCAGCGAGTTCACAAATGTTTGTATGTTGGAGGTGACTGTGGGACTTAACATCAGGTTTGTATTATGTTAGCCTACGTTTGAGTAGTCTCGTGGCTCGGTTGCCACTTCGAAACCCGTCTTGACGGGGATTTTCATTGCCCTTCACCACACCTTCACCCCTGGTGCTGCTTGCTGTATAATTTGAAGTACGTCAGATAGTTTCCGTGTTTCGGATTCCACGTTAAACTGTAGGACCCTTTTACCTTGTAGAATTACCAACTTAGGTTATGTATGGAGGAAAAGAACAGACCATCCTACCTCCAATGTCAAGCCAAGATTATCTCAATTGGTAGGGTCCAACCAACCTTCGGGTTGGACACCAAGCTGTAGCTTTACATTCAAACTGACTCCATTTCTACCAAAACAAGCTAATTATGTTATGCGGTCTTGAATGCGTGATGAATGGCTGTCTCGTAAAATTCCTAGGGCTGCGATGTGAACAAGTTCCGCACGTACTGCTTGATGTCGTCGTCAGAGTCTCAAAGACTTTTTTAGGGGACCAAAATTGGCGTAATTGCAGGGAGAGAGGTTTGGACTGTATGGAGGGTGACCGAGAACTTCCCACTTGAATTTCTGCACGAGTGCCGTGAGTGCGTTGACCATATGAGGCATTGCATTGTCGTGAAGCAGAATGACCCTACATGTGAGCTTGCCTGGTCTTTTTGATTTGATCGCATGGCGAAGGGTAGTCAAGGTTTTCTAGTAACGCTGGCCATTCACTGATGTCCCGTGCTGCAGGAAGTCAATCAGAAGGGGGCCGCCTTGGTGAAAGAAGAACGTCAGCATAACCTTTCCTGCACTTGTTTGGATGGCCTTGGAGTTTGTCGGTTGTGGTGACCCTCGATGCTTCCACTGGAGACTTTGTCGTTTTGATGCTGTTTCAAAGTGATGACACCAAAACTCATCTTCAGTCACCACTCGTGCCGGGAACTCATTCCCTTCCATGGAATAACGCTGCATATCACAGTTACTTCCTGACCGCCGAAGAGGCAACATCGGCTCGCGAGCGTGAGTGCCGGTGCAACTTGTTTACTTCGAGTGTCGTACGGAAAGTGATTATAACGTCACGAAATAATTACATCTAGAATTTACTGAGTGCAGTTTCGATATCAACCGTTCGCTTTATTAGTACGTTCGGGACTTACCTAGTGTAAATCCCACAGTGTAGCCAAAATATGGCAGACCCCCGGACACAGGTCAAACGAGTAATACGGGACTAGAAGCGTGCTATGCTAATTACATCAACGTCCAGTCAGTGAATTATATGCCGAATGAAGTTATACAATCACAAGTAGTATCTCTTACGAGTGATCAGCGATTCATGCTGAGGGCCACAGAAGGCCTACAGCAGCAACATCCCCATCTGCAACAACAGCAGCAGCAACAACAACAGCAGCAGCAACAACAACAGCAGCAGAACCTGCAGCAGCAACAATTTTCTGAAATGGAAGAAGGATCTGGCAGTAATACATCGCGAGGTCCATGCTCTTCTATGAGTACAGCACTGCATCACACAGCCGACACTGCCACGGGTGAGTCGATCCAGCCAGCCAAACGACTTTGCTTACAATCACGAGTGGTAGAACAGGATGGGGTTACGCCAGTACAAATAGAGCATACGGAGGAAGTGGTCATGCGCGATCAAGTGGGGACTGTCGAAAATACTCTTCCTCCAGCTCCGGTAGTAGATCATTTCGTCCCTATTAACGCTCAGTCTGAGCAAACTCTAACCTACCGCAGCAAAGGCAACAGATATAGCCGTTCAGATTGCGGACCATATTATGTTTTAGTGGTGAGCTTAGATAGAAATGTGGGTAATTTACATCCGATGGCAATTGGTAAACTAATATTTAAGCATAACAATGACTTTAAAAGGGATTTAATCAACATCACACGCAACGGGAAAAATCGTCTCAAAATAGAAACGAACACTGCAGGCTCGGCCGGCCTCGGTAGCGTAGGGGCTAGAGTGCTAACTCCGCGTACCGAAGGTCGCCGGTTCGAGTCCAGCCGAGGGCATGGGTGTTAGGTGTTGTGTCTGTGAATGTCTTGTCCTGTAGTGTCCTGTAGTTTCCTGTAGTGTCCTGTCAATACTTGATAACAACAAATCACATTGAGCTGGCTGTATGGCCCAGTAGTCGAATGCCATTTAAAAAAAAAAAAAAAAACACTGCAGCATCTGCCAACCTAATAGTGCAGCTAGACATCTTCAAAGCAAAACGTTTAGAAGCTTATATCCCAAGTTTCCTGATACATAAACAGGGCATCCTAAGAAACGTTGATACTACTTTAAGTGAGGAGGAGATTTTGGAAGAAATAGTATCCCCATTTCCGGTGGTACGCATTAAAAGATTCACCAGAAGGTCGCAGTCAGATCCAGAGTGTGTGATACCAATTCCAGTCTGCTTGGTATCTTTCCGGTCGCAGAAATTACCTTCCCATGTGTCCATACTTGGAACTCGCTGTACTGTCGAACCTTATGTTCCTCCTGTAACTCAGTGTTGCATTTGTTTACGCTTGGGACATCGACAGGGACAATGTAGATCACGTGAGGTTCGATGCAACAGGTGTGCAGGCCCTCACTTGGAGGCCAACTGCAACAGCCCTACAACGCTTTGTGCAGGCCAACATTAAGCCTCTGATAGAAACTGTCCGGTATATCTTCCGTACCGTCAAACGAAACTAGCAACAGCGCATGGAACAAGCGCATCGCTCACCGACAGAGAACATCAAACTCGAGGCTATGCCCAGGTAGCATCAATTCCACCAAACGTAATCAGCCATACGGAGTTTCCTCCTTTATCGGCACCACATCCACAAAGCCCGACCGCTCATCAGTTGATACAGCATGCAAACATCTTTCGTCCACAAATCCAGCAATTACAACAAACACAGCAGACGCAACAACCTTCTTCATCAGTACAGCAACCAGTGGTTCAGGGCGACGTATCTCTGCCCAGAGGGCACCCCACGCATACGCAGGAGGCACCTCCTTCCAACCCAGCTTTCCCTCCGGCTCACCAACGGTTGTTTATCCCCCAGCAATTACCTATTTCTCCCATTACTCATAACCCTTACCCACCAAGCCCTCACAATATCCCAACTCACACTCCAACACGGAATGACTTCCTCATAGAAGAAATATTTCAACTGATCATGTCCATTATTACTTCGCCCCAATCAACACTTATCGGAAACCCTCTTGCCATCCGTGAGTCATTATTTGCTCTGTTAAATAGGTTCAATGGCTTTTCGAATACTACAGTGCCATCGCCAACAAGGAAAGTTTAGAATATGAGCTCCATCATAAAGATATAAAGATAGCAGCAATTTCCGAGGCGTGGTTTAGATAAACATCAACAGTGCGCTTTAGGAACTACGCCACAGTCCGTTCGGACCGGATGGATGGAAAAGGAGGAACAGCTCTCATCATTCATCATACGCTTCCCTTCAAAGCAGTAAACGTTAGGGAGGTATTAGATCATGACATCCAAATTGTCGCCAAAAGAATTAAAACTCCTACACTAGAGTTCACTTGCGTCTCCGTCTATTGCAAGCCTCTCAGGACCATATCACAGGAGACGTGGAATAAACTCTTAAATCTCCTAAACCCACCTCTACTTATATGCGGAGACCTTAATGCCCACAGCACTGCATGGGGATGTGCCTTTACTGATAGACAAGGACATAATGTCTTAGAGATGTGTAACGAGTACGGCCTATCTATCCTTAATGACGGATCACATACACTCGTTCCCTCTTTATACCACCGTCCATCGGCAGTAGACATCACACTGTTTTCTCCGTCCATAGCCACCATTGCTACATCAAAAGACTCACTCGGCTCCAACCACTACCCAGTAATTATAGACTTCGACCATTCCCCTCCAAGCGGCTCTCAACCAATCTCGTCAAGCAAGTGGAATATTAACGCTGCTAATTGGACACTATATCCAGAGGCAATACTGCATGAGGTACGCAATTTTCAACACCGCGATTCAGCGATGGACGACTATAACCTCTTCATAGAAGCCCTGGAGCGCGCAGCCTTCAGCTCTATTCCTCTTAAGAAGAACCGCGTACAGAAGAAGAGTACTCTAACCATATGGTGGAACACAGACTGTTCTAGGCATGTCACTCTCCGACGTGCTGCTCTGCGGGAATACCGAAACCACCCATCCCAAGACACATTTCTCCGGTATCAGCAGGTGTCTGCCCGCACTAAGCGGTTCCTAAAAATGACAAAAAGACAGTCTTGGCAAGAATTCGGCTCCTCCTTGAACAGGCAGACCAAAATAGAAGAGGTACGGCAACGTATAAAAGTCTTGTGTAACAGAAAATATAGCCCGCAAGAACGCTCCGATGATACTACTTGGCTGGAGGATTTTGCTGATAGAATTGCTCCACCTTCTACAGCCCCTCCTCCATATAACTTCACCGAAGAAGACTCAAACCATTTTCTGTGCACTCCTTTCACCCTTAACGAACTTCGAGCAGCCCTCAAGAACTCAAGCAACACCTCACTAGGCACAGATGACATGCGATATCCCATGTTACAGCATTTACCTGAAGAAGCCCTAAACCTCTTACTCAACATCATTAATAATCTATGGTTAAGAAAGCTGATACCAGAAACTTGGAAGACTCATATAATAGTACTGAAACCTGGAAAAGTTCCAGGAGTTGTTACATTGTACCGTCCGGTAGCCTTATCCTCCTGTATAGGAAAAACCGTGGAAAGGATGATGAAAAACAGACTAGAATGGTGGCTGGAAGCTCAATCCCTGTTACCCACCACACAATACGGGTGCCGCAAAGTAAGGAGTACCTATGACAACCACAGCATCCTAGTTACGGCGATTCAGTAATCCTTTATGGAAAACCAATACCTTACGGCGTCGTTCATGGCCATATCCGCGGCCTACGACAACGTCCAAATACCAATCCTGATTGATAAGCTCATAGAACTAGGCCTTCCCTAGGACTTTGAAGCCGTAATTTATCAACTACTACGAACAAGAAAGCTGTTCTTCAGATATAAACACGTGCTATTAGGTCCACGACTTACCCAGCAAGGACTCCCGCAGGGAGCGGTATTAAGCCCACTATTGTATGCTCTAAATGTGCGGGACCTGGAGAAAATTCTTCCCCCTGAGGTGCAGATCATCCAATATATCGATGATGTATGTATATTCGCCTCTGCAGCTACTATCGCGATAACCAAGTTCATCCTTAAACAAGCCATCCTCATAGTTATCCACTGGCTCCAGCAACACAAACTAGAATTCTCGACTAGCAAATCCACTGCTGTCATATTTACAAGAAGAAGAATGCACCCCCCGATCTAAAATCTAGTTTTGGGTACATGTAGCGTACTGGTCAAATCTAGTGTCAAATTCCTCGGCCTAGTCTACGACTCACGATTAGCTGGGCAGCACACGCTCACCAACTCATCCCTAAACTAAAACAAGGACTCAACATTTTACGAACCCTGACACGAGTATGGTGGGGAGCCCACCCATCGATATTACTAATATTGTACCACGCTATAATCCGATCTAAATTTGAATACGGGAGCATGTTCTATTTCAGTGGTAACAAAAGGAACATAGATAAAGTGAAGAGCATACAGAATCAATGTCTCCGCACATGTCTGGGGGCTATGAAATCAACACCGATAAATGCCCTCTACCTGGAAGCCGCAGAAATGACCCTGAAATTCCGAACCCAGTTACTAGCTAACAAATTTTTATTAGCTCGAATACAAGATAAAAATTCAACTACTCTCCAATAAATCACCAACCTTCAGCAGCTGGTGGAAGAAAAAGGACCTCACTCTTACAACCAAAGATACCCACTGCTACAAAGCCTCGTTCTTCGGACAACTTTCCTCCCCGAACGGCCATTGCAGGAAGCAGCAACAATACACGACATTCCCTACCAAGAAAGCGTGAGGCCAATGTCGGTAAGCTGTATTCCGGCACACCCGAGATCCGGCCAGCCAATTCAGAAATTTTTTCAGGGGTATTTAACAGAGCATTGGCCAACTTCAATCCATATCTACACTGATGGATCGAAGATACCCTCACAGGGAGTAGGGTGCGCCATCTACTGTCCTGAGACGCTGCACGAGCAAAAATTCAGGCTACCAAATCATCTTCCAGTTTATTCAGCTGAAGCGGTTGCTATTATTCAAGCCCTTTTATATGCGAGAGAGTTTCCTCGGCGAAACGTCTTAATCTTAACGGACACTCCCAGCGTTCTCCGTACTTCAACAACTCCGGCCATGTAGACCACATTAGTATAATACAGAAAACCTACGAACTTGCGCAAGCGGGTTCCTCTGTGAACTATATATGGATCCCGGCCCATACTGGTATAATATTTAATGAACATGCAGATCAGTTAGCCAAGGAAGCATGTAATTCGGGCCAAGTTCTCATCCCTCCATACAACACCAAAGATTACCATGCAGCAATATCCAACCACATACATCAACAATGGGCCATGCTCTGGGAGGAAACAAAAAGACTCAAAGGACGGCAATACGCAAAGATACAGCCACAACCACCTCGTCGACCTTGGTTTACAAATTGTAACACGCAACGCAACTTCATAACATCCATCTCTCGTATGAGGTTTAACCATGGTGCGTTTCGGGAACATCTATATCGCATCCACGTAGCAGATACACCGCTCTGCCAATGTGACGGGCAATCAACGCAAGATCTCAACCAGATGTTCTTCAGGTGCCCACTATACCGACAGCAGCAGCAATCATTCATCAACTCCCTAGTGAGAGCAGGACAGCCGCTCCCAACAAGTATCACCGGACTACTTGCATCTAACAACAGGAAAATATACACCATTATTAGAGACTTTATAAAAAATACAGAAATATACATTTAATGTAATAATACATGTAATATACACGTAATATAATGTAATGAAACAAAACGAGTGTTTATGTATTTTAAGCTGGCTGTATGGTATATCAAATCCTAAAGACAAAACACTGCATATGATGAAGACTCAACATACTTCTTGTTGTGGGGCACCAATTGGGCACACACTTTCGCCAGGTCAGTCTTTCCGTTTCATGGTGGTGTGAACACTTCAGTTGCTCAATCCGACATCGGCGGTTACGGCTTTCACTGTAACTCGGCGGTTCTAGGTAACGAGTCCATAAACCAGCTGGACAATGTCATCGGTAATCCAGTGTGGGGTTCCAGACAGTGCATCATCGGATAACGACACCCGTCCTTCCCTGAAGCGCTTGTGCCACGCTTTGTCCTTTGCAAGGTACATGCGTGTTCACCGTACACTTGTGACATTCTTCGATGAATGTCCGTACCCCTTACTCCTTCCGCTCTCGGAAAACGAACAACGCCTCTTCGCTCTTCTTTTGACGCCTCCATTTCACTACTTACAACACGAATGAGCGCTGGATGACTGACGCATGCTTTTGTTAGCTTTGTAGTCACGTGACTTTCACTCGTGACGACCTAGCGGCGGGCATGTGGACTTCCGCGCTCTGATCATAAACCCTCTTTGTTACTGACGAAACGATATTACCATTCTGTCACTGACTTGCGCATTCCAGACTCCAGCTCGTTTATTTTTTAACGTTCCTTATATTTATCAGAATTCTGTATATACCGAAGTAAAAGAAAAGTTGTTAACGTGCAACCAGAATACATCTTTTAACGAGAATCACAACTAGATTTATGTGGTTGATGCTCGTTAGACAAACGAATATGGATCACCGTACACTTAAAAATCCTTGTATCGTACCTATTCAGAATAAACTTCGCGCTTACATTTGGCATCACATTTGCGGCGGAATAACTGTTCACCAAAACGGCATAACGATGTCCGTAATCTAGAGTGAATGTTCAGTGTCGTATGGTTTAAAAGTCGGGGTTCCTTGGTTATTCTTTGCTTTTGCTGTTTAAATAACCATTTGTATGATATAATCGATGGAAATATATCAATGATCGCCGATGAAGGAATACGTCACAGTGAGATAAAAGGTGTACCCGATTACCCATGCTCATTAGCCAATGTTTTGAGAAATTTTGGCTTTGAGCGACGATTGTTTTTTAATATTTATTACTAAAAAGTAACACAGCAAGTATGTGTATAGAAAATGTATTTTGGCAATATTTATTTACGCGATTAAGACATTAAATATTTGTGGCTCTACCTGCGTACTGGATACAATTGACCGGCACATCTAGTGAGAAGTTGTATTCATACTAACATCGATAACGCAACAATATACCCTTTAATGCTGTTAATAGGAAAATTAATTTGACAGCATATAAAATACCGCTGCTCGCAAATTTTGAGGTATCGTATGTTATTCCTCCGCGTGGACACACATTATAAAGAGCTGAAAACGGCTCACCCCCGGCTATTGTATGGCCGAATGGTAGAGGGGAGATAGAAGACAGGTCTGCCCACTTCCTCTTGAGGACAATAAGGGATTCAAGAAGCCAGAGATAATACCTTGCATTCTGGAGCAGGTGGAAGAGATATCCTACTCGGTCTCTCCTGTTTTAGTATTTCATAGCTTTTCATTCCGATTCCATGCGTATGCCTGCATGTTTTTCTGTATAAACTACTGAGAGGTTCCATCCCTGTTTCTCGTCACTACGTAATGTCCGATGAAATGCTCTAATATCAGCATCACAGTGACTCGTGAATTAAATTTATTTTATTTTGCGTTTGATTCTGTATGACACATACAGAACCTTAGAAAATGTAACTCAAGCAAAAACTTACACTTTAACTGAACAATTTTAAAAAATATATATAGTTGAGGGAATAATGCCTTGAGCTGGCATGTGATAAGACCACTACGTCAGTATCGTCAGCCATGACCTCTATAACTTGACCCCCAGATGCTCCATCCAAAAGTAAATTAAAAGTGATAATAAATGTACTACAATATAAAACGGTAAGTTAACATCTATGTTCATTTTTGTTTAAATTTTTTTAATTCCTACGAGCGAAAGATGACAACGGGACTTGGACTGGAAAAAGAATGACGGGAAAAGAGAAATAAAGACTCCGAAGCCAGTAGGAGTACCCACCAGTACATTTACTGGATGAGTTGTGGCATTGTCTCTTTGTTTTATCGCTGGCTACAGCTTTGGAGCGAACATTGTGTCCACTTGAGAGACACAACATTGTTAGCTCCTTCCTATAAAATCAAACAAGCAATATGCTTTATAGTCATTCCTGTTCATTAAAGTTTAGTGCAACATACTACAGCATCACGATTTTATAGCTGATTATAAATTTAAAAGTCCAGCGATTGGTTAGGAATCATACAAAATATTTCCTACGATACAAATAAATTGTACTCGTCTGGTAACAGAACACAAGATGATATACTGTTAGTAGCCAGTAGGAACTTGATCTCAAGTTTTTTTAAATATTTTACAAGCTCCATTGCAATGTCCAAAATATTGTTTGGTATTTTTTGTGTTTATCTCTTTCCATTAAAAATAACACACATTAAAACGTTCCGTGTTGTCTATTTGTCTCTCTGGCTTTTGTCTATAGCTTGAAACTATTTGGCACTATGAGAGACAAACTTAATTGAGCTAATTTTCTGATAATTCTTGATTATCTACAATCTGTAAATAAAATCAATAACTTCCATAGAACGAAACAAATTGAGGTTGTATAATTTAATTTAATTAGGATGAAGCCCACACTCCGGTGGCAACGCTCTCTAAAATTTCAATTTCATATTGTTTCAACATTTTGTATAAATTATTCATTAATTCTCTTGGTAACTTATTCCAATCTCTGACCCCCCTTTCCTACGAAAGAAAATCCTTCCACACCCTTGTGCCTGAACTCGAGTGCAAGCTTGTGGTCATAGTCATCTATATTTCCTTCCATGAATTACTTTTAATTCTTACACCAATATCTTTCTACAGTTCATCACCAATATATTCGCATGTTCACCTCTTTCTGTGATGGGTCTTAAATCGTTATATTTAATAATATGCTGTTATTTATACACAAATTGGTATTTACAGGGAAGCAAGTTTTTCTATTTTTATTTTTATTATTATTATATTTTTTGTCTAAATGACTTAACCGTATCATTTCAGATAAGTGAGTTCACACATATTTCTGATTCTTTCAGTAACAGTCTATTTCTTTGTGCCTACTAGTTTTAAGGGGTGTAAGGGTTTGGGAGAGACTATTTTAGCCTCTTCCACACAAATGGCAACCTCTCCTTCACATGGTGCACCCCGTTTGCACGGACGAGGCTCTGGTAATTGAAAGATTCCCGGAAGGAGTAGACCACTGCTTGCCAACGGCCTACGAAAAGAGGGCGGAAGGGCAAGGTGTGTTTCAGCGCACCCTCTTACCCTTGGGATTGGGAACGGCCCCTGAAAGTGGATGAATCAGATATGATCAATGGCATGGGGATGCAGAAGGCAATGGGAAACCACTGCATTAAAGACCCTAAGGGTATTCCGAGGCTATGTAATCCTCTCAAATTACATTTAGTATGATGGCTTCTTCCTGGGTAAAATATTCCGGAGGTAAAATAGTCCCCCAATCGGATCTCCGTGTGGGGACTGCTCAGGGAGGAGTCATCAGAATGGATAGACACATTCTACGAGTCGGAGCGTGGAATGTTAGAAGTCTGAATGGGGCTGGTAGATTAGAAAACTTAAAAAGAGTGATGGAACGGCTTAAATTAGATGTTTTTGGGATTAGTGAGATTAAACGGAAGGACGCACAGGATTTCTGGTCGGGTCACTGGTCACTGGTGTAGAATTTGTAATGAATGAAAGAGTAGGGAAACGGGTGAGTTATTGCGAACAGTTTAGTGACAGGATTATTTTGATGAGATTAGAAACTAAGCCCTCCACAACCTCGTTGGTGCAAGTGTACATGCCAACGTCACAAGAAGATGATGAATAAATAGAGAAAATATAATCTGCAATTGAAGAATTAATCCAATGTGTTAAAGGGGAGGAAAATCTAATAAACATGGGTGATTGGAATGATGTAGTGGGAGAAGGAAAAGAGGAGGATACTGTAGGAAGTTTTGGTTTAGGAGAAAGAAATGAGTGAGGAAGCAGAATGTTAGAATGTTGTGAAATATGTAAACTAGTCGTGGCGGACACACTATTTAAGAATCATGCTAGAAGGATATTCACCTGGAAATGTCCAGGGGATACAGGCAAATATCAGCTTGATGATATCATGGTCAAACAGAAATTCAAGAATCAAGTTCTACACTGTAAAACATACCCAGAAGCAGACATAGACTCCGACCATAATCTGATAATTATGAAGTGCAAGCTGAAATTCAAGGGAATAAAGAAGCAATACAAGCAGAATAGATTGGAATTGAATAAACTGAAACAATATAACATGAAAGAAAAGTTTTAAGAAATTGTAGACGTGGGTCTAAGTAGTAACTCTGAAAAGGGCTCAACTAGGGATGAATTGAATGTATTAAAAACCGATATAATGAAAGCTGGTAAAGAAATATTAGGCTTTTGGGAGCAAGTCGCCCGAAAACCTTGGATCACAAAAGAAATTTTAGAGTTGATAGATCAGAGGAGAAGGCACAAAAATGCTCAGGATGAAGCAGGAAATGATCAATACAGACAATTTAGAAAACAAATAAACAGGAAATACAAAGAAGCAAAAGAAAGATGGCCGCAAGATAAGTGTAAAGAAGTAGAAAAGGAAATGGTTGTAGGTAAAGTAGATGTGGCATATAGGAAGATCAAACAGAATTTTGAAGAAATGAAGAAAAGAGGTATAAACATTAAAGCTGCTGATGGGAAACCTCTTCTAAGTTCAGACAGTAGGTGAAGATCAGTTTGGGTTTACAAAAAGCCGTGGTACCAGAGAAGCAATTCTGGCATTAAGATTAATACTTGAAGGGCGGATTAAGAAAAACATAGATACTTTCATGGCGTTTATTAATTTAGTAAAAGCTTTTGACAATGGTGGGTGGGACAAGATTTTCAACATTTTAAAAAAGTCGAGTCTAAAATACAGATATAGGAGGATACTTTGTAATCTTTATAAGAATCAAGTAGCTATAATAAAAGTAGAGGATCGAGAGATACATGCATCAGTTAAAAAGGGTGTGAGACAAGGTTGTAGTCTATCCACATTAATATTCAACTTGTATGTAGAAGAAGCAAAAAGGAAGTAAAATAAAGATTTGAATGTGTTATAAACATTCAAGGAGAAAAAAATCAATATGATACGATTTGCTGATGGCATTGTCTTATTAGCAGAACAGGTTGAGGATATTGAGAAGTTATTGAATATCATGAAAAATACTGAAGGAAGCTTTGGACGGAATATAAATAAAAGCAAGTGATTAAATGTAGCAGACATGATACCAATACTAGTAGATTATATATAATAATATAATCGAATGCAATTGGAGAAGTAAGTGAATTCTGTTACTTGGGAGGAATAATTACAACCGATGGCCGAAGCAGGAATGATGTTAAAAGCAGAATAGCACTAGCAAAAAGAACCTTCATGAAAAAGATAAATCTTTTAGTTTCAAACATTGATCTATGAATTAGAAAGAACTTGTGAAAACTCTGCGTGTTTAGCACAGCACTGTATGGTAGCGAAACATGGACTTTAGGAATGCCAGACAGAAGGAAAATTGAAGCATTTGAGATGTGTTGCTATAGAACGGTGCTAAAAATTAAGTGGACTGATAAAGTACGAAATGAATGAGTTTTGGAAATGATGGATGTGGAAAAAAGTTTGTGGAAGAGTCTTACAGAAAGAAGAGACAGGATGGTAGGTCATATTTTGAGACATGCAGGATTGGTTAATTTGCTAGTGGAGAGAACAGTGGAAGGTAAGAACTGCAGAGGAAGGCAGAGATTATAATATTTGAAGCAGATAATTGAGGACGTGGGTTGTAAAGGGTATGTTGAGATGATAAGGCTAGCGCAAGACAGGGAGGGATGAAGGATTGCATCGAACCAGTCTAGAGACTGATGACAGCAAAAAAAAAAAATATTAACTAGTTTTAGAAATTAACAGCACTGATACGAAATAATTTAAACAATTTAATAATTGGAACTCTATCGATTTATCAGAAATGACAATCTTACCCATGTCAGTTAATTGTTGTAATCATTAATCATCTGTGCTGATGAAAGAAATTTTTTAAAATATTTCTGCAAACTGTGTAAGATTTATGAGAATGTAATGTTTGTGAAACTCGCAATATTGAGGTGGAAACCGAAACTTCTTCAAGGATGCGCATGGATGATTACTGAGAAAATGTCTATAAAACGCAATGAGGTTTCCCTGTAAGCAGGGGCAGCAAGATTTTGTACTCACTTGATTTACACTGCTCTTGACTGAAGTGCTAACACTCTTTCACACCTGAGTCCGTACTTCTTGTATCATCATCTTATATAAAACCATGAAACAAATATTACTTAAGATGCATGAAAATATTTTGAAAGAGTACAAAATATTTAAACAAAATTCATAGTACCCTTTTATAAACGCAGACCAAAACTGCTCCAGTTTAGGTATGCTGTGCAGCTTTCACACAGTTATTAAAATAACATGAAATACGATCAGTTCTACAGGAATATCAGAAATACTAAATTCCTTTTACAAAAAATGCAATATTACGTTCAGCTGATTACAGTACTAGGATAAATTAGATGTTGTCGGAACATGTTCTTCACATCAATCAGAACACCATGTAGTTGGCATGTAGTTTGGCTTTAAGAGTTACGATCTCGCTATGGCAGACTCAAATCAACATGGATTCAGAAAAGGCCGATGCTGCGAAACACAACTTGCTCTTTTAATTCACGACTTGAGCCGTATTATAGATGAGCAATCCCAGGTGGATTTAGTTCTATTAGGCTTTAAAAAAGCTTTGACACTGTGCCTCACACTAGGTTACTTAGGAAACTTCGTGGCTACGGCATATCTAGACAAATATGCGACTGGGTTGCAGACTTTCTGGAGGGCAGAACACAGTGTGTAGTTCTCGACGGTGAGCGTTCATCACTTACTGAAGTGAGGTCCGGGGTTCCTCAGGGAACCGTGATAGGGCCTCTGTTGTTTCTCATATACATTAATGATTTGTGCGACATAATAAGGGGGATGAAAAGATTATTTGGCGATGATGCTATTATTTATCGTGAAATCACAACCCAGGACGACTGCGCTTTGTTACAAGACGATATTATGAAAATAATTGCGTGGTGTAAAGATTGGCAGTTGGAGTTAAACGCTAAAAAATGCCAAGTAAAGCATGTAAGTAAAAAGGTGACACCATTTAGCTTTGAATATACTATTAATGGCACTGTCCTTAGAACGGTAGATTCCGCTAAATACCTAGGTGTAACAATTCGTAATAATTTGTCATGGAATGAGCATATCGAGAATTTAATTGGGAAAGCAAATCGTATGCTTCGATTTGTAGGTCGTAATTTAAAACAATGCACTCCGGACGTTAAATCGATTGCATACAAGTCACTAGTGCGGCTTCACTTAGAATATTGTTGCTCTGTATGGGGTCCCCATCAAAAGGGATTAATGAAGGCATTAGAGATGGTCCAAAGAAGAGCCGCCCGATTCGTGACAGGTATATATAGTTGGAGGGAAAGCGTAAGTGCGATGTTGAAGGAGTTAGGTTGGGAAGACCTGGAGCACCGAAGGCGTTGCTCTCGACAGAAGCTAATTGAAAAATTCTCGACTGACGTATTTCGGAATGACAGTAAACAAATATTGCTACCAGCAACATTCATATCCCGGAATGACCGCGAAAATAAGATAAGAGAAATCAGGGCCAGAACCGATTCATTTCTGTACTCATTTTTTCCACGAGCGATTAGGGAGTGGAATAGAAAGTACTTACTGGGCGACTAAACATAAAATCCGACAGGAGTAGCTTTCGATAAAGTACTCCGGCCATCCTGCTCTGAGTTTTCCATGGTTTCCCCGGATCGCTCCATGCGAATGCTGGGATGGTTCCTCACAATAGCCCATGGGCGCCTCCTGCCATATCCCGTATATCCCTTTCAAACCATTACCTTCCCGGATAGGTGCAATGCACCCTCCGCCACACACTTTTAGTGAATCGCGGAGTAATAGTAATAGTAATCAGGAATAAGGAACGTAAGGAATTCCTAACCGCGGTTTTTCGTATTTATGTAGTAGAATAGTGGATATTTTCATAATTTGTTCACCAAAAGCTACGAGCTGTAGAATAAAAGTAATACAAAACACATTTCCGTCATTCTCTTTCATTAGACAGCTCGTGATATCCAGGAATGTGAAATTTTTTATTTGTTGGTTATTATTAACTGCGATAGGAATCGTGCTCCTGTGGAAATTTCTCTACATACACTCTTTCCTTACGATAGCCCATAGACGCCTCCTGTCATATCCTGCATATTCCTTACCACGCATAAACCTTTAGTCATTACGACCACTTTGTAGTGAATTGCGGAATAATCGTAATAGTAAGATTCAGAGAAATTTTTACTTCAAACCTCTTTGCAGTATTAGGCATATCGTTTATCATATCCGTACAACATGTTCCAGTTCCTGACTCCCCTAACTACAAATGCTAATTTCCCCACTCCTTACGTTTCAAATCAAGGTCATCTTTCCCGTTCTATAAACTGCTTCTAAATCTTCACCGTAATATTCATCCAGGCCTTATACAGGCCCAGAATTCTCTTTAGGCACCTTTTATCCTCCCACAATTCCTACGCTAGCTCATTTATCATTTCAGTTACTGAATGCATCCTATAGTAACTTCCACACACAAATCTAGGTTCCCTCCTTTACACTACCTCCTATATCATCACAACATACTCTAATGAGGACCAAAATTTTGTAAGCCATCTCTCTTTTACTTTCCGTTCAGGAACCAATGATTACCTCACTTTATGAGGTGGCCAATTACGAACTAAACTACCATACGGGAAGTAAGTAAACTTCACCATCTTTCAGTAATTATTTATTCTGCCTGTTAATGGGTTTTATGTTAGTTTGAGAAACGTTTGGTTTGGAGACGAACACTGTAAAATACCTTCGAAATAATATACGTGATTACAGAAAACCTAAAGTTAACATTAAAGTTCTAATCCAATTGCTGTATCTTATCATCACTTACGAGCAGATATGGTATGATGCAAAAAAAAATAGCGGAACTTCCTGTAAATCCCACATGGAAACATTTTTACGGAGTTTAACGCTCACAAATGATCAAGTTTGATCATCTCTACTGTGCTATGAGTAAACGCCAGAGCGTCTGTGTGTGTTTAACGTAAGCATACTGGACCGTGCCTGGTTTAACATCGGGCCTCTCTGCGGCTTTTAGGCGGTTACCAGCAATCACCTAGGCGGATGCTGGGACAGTCCGCAATTTTCATACTTACAATACAGAACGTAGATCACACGTTTAAAAGACAGAAGAAGACGCTTAAACTCCGCCTTTAATATAGAGCCCAACGCGGAGGTGAAAGGCAAGTGCATTTGAATCTCCGCTTTGTACAAAGAGCTGATTTTTAATCACTGAGAGATAAAGATACCAGGAATGCCTCCTCGCACGAACATTACAGATGTAGTATTACTCAAAACTTTACAGTTAGTAACCCCGTTCTCCCTGTCCCTCTACCGATAGAAAAATTCGCTGACAGCAATAAGGGTTGTCCGACGATTAATTAAGAGACTGTGATTTGCTTCACAGTAGTAAGTTATTAGACAAATAGCTACACGATTAAAAAATGGCTAGGCACTGTCTCCTAGCGATTCGAGAAGGAGTTATCAGTCTGACACCACGCCAAAAGCAAAATGCCTGGTAGACGGAAACTCCGTCACGAAGGCCTCTAATGACCTCGACATCGACGAGGCATCAAGCCCAAATTAAAAAAAAAAAGAAGGTAGCACCGAGCCTGTTGCGAGAGTGTCAACACTTGTCCTTTCATTCCAGAGGAAACAGGTTCCGTCTGGGCATCCTGATCTCGGTTTTCCATTATTTGCCGGGATGGTCCCTTCATTCCCTCAAAAGGCCATAGCTGAATACCTTCCAGTTCCTTGTACCCAATACTCTTCCGCCTCTAGTGACGTCGACAAGGCGTAAAACACTAAAAAAATAAACTAAGGTGGCCGAACTACCCTCTGCAGCAATGCCATAGCATACATTGTTTATGTTTAAAATCAAGGCAGTACTCGATCACTTATAAAATTTTTACTTTGATTCCTGATCAAGGAAGTTATTCCACCTGAATCTTTATTTTCTGTTCGTTTTGAAGTGAGCAAAATGTTACGTCTCAGGTCACAATAAGAATAATCCTTCCTGTTCCTGTAAATAATTTTATTCAATCCCACAAAACAACAAAAGTGGATACAGGTGATATTCACATTATTAAATACGCACCTCACTTTGGTGGGCACACCTTCATTATACATTAATAACCTAACATATCCTACAATCAGAAGGTTTGTTGGAACTTCCTGAAAAAATATAACATCTAGGGAAACCTGTCCCTTCCCTCCGAGCTAAAGGTCAATGTAAGGGCCTGTAAAAATTTTGGTCCAATCAGTAATCAAATTACCGAGCGTGGTGGGTGAGCGATTAATGTTCTGTCCTCGCATTCGGGAGGATGCCTTTCGAATCCGGGTCCGGGCATCCAGATTTGGGTTTTCCATGGTTTCCCCAAATCACTCCAGCCGAATAGCGGGATGCTTCCTTCAAAAAGCCATGGCCGAATTCCCTCCTGTTTCTGGTACCAAGTCCCATTCCGCCTCTAAGGACCTCGACGTCGACGAGTAAAAAGCAATAAGAAAAAAAGAAGGAATCATGTTGGGGACCTATGTTTTCTCGCAGCAAACATCCATCAACTTTGGGGGGTACCAGTCACACCGAAAGCATTTTAATAACTTTAGTAAACGAATATTTCAATTCACCCATGTTTTACTGTTCTGAAATGTTCTCTGATTAAGGGCTGGTTGTAAATGTCCTCCACAGCAATTCTTGGCACATTTCTTTTAAATTGGGTTTGATTAGGTCATTTATAGTTAAAAAATTATTTCTTACCAAAAATATAATCTCCTGAGTGCTTTTATATCCCTTAAATTTTACTGGACTAGCTGACTCATGACAAGATGTCACGAAAGATACACGGTGTATACCAAAGTTGGCGGTTAGTAGTAGGACATAAGAAGAACCGACACATTTGAAGCTATTGTTTATTTGCTAACTGAAACAGATACGTAGCAAAACACTTACAACGTTTTACGAAACAATTACAAGTTAACCCGTAACCAGTAAGGTGGGGTCCTGGGAGCCCCAGCCAGTTTTGTTTATTCTGTAATTCCCATACCCGACGCTTGTAGGAGCTGTGATTCCCAGTACCTTTCAGGCAGTAGCTTCTAAGCTGTTGACCGAAGTGGTTGTCTTGCGGTAAGTGATTTATGAGTTTTATACAACAATTATCCGAGTGTGGGGTCCGTGTGACCCCACCATATCGTTAGTGAAACTTTTTTAATAAAATTAATTTATATTTTTTCAGTCAAAAATGGCATATTCACAACGACATTCAATGAATGTTAATGATCCCAATTTTCTGGAATGGTTGGAAGAAGCTATGAGCGATTGTGGAAGTGACGAAGATCTAGAAAGTGACCATGATTCGAATTCGGAGATAGATTATGGGACCGATGACAATCAAGAAAATGAAGTTAAATCAGGTATTTCTTTGCAAAATTTAGAAAAAGGAGTGCAAAAAAATGTTGCATCTCAGGGCATGATAACGCACAACTATTTTGGAAAAAATAGGTTCAAGTGGTGTGCCACACCACCTGCCATAAATGTAAGAACCCGTTCCCATAATATAATTGTCCATTTACCAGGAGTTTTAGGCCCTGCTAAGCAACTAAGGAAAAGTTGCTCTGAGCTAGCTGCTTGGTCTTGTATATTTACAAATGATATTTTAGATGAAATATTATTATGCTCAAATAAAAAAATGGAGGCCATAAAAAATAACTTTACAGATAACAAATATTTGGTAGCAGATATTGATCTTGTGGAGTTGAATGCATTCTTTGGCCTTCTCTTTTTCACGTCTATTTTCAAGTCGAATGATGAGGATTTGACATCAATTTTTGCAACTGATGGGACAGGCCGAGAGATTTTCAGATGTACTATGTCTGAGAAACGATTTGCTATAATTTTAGCTGCCCTCCGTTTTGACGATTCATGCACTAGACAAGAGCGTACAAAAACAGACCCAACCGCAGCAATTTCTCATATATTTGGTCTATTTCTAAAAAATTGCAAAGAAAATTATTTTATTAGCGACCAGGTATACATTGATGAAATGCTTATTGGTTTTCGAGGGAGGTGTAAATTTAGAATGTATATCCGAAGTAAGCCAAGAAAATACGGTCTAAAAATTCTTGCAATCAATGATGCAAAAACTCATTATTTTTTAGACGGTTACATTTATGCTGGTAAAGGAAGTGAAAGCAATACTTTGTCAGAAGAGTAGAAAAAATTTGCAAAACCAACGCAGGCTGTCCTTAGGCTGACAAAGTCAATTGAAGGAACCAACCGCAATATTACGGCTGACAATTGGTTCTCAACCATTAAACTTGTGAGAGAGTTGAGGAAAAGGGAACTTACCTATGTTGGGACTTTGAAGAAAAATAAAAAATAAATCCCAAAAGAATTTCTTCCCTCAAAAGCAAGGAAATGCGGAACATCAGTTTTTGGCTTTGGGGAAAATATTACTTTAGTATCCTATGTCCCCAAACCAAGAAATGCAGTGGTTTTAGTTTCCTCGATGCATCACAGTGCTACTGTTAATGACGAAACCGGAAAGCCTGAAATAATACATTATTATAATGCTACGAAAGGAGGAATCGATGCTCTTGACGAGAAATGCACAATATACTCCACAAACAGAAGAAGCAGAAGGTGGCCACTCACGGTATTTTATGCGATGCTGAATATTTCTTCTGTAAATTCATATGTGATTTATTCATCAATGCCGGAAAACGGACAATTATCCAGGTTTGATTTTATTAAAAATTTGGCGAGGCAGCTGGTTGAGCCACAACTTCAGAGGAGGGTAACAAACCTGCACATACCGCGTGAACTTAGACAATCGATTGCTAGGTTGGTAAGTTACCAAATACCAAAGCCTTCAGCTGTACCTGATAAAAGAATAAGGTGTGGGAAGTGCCCAAGGAGCAAGGATAAAAAAACAAAGGTTTACTGTGCTCATTGCAGTACACCAATATGCATGGATTGTGCCGTGAGTGTCTGTGAAGACTGCCTGTAAGAGTGATTGTGATTTGTGAACAATTTTTTTTAAATTATCTTTTGTCCAATTTTTTTTATGTTCGTTGTATAGTAAAAAATATAAATCAACCTCAATTTTTAAGATTTTTTATGTACTTATGTCTGAATATCAATGTTTAATATTTTGTAATTTTAATTTTTACAGTTTTGCGTTTTCTTAAATATACTTTTTTTTTATAAAATCCAAATTTACATTTATTGTGTTCAATCCCATTTAGATACCTTTAGATATGATGTGTGATTGCAAAAAAAAATAAATTGTTTTGATTTTAATTGAACATTAACACTGACATTTTGAATAACAAATATTGGGGTTATGGAACAACTTATGGACCATACTGGTTACGGGTTAAAACATGTTTCCACAATAGAAATAAAAATATCCTAAAAGCTTCTTACTCCCTCTTTTCTTTTTTGGTTTGTTTGTGGCTTTACGCCTCGTCGACATCGAGGTCATTAGAATCAGGAAAGAACTAGGGGCAAGGAATAGGAAACAATTTGGCGATGGTGTTTTGAAGGAACCATATCGGCATTCGCCTGGAGTGATTTGGAGAAACCGTGGAAAACCCAACTCGGGATGGCCGGAAAGGGATTCGAACCAACGTCCTACCGAATGCGAGGCCAGAAAGTTAACCGTTCAAACACCACGCTCTGTTTCTTACT
This sequence comes from Vandiemenella viatica, assembly GCA_031002005.1. NCBI lineage: Eukaryota > Metazoa > Arthropoda > Insecta > Orthoptera > Morabidae > Vandiemenella > Vandiemenella viatica. Next base: position 41,591,394 of record CM061921.1, on the reverse strand, counting down.
CCTGAAAATGCCCACAGCTTATCAATATATCTGTGATATGTGGTGTTGCTATGTAGTGGTAATGCGATCTCTTTATCCACACCAGCGAAGCCTAGCAGCTCGTGTCTGAACTATCACATACCCCTGACCTTGATTGTCATAATTTTGCTATTTAAGGGATGAATTTTGAAAAATTCATTTCTTGATTAATGACGTCACCAAAGCGAAGATATTAATTGTTGAAATTATAAGTATTTTGGTTAAGTATGAAGTGAGAATGATGATTTATCACAAAAAAATAATATTGACACAAATATACAAAACATCTCTGCATGTGATCTCTGTGAGTTAAAAGGATATTCTCGACTGTTTCTGGAGGCTGCCGAAGGAAAGGAAACGTTATCCTTCAGAAATTCTACGTTGCCAACCCGAGGCGTGCAACGTTCCGCTTCGATTCGTGTTAGAAGCTCCTCCGATACCTCGGCTTCAGCATAGAGGGAGCCGATGTATGCCCGCTTTACGTCTGTTTCTAACCTTTCTCAAAACGCTGCAGATATTGAGCAACTGTTATTTTATACACAACCGTTACAGATACTTAATGAAGATTTATTGCTAGAGAGGAATATATGAAGCGCTTTAGACTGTAGTGGGTGCTCGTTTGGGAGGGAGGAAAGGGTGAAAACTTTCTTACTCCTCTTTTTAATATCTAATAAAAACCATATGTTGCTTATTTCTTTGGTACTCATACTGGTGTACAGGCTGAGGCTTATTTATTTTTAACATTAACACATTTAATCTGAAATCTATGATCATGCAAGCCTCGCCTTACAAATGTCAACATTAATAAACAAACAACAACATTGAAGCACTACCACATTACTAAGTGATCATGAAACAAATTCGATATCATTAACTCCTTTGGGACAAAAAAAGCTTCACATTTGGTTGGAATGAAAGTTGCTTTAATAACAATCGGGATGTTTCATTTCAAAAATCAAATACAATTATAACATGAACTACATTGATTGGAAATGCCGGGAACCAGAATAATTTAAATTATCCACCAAGTGTGGTTATAGGAAAGCTCCCGAAGTTTGTCTCAACTAACTCAATACTTGTCGGAGGCGAGAACTTCCAATCATTCAAAGTTTCCTTTGGAAAGGTTGTTACAGAGTTGTACCCAATGACTGCAAGTAGGTACCACACTGAACAGTTCGTTGAATTCTTACCGTGATGGCGATAGGCGTCCCTCGACGGCGAAAATGTTGTCCAAAAGGAATTAATGATATTGAATTTGTTTCATGAGCACTTAGTAATGTGGTAGTGCTTAAATGTTGTTGTTTGTTTATCAATGTTGTCATTTGTAAGGCAAGGCTTACATGGTCGTAGATTTGAGATTAAATGTGTTAATTATAAAAATAAATAAGCCTCAGCTTGTACGCCAGTATGAGTACCAAATAAATTAGCAACATAGGGTTTTCATTTGATAGGAGTAAGAAAGTTTTCACCCTTTCTTCTCTCCCAAACGAGCACCGACTACAAGATGTAAGTATATGAAGAACTGGAAATGCCCGTCACGTGTATAAGCTGATATTCAGAAACAGCGTACAGAAATGAACAACCTACTTTTTGAAGTCCTAAATCAATTAGAACGCAATGAGTTGATTTAAAACATAGCCACTAATGGTAGTAGCTACAGAGTCGGCAAATCTGCAACAAAAAACTTTGTAAAATAAACTTAAAACCGAATAAAATACGTATTGTTTATAAATATTGCAATAACATAAATGAATCAGATAATCAATTGAAAGGTATATAACACCTAAAGCAGGGTGTGAATTGAAAGGAGTTAAATTTCAGAGAGAGTGGCCTGATGAATAGGTGGTTAAGGCGTCTGATTGCAGATCGAAATGTCCCCAGTTCGAATCCCTGTCTCTGCGAGGATTTTCAAATACCTTCAAGCTCACCTTTCCTCTGGCACAGCTTGTTGTGTAATGTGTAGTACGCCAGAACGCTTCTGTGGTTCGGATACCATGTTAAGCTTTGGATTGACACACAACTCTTTTAAACCAAAATAGTCAAGAACTACCTGATCTGCCCACGGCCCTGATGACAAAACCTTTCTCAATGAACCGTCTACACGACAAATTATAACTTCATTCTTGCGAATAATATGATGCCGCGCGTACTCTGAAAACATGACAAAAATTTCAACTGCAAGACGTAATTAACCTTTAAATCGATACTAAATTGTGGACTCTTTTATGGCAATTCCTCAGCTTTTCGATGGCACATCGTAGTGAAATTTACCCTATTTTAAAGCAAAACCATGCGCCTTATATTAATCAAAACCCAATAATAATCCAAAGAATAGTTTTTTCGAAAATCGCGTTCACGAAACAAATTATCAGCTTTACATCATATCAAAAACATGCAGTATTTTAGTTGCGGGGTCACAGACTAAAAACTTATCCGAAAATACATCAATATCCTACCATTAGTTTCTGCAAGACTCGTATTCAACGAAAAAATATCCTAAATTTCTCATTTTTTCAACTCATATTTTGACATATTCTATTTTACCCGTAAGGGCACGGGCTGTACATGAATAGAAACCCCGTCATAATTTGACAAGTAGTTTCTGATGAACGCCGTTCATCGAAAGACAAAAACAATTTTTTATATTAAAAAAAATAGATTCATTTCCAATAGCTTATTAACAGTATCCACAAAAATTTTTTTTTTTTTAAATCTCAAATGTACATACTTTTTCCTGGTTACAGTTGTATTACAAGTATAGCTGTTTGAGATGTTTATCGCCAGCTAGCCCGTCCACCATCCAGCAGTCGGTACCAATGAACACAGGAGTCAAATGCTCTTCATGATCATATAAAATAAGGTTGATAGCATTAGAAATCAAATATTACCGTAGCCTTTCTGCGCGGAAATGTCTTTTGGATGCGCAACATGTCCGCCACACTGTCACTCCGAGTAAAAAGGCCAGTGTACTGCCAATAGTATCGTCACAACGACATGCAGAGTAGACGTAAATAACGACCATGTCTTCCACTAATAGATACGCTCAATTTTATCTGCCGGATTTACCAAAGATATCCTTCTCTTTGATGTCGGCTTTGACGGCTTTGACGGAATGCTCGCTGTATGTATCACCTGTGCGGTCCTAGTAGTAGACGCGACCGTCGGATCACCCGCCACACGTGATGTTTCGGCTCTGTGACTTTCGCTTAACTTTCTCGTTACTTCCGCAGTCGTGATCTTTGAATTTTTCGGTTCCTTGGACTCTCTTCCATCCTCTCGAGTCGTTTCTTCGTAGCTTCTGGCGCATCTTACCCTTGTATTGGGGCTTCATTACTTGCATCGTGGTGATTTTTACAATTTCCAATATTCTGTGGCTGAAAAAGTTTGAACTATTAACTATAGTGTTTTGTGGTAAAGCAATTTTACGAATCACGACAGGTTTTACACGTAGGTATGGAAATAACAAGTCTATATTGTTCCGTTACGGAGGTAGGATTGATTCTTTATTCGGCTGGAGCTCGAGATACAACTTGACACGCCAGTCACTAGAATACCCAAGCACGCAGGCACACAGGCATACCTGGAGAAAAATGTCAAACATATACGACATATGGATACGCAGCTAGAAACATACTAAATATAAGGAAAACGATCTCAACATCGGCACTTCAGGCACAGGAACAATTTTTAAAACGTATTTACAGTAAAATGAATATTTTTGTTGGATACGTCTCCAGTATAACTTAATTCACATCTTTTATTTATGACAACTTTTTATACTTAGCTTACAGGATTACATTACATTAGAAATTTCGATTTTCCGAATACATCGTGCAGAAAGTATTCGCGCTACTCAGTTTACCTAACATATACTAATTCATTTTCGTACATTGTAGAACTTTTTTTGGTAATAGGAATGCTGGCAACATCCGGTAAGTAATTTTCCTTAATGGAATCAACTGGATCAAATCAACGACCATCGCATTTTTGTTTATAGAACAAGACGAAGTCGGCATGCATATGTCGGCTGAATATGCCAATTCAGACCAAACTTTATATTACGGGTAAAATTTAAAATGGTTTACGGGTCAGACACGATAGTGAGATATTGTGACTAAATTTAAGAAACGATGTAAGTTTAGATCATTTGGTAATAATGTTAAATTCCTCATGCAATACGTCAGGAATTGTGAGATAGGAGGCGTTAAGGACTTGTTTCCATGATAATACGTATCTTCACCAAATACCGTAATTTCTGTGCAAAAAGGTATCAGTACGAATTTCTAAGTAGTAGTAATTGATGTTGTTGGGGATATAATATGATAAATTTGTAAAAGGTTGTGTCTGTATATTATTATTTTTTTCAAAAAGAGTTATTGCAATGAAAACTATTGATTATAGTAGCCACAAAACCGTAAAATTCCACACTTTTGCTGTCTTCTGTGTGTTCACGTATAACAAAGAAACTAATGGATGGATTTCAAGGAAACTGAACAACAGAATACCTTTTATCCTGATCGGTATCATTTTTGGACCAAATTACAGAGGGGGAAAGCCGTAAATTTTCATATAATTTATTCATTTAATATAGTCTGGCGAATGGTCTGGTGGGTTATTTGGTTGCCGGTCCTGGCAGTGAAAGAGCTAGCACGCTGGTCTTGCATTGTGAGGGTCGCCCGTTCGGGCTCGGCCTTATGCATGAGTGGTTTTAATTAAGTGTTGTATTCATCCTGTATTGTCCTGTCTATTATGTCACAAAATTACATGAGCCTACCCTGACAGAATTCTTCGTACAGTATAAACTGGAACTGACTGGCAGAGACCTAAGGCCATATTTTATAAATGCAAGCCTTAAAATTGACCTTCACTTTGCTTTGCTAATGTTACGATGCTAGGACGCTCCGTGGTTCAGATTCCACGTTAAACTGTACGTCTCCTATACCTGGTACGATTACCAGGTTAGATTAGACGGCTACGATAGAGGCGCATTGCGCAACTGCTAAGAAAATCTCTCATCAGGTCTCTGAAACTACACGAAATTATCTCTGCTTATAAAAGGAAAGTTTTGGTCATCTTGTAACAGTCACGCCATGAAGTCACACTTTTGTCTTTGTTGTTCACGAGATGTTCTAGGTTATGCACGTTATTTAATAACATTTCCATTTATCCAAGCATCTTCGAATAAATTAATTGTCAGAACGCGGAAAGAAAAGTACGTATTCCGTTTAAATCGACATAATAATTATTAGTTGCTTAAATTTTTTAATATTCATTCGTAGTAAAAGTAATCGTTAAAATATTTGGTAATAGATATGTAAGATAAAAGCTTTAATTCTCAATTAGCAAAGTTAGCGATAGTTTTGATTAGATTGTTATTACAACCGGAACCTGAAGATTCAGCAGAGGGCATGAGTAAATTAATTACTTTTTAAATAATTTCAATTTTTTTATTGGTGCCCTTTTACTTAAATTTGTATTAAAGTAGTTCCACACTGATTGCGATCTACACAGCCTAACTACAACTAAAACTAATATTACGTGCCATAACGTAAATTGTTAAGATTTATTTTTAGCATCCTTCGTTTTCACTGGAGTCATTATTTCAGCCGCATGTAAGTTATGTCAGTCGATAAAACAGCGATCTTCATCACAAATAATAAGAAAGATGTAAGAAACTATGAAGATTTTGGATCAACTTTATATCGCGATGCATGATGATACTGACATGCGATACAGGGAATGTATTAATTCGCGTGTGACTGAAGCTTTGATTTTCTAGCGGCAATATTGGCGGAGATTGTGGTTATTGTGGTTAGGCTGAAATGCAACCTGGACCAAGTTGACAACTGAAACGTTTTGCTACAGCACAAGGAACGTGAAATTACACTGAGCATTTTTTTTATAACAGTTATATTTAGGTAAGCAACTGCATATTTGACGGGCTTTGAGGCTTGTCTATATAATAAAACTGTAGAAAAGTTTCAAAAAGAGTAATTGAAGTGTACACTACTGATGACAGAGATGCCGAAATTAAAATCTGATATTTTTGAGTAAGTCACGGATTTTAATGAAGCTACATATATGGTGGTAGGTGATATCAGCGGTCATGATCTACGATACGTTTTATTTGATAAGTTACAATATTCTTTATGAGTCCAATATTTTTCTGCCGGCACACGCATCAAGCAAAATCTAATGAATGGATTTCAACGAAACTTGTCATAATGATAGGTTATGTCATCAGTTAACAAATAGCAATGCGAGCGACTACACGGCGTGGCATTAGTATGAGTGTAGGGCGAAGTCCACTGCCTAATCTATACTATGTAATAAAATTGTAGAAAACTTATGTCTGTTGAATCAATTTATTTTTAAAAAAAAGTGATTGCGGCGTACATTATTGAAACCGTAAAATTTAACTAATGCACGGCTTTTGGCCAAACTGCGCATTATAACAGCCCTTAGAACCCACCCTTATATGGGATGTTATTTTAAGAATTATGTATAGCATGGTGGGAGTTGATTAATTATGGTTTTGTATATTTTTCGTGTATTTGTGTAAATGAAATTGTTTTGTGGAGATAAACTAAGTAAATGATATGAAATACAATCAAGGACAGTGCTATGTATGAAACATTAATTAAAAGTTTGTAATTGTAATAGTTGAGGTGTGCCACGATGTTTGAAGTAGGGATGTAGCTGATATTCGCATACGCATCCGTAAGTGCGAAACTTTCGAGTGAAATTCTACCTCCACTCCCGCATCCACAATTTTCAATGAAGATGTTTTGTTTATATAGCAATATGTATTATTCTTTTTTTATACGAGATTCTGTCCATCGTCGGTTAGCTAACAGCAACCTGTATGTTTTTTTCTTACGATCTACAATGAACTTAACTGTGTTATTATCTAAGCGACAAATTTACAAGTTTGATCTTGCATGTAAAGTAAAGCGGCATATTCACGGTCCGACTTATACGACATTTGCGTACAACTACCGTAGGATATGCTCACCCATTCACGCTATTTGAAGAGGTCCAAAAATGTTCCAAGCAATCCTTTCCACTCGTATTTTCTCGCCTCACACTAGGTGTCTCTATCGCACACTCGCAGGATCTATCCTCCAATCATGATCCAACGCCATGAACCCGTGTTGGTTATCTGGGAGTCAAACAATATCCACCACATCCTACGTGTAGTCCTATAGCGCTTTTCACGGCCCATCAAGAATCCTAAATCGGATCATCGTAGGTCCTACGAGTTGGACTGTAAATTGGGACACAATAGCGGTGGAAAGGCGGGTGGCAAGGACGAAGAATTGCGGTGGCGTGGCCTTGTGCGTGACGCTTGAATTACTTGAGCTGCAAACTCCGAAAAGTTCATATGATAAATATTGTTTTTTTTAGACGCGTGTGTAGTTATGTAAATAATTTAATTCACTTGTGAAATCATCCCACGTTTTTTGTTGTTGAAAGATGAGGCAAAAAATAAATTAATAAGGCAGTAATATATGGAAATAGACTTTACTTATTAAAAAATGTAGAATTTGGTATAAAAATATACTTTTTTGATTTTAAACTAATTTTTAATAAAATATTCAAATTTAAATTATTATAAATTTATTTTTCCACCTCCGCATCCACTTTTGCAAAACATCCGTCTCCGCGGATGTCAAACACCGAACATCCGCATCCGCAAAGATAACCTCCGTTACAAACCTAGTTTGTACGACAATTTTCAACTGGTTGGTCTAGTTTATATTGGTAATGTTGTGTGTAAATACCTTTAATTTTCATTTCCACGTGTTTCTTGATGATTGTGAATGATTTTGTATTAATTCTGATTGTTTTGACTAAATTGTCGCCGTTCAAGGAACATTGGTCGGTTTCTCTGTTATTCTTGATTTTTCTGTAGGGTCTATATAAACGAGTGGCAGAGACGAGTAGCTAGATGTCAGTCGCTGTCACAATTTTTGTTTCTGAGTTTAATCGCTCGAATATTTGTATGTTAGTGTCTCTGGAGAAGTCTGGAGCCTAATTTTATTTTGGAACTCGCGGAAAAATAGATATTGATTGAAAGCGATTCGTGTGTTGTTATTGATATATCTATTCGATTCAGTCAAGAACAGTAGCAATCAGTAACCTTTGGGGGAAGGTAAAACCCCATGGCGACCAAGTCGGCAACCTGTGGAAGAAGAAGTGAACAAAGGAAAATGTTATTAGTTGACGACAAGCTGAACAGCAAGAGTTAGTCATTAACTGAAATGCTTATCAACATGCCGATAGTTTATGTCGTCGGTCAGGATTTAGGATACCATTCAATTTCCCGACGACACAGAGTCAAAGTCTCTAACTTTATAAGAAGATTCTGACTTTCCGCTTATCAGGCAGGCACTAATGAATGGATTTCAATAAAAGTTCACATAATTATAGCTTATGTCACCGCTTAGGATACAGAATACGTTTTATCCCGATTCGAACATATATGCCAATGGCACAAAGAGTAAATCCAAACTTTTTTTTCCCATTTTTGTCTACCTGTGTGTGCTTTTCGCATAAGTCATTGAACGAATTCCAAATAAATTTAGCACAGTGATTGATAGCTTACGTGATTAAATGCAATCCAGACTTCCAGTTTTCCATGGTTTCCCGAAATCATTCCAGGTGATTGCTGGGATGATGCTTTCAAAAGGCCACTATCGAACTCCATCCCGTTCTTTGTCCCCAGTCCTTTCCAGCCTCTAATGACCTTGACGTCCACGAGGCGAAAAGCAATAAAAATAATAAAGCGCTCAATGGTTAAAGCATTGCATACAATTTAAATTCAGAAGGAAAGGAGGAGATCATAGAACGAGGGAGGGCTATATCTCTTGTTTAATCTACCGATCCACTACTTTTTTGACTTTATCTGTGAATTATCAGGACAAATCTCAAATCCCGAGTGTCGAAATTGCTCGCACAGCTGGTGTTAAAATAAAAAATGAAATCATTTGATTTACCAGAGGAAATCTATAAATGAATAATAACGAATATGATTTGATAATTTGCAATTTACTAATACCAAATTAATTTATTCACAAGAAATCATAATTAACATTCGTGGTGTAGCTTGTACACATAAGCATGTTGATATTATCTCATGCATACCGGGTGCTTCAAAAAAATGTATACACACTTTAAACTATTGTTGTTTTCCCGCTCTACAAGGCTAGTGTTATATTTCTTCGCCAGGTGCCAGCATAATCGTCCCTCTATGTTATATTATCAGTTGGAATTTGTAATATCAACATGGGGGACGTACGTTTGAGTTTTGAAGAACGTAAGCAGGTTATTATGTGGTACTGGAAGTTTGAGAATGTAAATGAAGTTCAAAGACAGTGGAGAAGGGAGTATGATACAGAACCACCTTCAAGATTAACAATTACACGCATACGAGACAAGTTCGAAGTTCATGGAACAGTGTGTGATGTGCATAAAGGTCATTCAGGTCGGCCTCGAACAGCTACAAGTGATGAGTCATCAATGGCAGTCTTGGAACTGTTTCAACGCTCTCCTAACAAATCTTCAAGGCAAGGGGCACGTGAAAGTGATGTAAGTGCTAGCAGCGTGCTACGCATTCTGAAGAGAGGCAAGTATCGTGTTTACATTCCAAGGCTGGTGCAACAGCTAAGTGACGACGATCCAGATAGAAGGTTGCAATTTTGTGAATGGATTCAGGAGATGGTGATACGTGAACCGGGATTTATGGGTAGCATCATTTGGTCGGATGAAGCCCAATTCAAACTTAATGGAACTGTCAATAGGCACAATTGTGTTTACTGGGGTGAAGAAAATCCTCACATTACAATTGAAAAAGCTGTAAATTTGCCAGGTGTAAATGTGTGGTGCGGTTTGTCTTCAAGGGGACTCATTGGACCTTTTCGATTTGAAGGCACTGTAACTGGTATTAATTACCTAACAATGCTTGCTGATTCCATATTTCCTGCCATTCGTGCATTATACGGTAATGATGATTTTTATTTTCAACAAGATGGTGCTCCGCCGCACTATCACAGGGACGTACGAGCTTACCTGGATCAAAATTTGTCGGGCCGGTGGATAGGACGCAGGGGGCCAATCGAGTTTCCAGCACGCTCTCCAGACCTTACACCACTGGATTTCTTCTTGTGGGGCACAGTAAAAGATGAGGTGTACAAACGTAAACCACGTAACCTAGACATTCTTTGGAATGAGATTCAAGCAGTGTGTAGAGAAATCTCATTGGACGTTTTGATACGATGTACAGAATCTGTGGTGACTCGTACTCAGAATTGTATTGATGCTGCAGGTCACCAATTTGAACAGTATTAACATTTGTTGTTTATGTTTGATTTACATTGGACTTTTAGCTTTCTATTTTCCTGAAATTTAACTTTGTAGAACGGTAAATAAATTTTCTATGGAAGTTCAAAGTGTGTATACATTTTTTTGAAGCACCCTGTATTTATGTGTAGAATATATGTCTTATCATTGTGTAAAATGAATATTGCAGATGCTGAAAGAAGAGCTGAATATGATTGATTTGGTTTTTTTTGTCATATAAATGCGTTTGATAAAATCTGGATGTTTCCCAATAGTTGGCGTTTAGTTTGTTGATTTTAATTTGCTGTCTGTAACAGATGATTTGTGGTTTTTATAAATGTATCATTGTTTTTCATGTGATTTCGTCGTTGTGGATTGTTTGATTTTTCGATGTTCTCAGAACAAATATTTTGTGTGATACAGTCATTGTTTATGGTTAAGGTATATTCCTCCAGAAAACATTTAAAAATTTTATTTTTCTTTTGCTGTAGTCAGTAATTATTTTATTTTCATCTATGGAGGAATTAAGTCTTTCTTGTTATATATATTACGCGATAAAATGGGTGGTAGGTTTCTGCCTTGTATTGCTGATAAAATTCATGTGTATGTTAATGAGATTAGATTAGAATTTATACGCAGTAAATTCTGACAGCTTCATATTTAAAATGGAAGGCAAAGACATTTCAAATTTAGATGCTGTAGCTGGGGACAGTGAAAATTCTGTAACAGAACAACAAGCTCATAAATAATTATCTGGACAGTGTAGTAGGGGCCTTGGTGTATAAATACTTTATATTTATCTTTCATACCTTTATGAATAATAAAGGGGATTTTAATTTTAATTTTTATGAAGGAGTGAAAATATTTATTTCTGCAAGAATCTCGATGTTAATTGGATTATAGGAAAACTATCACAATATGACATTTATTTTCTTTTCATTGGCGATTACAAGTCTGAGCGAATTTACCGTTAACATTAACACAAATTGGCAAAATCATAAAAGCAACGCTCAGTGGTACAATTAGCAGTCATGAGCAAACAAACAATTGTGTATTTATTTTAAAATCCATCTCAGAATTAATATGCAAGAAATAATGATATTTGGAAACAATGTACAATACAAGTTATGACGATCTCAAACATAGGTATCATAATACTGTGACTTTACATTTCAAAAAAAAATCATGTGCGCGACGAATGAACAATATGCCATTCGAAAATAACTAGTTCTGGCAAATTACGCCGCTAGCTCAGGTTTTTTTTTTTTTTTTGTTACAAAGTTAGAACATGGATCTATCCTCTCAAAGACGCTTAAGGGTTCAGTTTCACGGAATGCACAATCAGATGGCTTGGTCTTATACCATTGTAGTTCTGCGTCTGATGTCTGCGGTGTTCGGAGACGACCCACGGTATGTGAGACTTGTCTCACAAGGCGGCTACAGGCACGTCCTAGTGGTAATGCGCATCATCGCATTACTGGCTGTGTCGCCGTGCGGAAATCACTCCATCAAGCCGGCAGCGTCATATTTCCGACACCAGGAGTCGGACTCAGCAGTTAGCGAGAAAAACCACCTTTCGGAGTCCACCACAGAATAGACTCGCCTAAAATCGCATGAAGCTCGTCGCTCTTCTCTCTGCGAGGAAATTTTTGGCTCCGCCCCTTGCAGTCTCGAAGATCACATTTAACAGAAAATTCCCAGGATTTTAAGTTATGTGCTCATTTGGATTGGATCTTGAGGTTGGCCACCTAATGTCACGTGATATCCCAGATATCTGATTTGACCCGCGTATATCACAGAGCTCGGAAGTATTCGGCTAAGTTCGCGGGGTGAGAGCGTTATCGGGTGTCGGGTTTTTACGCCAGGCCAGTGGCCTGTTGGCTGCCCACCTCAAGGTAAAAACCAGTGATGTCCGGCAAAACCCTTTATCCGCGACTTCCTGTCGTCATGGTTCGGGAAGGCCACGATTAGCTTCAAGCCTACACAGCTAATTAATTCTTTAATATTCTTTGCAACTAAGTACACTGAATGTTCACCATTGCATTACAGTCCTTACTTGGAATCTTACATACTTTAGGAAATTACTAACACAAACTATCTAGGTGTTCGCCTAAGATTTATGAAAATTACTCTAACCTCATGATTTATATAATAAAATATGCACATATTGCTGACATTTGAATCACTGTTTGATAAATTATTGATACACAAATCACTAAATTTTGATGAATACAAACAACATATTTCTCAACAGTTTGAATAAAAAAAAACACTCGCTGATAAGCAGGACGCAATTGAAGGGAGTGTGGCGAGATTGGAACAAACATATGACATTGCAACAAACACATGACATGTTAGAAGCACCTAACACTTTTTCATCACAGGGGGAAGATATGTCTATGGATAAAATTGATCTTTGCGAAGAAAATAAAGATGTTACAATCACAGACGGGTCTATCAAATTATTGCCTGTCAAAACTGCTAAAACAACTGAACTCAATAACACACAGCCTCAAATAATCTGTTCACTACAAGTGCGTGAAACACAATCACAAAGTGTTTGGGGATATTACACAAGCTACAGTCACCGTCAGTAGTATAAATCGAACAGATAATGATCTTAAAGTTGTACTACAAAATTCCATTAAACAAGTCCAATCCCAACTACGTAGTATTAAGATTTTAGGTAAAGCATGTTCTTTTACAAGGCGGAAATTTACAATCCAGAGTGCACAAAACAAAGACTTTTCTGTACATTCAATTTGTGGAAAACTCCAAGTCAGCTAGAAGATCACTGGCCACACTTTCTTCACACTTGACAAAGCAAGATCCCGGAAAGAATGCAAGCGTGTCTGTGTTAATCCTTAGAGGGCCATGCACGCGTGGCTACCTGGCCTTGCAAATTTTCACAAAACATGGCCGAGGCGGAACTAGCTGTGAACAAAAATCAGTAACAGAATTGCTCACGAAATTTTGAACCGAAACTGCATACAGTTTACCCAACAGAAAGATGGAACCTGTATGTATAAAAACCAAATTGGTTTGATGAATGTGAAAAATAACATTAACAATTCATTCAAGGAGCTTTTTGTCAGTAAGTTCGATACGTGGAGGAAAATCATACACGGGCGACTAAAAACGAGTAAAGATTACGTTCTTCTCTCACTCTAAATGGCAGATACTGATATGACAAATTTCTAGTTTAAATGAAGGTATTTAAAACAAATTGATAGCAGTGGCAGCCGAAGTGATTTGCTCAGGTAGTGACAACAATAACATATTTCCAGTGGCGGATCCAGGGTTTTGGTTTGAGGGGGAGGTGGGAGGCTAGGATTTGGTTTGGAAAAAGAAAGGTTCCCAATCCACGTCGTGGGGGGTGACGCTGGTGCTTTTGGGCGGGGCTTCGGCCCCCTAGCCCCCCCCCCCCCTCCCCACTCCTACCCTGGATACGCCACTGAATGTTTCGGCGGTTTACTGATCATCATTGAAGTGAAACATGCCTGGAAAAACAGCTCAGAGTAAGAATCTCGCAATATAAAGATTTGTGTGAAGACCCATTACCTGCAGTTACTGCCGGATTAGAGAAATAATTTTGAAATTAATCAATGGTAAATGTTTTAAAATTGACCTAACGGTAAACATTTAGTGATTAGCCAAAAACCGACAATTTGATCTACTAGCAGAACTGGATTACCCAATAGGCAGGACTTCGCACGACTGGGCAGTAGACTGGAGCCCCTTATTTTTGAAGGCCCCCTGAAAGTACACTTTTTTCACTAAATAAAAATAATAAAAAATAAAATCATCCAGAATAAAACAATCAAAATAATAAGAATAGCATGGAAATTAATTTTTTGTTTCATTGTAATGTACGATAAATAAAAGTAATTTTCAAAATATGATAAATCCTAAAAACCGGTGGTCAATTGAAAAAATAAATATGATAAATTCTAATAGTCATCTACAAAACCTTTTCTTTGTACTTATAAAATACATATAATTAATTTCAAAAACAGAGGGAATCAAAATTTTTGAGTGCCTAGGGCCCCATACTTTCTTATCCGGCACTGCTTTCGATAACCACGACGACAGTGGAACACATCTCACTTGAGAATCGTTTCCTGTTACGTGCACTCATAAACTTATGTAATCCTCCTTCAGAGAACCTAAGAGAAAACAATATTGCCTGCTCGCATCGACAAAGCTTCTAGGGCAGCGTATCCAAACCTTTTTAACCCGGGGAGCAGTAAATTTTCAAAAATAATGCTGTGGGCCACTAACTCTCACAGGCCTAATTTTTTTAGCCGACTATTGGCGACGATTACGCAACTTCATTTTCCTCTTCTGAGTTTCCTTTCTCCGTCGCCAGTTACCTCCGCAATTTTTCCTCTGTCTTTAAAGTCTTCCACGCTGGGCCTAATTTTATTTTCCATATTGTTATAATTAAAATCTCGGACATGTACCATTATAATATAATAAATCTAAAACCACGTTTTGAATCCTATGAAAACGCAGATTTAAAACTGGATGATAACTATTAAAAGCTGATTCATGTTAATAAGACCAAGCCAGATAAATAATAATGTTACTACAGGCTGGACGCTACACTATACCAGCGGCCTACATGTATAAACCAAAATAAAAGACGCTCGACCTTACGCCTTTTATTTATATATACTTCACCACTCGCGTTACCAATCTTATCACCTACCGCGGTTCCTCATACCCACTTAAAACCCTTAGAAAACCGTCATTTACTTAATCTGTAGACGCCATATGGAAATGAATAGGCTGTTATATTCTCATCCTGGAAATGCCACATTTTTGCCCGGTCATTGAAATATTCAAGGCTTTTAAATGTTGGGCATACAGCCTTATACAGTACGAAAGTGGTATCAGAGTTTATGATATTATGCCTGTGGAACTCCTGTACAATGTTCACGGACCATCAGTAATCAGCGAACCACAGGTACAGAAGCAGTGTTCCAGTGGATATTTAGTTGAATGCTACAAAAATGGCAGCTGTGTGCTGCTGCGCTCTATCGGCAGTATTTCCAACTTTATCGAGCTGCAGCGTGTGACAGAACGAAATTGTCTCCATTCGCAACTAACAAAGCGAACCCCCACCCTTGAATATTTCCACGAAAACGCTAGAGCGCATGCGCGATCTGTGCCATCCGAAAATTGTCTCCACGACAGCGAAACAGTTCACTGATGTGGCCAACAGATGGAGTTCAATACTTTTCCTAGCTTTCATAAGTTATCGTAGAGAATGCCGCATGAATAAATATTTATTTTTCATTCACTGGATTTATTTTTTAATTTATTTATTTTTGATTAGAAGTGGTGACATGTCACAGTGTCACTACGTCTAGAGCCGCCACTGTGTATAAGATGTAGGGATAAGATGATTTTAGCTAACTTCTAGTAATCGTTGTTTAGTTACAGTATTATAAAATGAAATATTTTTAAGCATCCACACTCAGTAAAGAAACAAATAATAATCTCGTAAGGGTAATATTCGAACATTTCAGAGAATGATGTTTCACATCACATACGAGTTTAAAATGATAGGTACACATGAAATTAATATTTTGCACAGATAAAATACAAAATAGGTGATCTAGTGCCGTTAAAGTATTTTTTTTTATATACATCAAAGAGACGCCCGAACTGATTTTTAAGAATAACTTACGCCGCATTAGTAAAATTCTCTAATCGTAATTGTTATAGAGTAATCCACCCTAAGGATATTTCCTGACAGAGTCGGATGATTAGAGTAGTCCACGTTAAATGTATATAGTATATTGGTTAGTAAAATGTTGATTTGTACCTGGATATTAAAGGGAAAGTAAAAACGAATTGTTGCGTCGTAGAGCAGGTAAGTGACCTGTGTATCTGCATTTATTTCGCTGCGCAAGTCGAATAAAGCCGAAAGGGCATCATTGTATGCATCAAATTGTGCATTTTTTTAATGACCAGCGAAGTCATTAGCGCATCATTGTATTCATAAGTAACAGGTTGGGGTGGTTCAAAAGGGGGGTTTATTAATTTTTATTAAAAATTAACTATAAAAATTAAAATCTTTGATTGGCAAGAATTTTCCAACATCGTTCAGGTCTTAAAAGAACTGACATTGATTTTTTTATTTAATTGCTATGGCTTCTATCATCGCTAGGCCACTTTACATTTACCGTTAACATCACTCAAACAAGCAAACAACAAGCCTAGACGTTACAATACGCCGTTATTTCATGCAAACAATATTTGAATTTATTTTTAATGTAAGTCATGAATCACCTACTACAAATTTAAATATCAAAATTAACAAATTATATTGTAAATGAACAACGTTAACAATTGTAATATTAGATATTTACAACATTGAATCTCGGGCGCCTTTAATAGTTTAATAGTCACAGTAAAATTCGTGCTATCACGTTTCACAAATCTTTGCCAGCTAACTCAGGGTTTTGTAAAAGAGTAAGTCTCGTAATCTCAGGACGCTTACGGAATTCAACAGTCTCGTGAACTCGTCATACCTGGCGGAGTACTTTACCAATTTGCTGACAGCGACTCTGCAAGTTGTGTCACAGCCTATCTGCGTGACATGGCGGTCTACCGTCACTCCAAGATCGCCAGTCTGCGATCTTATAAGACAACTACCAGTACGACATCAGCTCTGTCGAACCGTCCTCGTCCTCTCCAAAAACATAACCGTCACTCTCCACTGCCGTAAAATGAGTCGACCGTTCCTCTCCACTGTCGGAGAAAGATTCCCCCGTTCCTCTCTACTGTCGGAGAAAGTGTCCCTTCTTCCTCTCCCTAGTCACATGTGGACAGAAAGAAACATATAAAAAAAACCAAATACCACTTCTCATTGGAGGAAATGGGGTTCTTGAAATCACGTGTTCCACCTCGCTCATTCAGATACGTGGATTCGCGCGCACGCGTCTCTTGGCGTGGCGGGAGAAAACTCGCCGACCTTCACCATTGCCACCCCCAGCGTCAGGGGCAACGTCCGCTGGCCTGTAGGTGACACCGTGGCGGGCTTGATAAAGGTACTGTTTGCGCCCCAGGATACGGAGTCTCAGCTGTCCGCTCCTTGCCAGAAATCAACCCTCGCGTATTTTCCGTACACTCCCTGAATAACTTGGCATTCATTACACCACATATTGTCTTTGGCTGGCCCCGAGATTAAAGAATTAAATCAATTTACAGTTCTGATTATATAATTTACAGATCTGATTATATAAAAAAAATTAATTAAGAAAAATATAAAATATTAACTATTAAAATTGTAGTAGACGTAATAACGTCTTCCTACAATAAGTAACCTCGATATTATCAGGGTACAGAAACTCACGAACCTACACAAAAGTGGGAAATTAGACACAAGCATGAACATTTGGTTTCGGTCGGAACTCGGAACACACTGGTGTTTGAAAAATTGACATCAGCAAGAATAATGGGTAGTTGATGTTTCTTAGGAATCACCTCTGTGCATAAAAAATATCATTGTGATCTTGAATGAATAGTTATAACAGATATTTTCAAGGTTATGTAAAGAGTATGATTGTGGGTTTTATGAAGGGAAAACCTTCTAAAATTTAGAGTTACGTGGCTGTAGATCACGCAGAAATGACGTACATTGATACGTAAAATACAAAAGAAAATGTTTTGTTTTGTTTCATATATTACATGGATGCTTGAAGTCATCTTGTTTCATGTTTTGGTATTTCTTTATTTACCAGTTTGGTAATGATATTTTGTAAAGTAAAGAAAATAAGTTAATCTAATACTTGTGATGATAAAATGACGGCAGAGGATTTAAGAATCATATAATCATGATTGCCCAAACTGAGGTGTAATGTAAACTACAGTGGTAAATCCAAATAAGTATTAAAGAGGTTGTCCACCCGACGAATATATCAACTGTGTTTCGAAATGAGGATAGGTCCATATGTATGTGTGCTTGAATAAGATATTTTAAGTGTACCGGTACTTCGGTATTTTTTAAAGCGAGATTGTACTTTCGTTTGTGGTACAGGCAGAGGCCTTAGAAGGCCGACAGAAGCCAAGAGTCATCGCCAAATTGTATTTTCCTATGAAGGATAGGGAAGTTAAGCCATGAAGGCAAAATGTAGTTTTGTTATAATGACGAAGATGTTATTTCGTGTATACAGGCGCATCTTTTATAGTCTTCAGAATTCCAGGGAACACGAAGATGAGTAAAATCAACACAAAGTCATACGCAAACACGGGTTAACATCGGCAACAAGTATATCGATCATAATAATATGGGGTTGGATTAAATTCTACATACACTGTGGTTACTACATATTGACACAGGGAAGATTACTGGGCAGATGTTTTTTGATTGAGTCATACCTATAAAAATGTTGTGGAATACAAAAGTAATTTTTTATGATACAAAGATACGCCGGGAAAGACTTATCTTTCATAGTAATTTTTTAGGCGTAATGACACATTACTGTGGTTGTTTTATTGATTAAATAAGAGCGGGTGGTTTTATTTTGTTTGATAACAGGATGTAGAAAATAATTAGTGTCAAGGTCACGTTATGCGAAATGGATGTTTTGTTTGTTTCTTATTGAATAATGATGATCACATAATGTATAACGTATGTAGGATCATTTGAGTAAGTGATTGAAATTTTCCAGTTACAAGTATGTGAGGATATTATTACATTTTAATGGTATTGTTGGAAAGCATTGGATATATTTTAGTTTTGTATTCATCATGTGTTATATTATTTATTAGAATATGTATATGTTAATATAAGAATATGTAGAGATGATAGATCATTGACGATCTGTGGCTCAAGTCATTTGGGTGTTTTATTGCTAGTGAATGTAATAAAACGTCATGATAAAGGGTAATGAATCACTTAACTATTGAGAATACATCTGTTCGAGTATTTTGAAATAGAGCTAGGAACCAAGATAATCACCTAAAATAGTTTATTTTAATTTAAACTTGATGGGATATATTTGCATTCGATATGTATACCCATTTGCAATGGGAAAATTATGAGTTATTAGTTTATAGTAAGATAATGTTATGTTTGGCAACTGTCATGGACTAAAGGTTGACTAAACCCTATGGCAGTGAAAACTTTGTGAGTTAACTAAAAATTTTCTTTTCGCAGATCAAAATCTGCTACACAATTTTTTTTTTATTAGTAGGGGTGCTATGAAATGATTAAAATTGAATCATTTCATTGATAGTATATTCACGGGAATGAACAGCATTTTGTTTGTCGCTGCGAGGATGATATAGAAAGGAATGTTTGAGCAGCAGGCACGCGCGGGGTAACAAAAGGCTGTCTTTCTCCTGCGAGCCAAATATTTGGACACGGCAGGGGGTAGATACCATGGAGGAAGGAAATATATGGAGGAGAAGTGACGTTAAATTGGTGAAGCAGGCTCGCGCATGCGCAGTGGAGGCAGCGGCGATATTGCGCTTCCAAACAATTGCGATATTCCCAGTATATCCCGAAAACTAAGCAAGATATCGAAAAATTTTATTCTTTATTTTCGATTTGTCTCGTTGTGTTACATAAGAATCGATCATTAAATTTGACTTTTGCGAAATTTTTCTTCTCCATTTCAACTCAAGACACCTCACTTTTGATACAGTATATCTCTAGAACTAGGTGAGATATCGAAAATTTTTATGCTTTATTTTTCATTTGCCTCGTCTTTTTAAATAAGAATCCATCATCAAATTTGACTTTGACCAATGTTTTCTTCTGAATTTCAACCAAAACCATTTCACATTTGGGACGGAATATCTCGAAAACTAAGCAGGATATCAAAAAATTTATTCTTCATTTTTTATTTGTCATATAGAGTTACATAATAATCCATCACCAGATTGCGGCGTCACCTTTATCCTAGAGTCCCCTTGAGGTTTATGTACATATTCCCCGTGTCTGTATGGAAGCGGCCATGCCCCCTCCACTCCGGCCATGACCCCCACTCCTTCTCCGCCCTGCTTCACTTCAATGCGTGGTGAAGGTCTCTTGCGTCGTCTCCATATATTTCCTTCCTCCATGGTAGAGACCTGGCGAGGGAGTTCCTGCGATAGCTTTGTACAAGTGAATGAGGCGCAGATCTATGTGCCAAAATGCAAAGTGCCCTCTAAAAGTGTTTTGTCTTTTCATTCTCTGCACCCAACAGAGCCACGGCCAGAATTCGCTCTGAAGACGTGACAGCGGCTAGACTAGAGTTGAGGAGCCAGCTGTTTATTGAGGCGGATAGTGTAATCTGCCTATATTATGAGTGCTCCTTAATGGTACTCTTCAAGTGACGTGGCTGGTGGAATTGTATGCCGTGGGTGGACCAATGCAGATTGTGCAGATTGGCTGTATTAACGGTAATTATCGTTGATTAACTAAAAAGAAAACCGCATTGCAGTTCAGTTTCGGTGGGACCTGAAGCGGCGCTGGCAAAGAGACCTGTGTGATAAAGAGATTCCTCAGTGCTCTCTTTAAAGTTTCAATTTCAATCATGAATGTAATCATCTTTTATTGGTTTCTGAAAAGTGTCAATTCGTTTAAATAAATGATAAATTGTGAAATATCAAACATACTTTTTTTTTAAATGCGAAGGTATCCCAGCAAGGTAATTCATTATAAATAATTTTAATATATCAAAATTAATAATATTTCTCCTCCCAAAATTAAATATATTTTACTACCGATTTTTATTGACTATTTCTAGGTGAATGTCGGGATGATTCTATCAAAAGGCCACTATCGAATTCCATCCCGTTCTTTGTCCCCAGTTCTTTCCAGCTTCTAATGACCTCGACGTCGACGAGGCGAAATGCAATAACAATAATAAAGCGTTCAATGGTTAAAGCATTCCATATAATTTAAATTCAGAAGGAAAAGAGGGATCCAAGAAAACGGGAGGACATCTCTGGTTTAATCTACCGATCCACTATATTTTTACAGTTAAACTGTGAATTATCAGAAGAAATCTCAAATTCCGAGTGTCGAAATTGCTGGCACAGCTGGTGTTAAAATAAAAAATGAAAAATCATTTGATTTACCAGAGAAAAGGTATATATGATTAATAACTAATATGATGGAATAATTTGCAATTTACTATTACCCAAGTAATCATTTTTCATAATTTAACATTTATTCAACAAGAAATCACAATTAACATTCATGGTATAGCTTATACACATAAGCACTCAACAACAACAACAGATGAAAATACTTCATTAATTCAGAAAAAATAATATGAAATTATATTGATTATCATTTTTTGAAATTCGTTTCTGGATCTGCCAGATGATACAAGATCCCTAACATTATAAAAATTATGTTTTTTTTCATCTCACTAAAATAAAAAAAATAGATTTCAGCCGCCACTCAGCTAGTTCAACATTGTTAACTAATGATTTCGGAGCAACTGAGAATTCTTACGTTGTAGATTTCACTACTAGGACGTCTCGGGTTTCGATCGAGTGAAGCACAATGCAATCAAAATGTTATTATGCGGTTATTTTCAGTGTTAATTGATTGCAGAAAACAACGTATATTGAATTCCAAACACTGTCGCTACAAAGTATGGTGGCTCCTAGATAAAAACTTCTATCAATCATCAATACATAACTGGTGTAACCACATTTGTTACACTCTTCCTCCGGCTACCACAAGGCAGCTTCCAGACGATGCGGAGCCTTAGTGTCAACATTTATTTAAAAAAAAAAAAAAAAAAAAAAAACACTATCTTTGCCGGTCTATGTCTTAGTGAGGCATGGAAACCAGCCTTGGCAAATATCCGCAGAGAACGTTATACTTCCGTCCAGATGCCGCAGTAGAGGGATCCATATTACCTCGGGCAGGAACAAGAACCATAGCCACGCCCACTGGCAGCCAGCCGCCAGTTGGTTGCGAGCCTGGTTCATAGTAAGCCATCGCAGAGGCCACGCAGCCGCCGGACGCCGACATCTATATAAGGAACAGCGGCACCTGAACTATCTTAGTATCTTTGGGTCAGCCGACCAGTGCAGATGTCTCTACACCTGAAGAAGACTGCGGAGCTAGCCGTCGAAATATCGCGTTTCCACAACACAATCCAGCAGTACACCCGTGAAGACTACATTGCAGTCATACGCCGGGAAAGTAGATTAATCATAATCATTATTTGACTGAAATCAGTATGCGCTGTTGTGCTTAATAAATTCACAATATTCGTAACTTAAAAGTTATAACATTTTAATGGAGGCATCAGATTCCTTGCGCTGAAAGTGAACTTGGTTCCGGCGGGCCGTCAGTGTGAATCTTGTTTAGAACAGGGGTGTGTTTACGTGCCTCATGTGTTATTTGTTGTAAACACTGCAAAGGCATGCAATCATGTTACCAATGTATGTTCCTCTTACTATCTTATTGTTTGTCAACGACAAAAGCATAAAGGCAAAACATAGAAATCTAATATCTGGATGTTGTGGATCAATGTCCTCAATTGCTGATAATATTAATAAATAAATTACGCCAAAGCAATTGACTTTTTTGTAATTATTGATCTCCCATACGCGTTTCACTTCTTTTGCAGAAGCATCTTCAGCGGGTTTTTTCTGTTAATTACGTACAAAAGTTATAAGCAGGTTATGTTGTGTTTGGTACAGTGGAATTATTATCTAACTTATAATCTACTTACATTTTGTAGTCTATTGCATTTCTTTTAGCTCCATTCTCTTCATCAGTGCTTTTGCATTTTTGGTGAGAAGTGTCTTCTTTATTCAGATTCACAACACTTTATTGCACTGCACTATGTGTTTTTTCTTGCGAATGGTCGTTCTATTTTGTTTACTAAGTATCGAGTTTGTGTAGTTATGCGGTGTTGTTTTGTTTTTTCAGTCTTCCATTTGTTTGGCGTTTTTTTTTTCAAATCCACAAATCAAATGTAAATGATTTCAGTAGTTGTTTGTGGTTTTGTATGTCCTTGTTTATTGTTGATTTGCCTGTGTCGATGTTTCCATTTTATTTTAGTTTCAGTGTTTTGTATAGTGTTGGGTGTGTGAGGTTTGTGTATTCATTTATTATTCGTTTTCCTTCTGTTAGTGCTTTTTGTATGTGATAGTTCTCTTGGAATGTTAGTATTTGTGGTTTGTTGTTGTTTATGGTGAGTATTTGCATGTCTGAGTCAATATTTGTTTCGTGGTGATTGTGTTCTTGTAAGTGTTCTGCAAATGTTGAATGGTTATTATTTTTTAGAGCTCTTATATGTTACTTGTATCTGGTTTCAAATTTTTTGCATGTTTTTTCTGTGTGCTGTGCTTCGCATTCATTGCATGTTAGCCTGTACATTCCTGAGTTGTGATATTTATTGGATTGTGTGTTATTTTTAATTTTTTATGTGTTGTGTTGTCTGTTCAGAATGCTATTTTTAGCCCCTGTTTTTTTAATATATTTTTAATTTTGTATGTGTCTTTGTTGATGTATGTCAACACATGCCATTTCTTTCTATTTTGCTGTGTATGTAGTGTGTTATCTGAAGTTGATCTACTGTGGTGTGATGATAGGATGTATTGTGTGAATTTTTCTTTATTTGTCTTATAATTTTGTTGTTTAGTTTGTGTACCCTGCATTCCTTGTGTCAATTTTTGTTGGCTATGTAGATAATTGTGTTAAGTTCTAGTATGTAGTTTTCTTTATTAAGTGGGATTTTGTTCAGTCTATGGAGCAATGTGCCTTATTGCACCTTCTTTATGAGTTTGTGGATGGTTTGAGTCAGTTCCTATTATCATGACTGTGGTGGTGACTTTTTCTGTAAATCTGAAATGAGTGTTGCTGTTTGTGTCTTATCAAGGAAGTTTAGTTTACCATTTGTTCACCGAGCGTGGCGGTGTAACGGATAGCGTTCTCGCCTCGCATTCGGGAGGACGGCGGTTCGATCCCCGTCCGGGCATCCAGATTTGGGTTTTCCATGGTTTCCCAAATCACTCCAGGCAAATGCCGGGATGCTTCCTTCAAAAGGCCATGGCCGAATTCCTTCCCATTCCTTGCCCCCATCCTTGCCCCCCATCCTTTCCCGTCTCTAAAGACCTCGATGTTGAGAGACGTAAATACAATAAAAAAAAATTAAAAAAAAAACATTTGTTTCTTTCTCCATTGTGAATTTGATGTTTTTGTGTATAGTGTTGATGTCAGTATGTAATTCTTGTATCCTCTCTTCTGGCTCATTGACTTGGCAAATAACATCATCAACAAGTCGGTGATAAAGAAAATAATTCCACTGTACCAAACACAACATAACCTGCTTAAAAATTTTGCACGGAATTAACAGAAAAAATCCGCTGAAGATGCTTCTGGAAAAGAAGTGAGATCAATAAATACAAAAAAAAGTCAATTGCTTTGGCGTAATTTATTTATTAATAGAAGTCTAATGTGATGAGAGTAATATTTTTCTTCATCTGCTAACTCATTTAATTGATTGTTAGTGATTCAACAATTCACAGCGTTTTGCTGAAAATTAGTCTACCAGACACCTTGTGCTAAGGTTACGATGGTCTGGTGTAGCTGATAGCTTTACCAGAACTCTCTAAGCCGAGATGAGAATTTCCTTCCAGTTTGGGTCAGCAATCGTTCCAGGAAAATCGAATCTGCCAGCATGTGACCGAAGTTATGTGTAATGTTTTTGAATATGGTCACTCCACCGCAGAAACAGTAGTTGAATTGATCTTGCGTGCAAATCATACAGTTATTTATGCAGATGCTGTCACAATGATTTAAATGTTTTCTGTGACAAGAGTTGTTAGCAGCAATATGTTAGTTGACGGATCTGTATTAAATCGCTTTCACAGCAGACTATAATTTGCGAAAAGCGGTTTAACGGTATAGCTTTGAACAGGATTTAATTTAAGTTGAATGATCCGCCTTTTACTGAGCAGATTATAAACGTGGACCTACGTAACTATTACGGAGATTTTGCTGTGATTAATGTCCTTTCAACGAACGAGGTTATTCAGAACTATACAACATGTGGTAGGATAGCGATTGTTAGCGTCTTTTTGTAAAACATATACGCTTTGTGCGAATATTTTTGTGTTATTCCGAATATTTAACATGTTATTATTAACGCGGTAATTGCGGCCATTACAGAATTCATAGGAAATCTTATTGATATCCCAGCCGAGAACACAGATAGAGTAGTATAAAGCAACGCAATTCATGAAAGCTAAATATGCACATTGGAAAAGCTGAAAGAAAGAAAAGCAGAATAATTTGATTAGTGGTGGCATAAATAGGCGTGCAAGATTATCATCGCAAATGAAATGTACACGTTCTGGAAATGATGGTTGAATCCAGAAAGAAATACTAGAATCAGAAAAGTAAATATAGGATGGTAGATCACATTTTGAGAGATATGGGATTGATTTTTTGTTGGTAGAGCATACAAGACAAGAAAAGAATCGTAGAGAATAATAAAAAATATATCATAATGTGGTTATTTCACCCCTGGGTTACATATACGCAACATGCACGTAAGTTTCCCTTAACTAACCATTTCCCGCAATTGGGCCTGTCTCAATTATGACCACATTTTCCGTGAGACTACTGCTTGCCAACCACCACATAAGAAATTTAGATTGTACTATAATTACCTACGATTAAAAATTTAAAAATTATTTTTCGGACATTTGTTAAAATCTGCCAAAAACAATATACACTGTAGGAAGCGATCGAGAACAACTTTTCGGTGAAAATAAGAAGCTTGACCTAAAATCAACCCTCGATTTCGGAAAAGGTGAAAACCAGTTTTCTGATGATGTAGAAAAAACCGTCGTATGGATTGAGTTAAGGTTTTTCATAGTGATTATGCAGGTTAATACTCATCTTTTGAATATCCCACTCTTACCCTTAATTACTTCTTACACTGGCAGATGGGCAAAAACTGAAAATTTTGAATCAGTTTGTACGGAAACTTATTGAAAACGTTGAAAAGGAAATTCTTGAAATATGGTGCAAAAACCTTTGAATATATTTTAAACTGCTACAAAAAAAAATATTCCTATGATGGAAAAGTGGCTCTGTCTGCCAAAAACCAGGTCAAAGATGAAAAATTATTTTTTTTACGATATGGAAAAAACCGATAACCAGAATTCTGGTAGACAACAAACTGGCTTCTAGTAACAGAAGCGTCAGTTGCCAACGAGCTTAGTCCTGCGATAATGGGAGCAGCCTGGTGGCTCAGTGGTTAAGGCTTCTGAATGGATATCGATATGGCCCCGGTTTGAATCTCTGTCTCGGCGGGGAATTTTATAGGCACTTAAGCCGACCTTCACCTCTGGCACAGCTTGCTGTGTAATGTGAAATACACCAGAACGATTCCGTGGTTCGGATTCCACGTTAAACTGTAGGTCCCCTATACACGGTAGGATTTCCGGGTTAGGTTAAGGTGGATACAACAGGGACGGGATGCGCAGCCAATAGAAACCCTGTCACCAGGTCATTAGGACTACACAGAATTATTATTTACTATCGAATATGAGGTGACGAAGCGTTAAGAATTTTCGGGCTTTCCAGGCTACTTTGGCTTTCCTATTGGCTGTACCGTTACTAATCGCCGTCCAATCGGCTTGATAGTCCATACATTCACGACGCCCAGTGATCAAATAAACCTGTCATTGCCTCAAATTGGAGTAGAAAATGAGACAGATGCCTTGCTTGTCATTGGGTACCTGACCTACTGGGCTTTAGATGTAATTCAGTCGCTATTTACTGGCGTTGGCAGATAGATCCTCTTGGCTACCTACATCCAACAGTGGAGGAGGTCTTCCTAAACTCTATTTAGAGAGCAAAAACGAGCAGTTTAGGTTGTCGGTGATACTTCCTCCCCACACACTCACTTAAACGGGATTGGGTTTTTGGGGAGATTCCGGATGAAATGCTTTCAATATCGACGGTTTCTTCTTCCAAGCAGAGAAGAAAAGGCAAAAAACAATTTTGCTTTCCATTATAATGATATCTTAAATTAACAATTATCTCAGTTTTACAGAAAAGATGTATTTTTTACATGTTCCTTCAAAATAGGTAACAGTGTCAATGGTATAATCTGGGTGAAATTTTGAAGTGTTTTGGGGTATGTGGAGACAATGAGTAAATAATGAATATAATAATGAAAGACTGTATGAGATTGTTCGGCTGACTTAAGAGAGGAAACTTCTTAAGTACCAAAGTACGATGGTTAATAATAGGTCGGGTAGGCCCTATATTTCATGAAAGTGTATATAAATTGTACTTTTCACCCAATAACATTTTTGTATGCAACGCTAACTATATGAAGTACATCAATTGAAATTAACAGTCAGTTCTAAAACTTTATTCTTCGATCACCCAGAATTCCTCTTTTATTAACGTTTATTTGACCACACGCATATTTGTTTCCATATAAGTAAACAATAAACAACCGATTACAGTTTAGTTGGCATACCACTAAGCTCAGAACTAATAGTTGACAGCTACAAAGAAATAATAAAAGACTGGACTGGTGTGATGGAAAAAAATATGAATCTGACTTTATAGGAGAATCGATTTTAACCATAGAATTTCATTTGAAAATTTTAAGGTCTGTTGTGTCTATCATAATATCCCATGAAAAATAAAAAGGTAGAGAATTAATTAAAATAATATTCGAAGTGATACTAAATACGCAAAAAAAAAAAACCGCAAGCAAGAAGTCACGTGAACTACCGAAATGCTTCGTCTCCATAATTTTGTTTTATTTTTTATAATCTTGTGTTACAATCGTTGTAAATATTCCTGCGTATATGAAGCGAGATAACTCATTAGTATAATAAAATTGTCTAACTATAATGGACAGTAATTACTTTTTCTCATGTAGACTATTAGTTCTCCAATTTGATACTATTATTGAAGACGTATGAGTTATAATCTTCGCTGGTATATCCCGCGAATAAAAAAAAAAAAAATAACTTAAGAAATTATACGTTGGATCAAAGAAGGTTTCAAGTATCACTTTACCAGCTCAAGTTGGGAAGGTGTCCAGTTGCTTACTGTTGACATCCGATTATAAGAAGCCTGTTCATTCAGTGTGGTGGACACTTATGCAAATAACAATATACGAAAATACACACGTGTTGCATTAACCATTAAGCTACGAGTTTCTTAGACTAGAAGCTCAGTTACCATGTTGATTTTAATAAATCATTCTTCATATGTTTGTTTATTACCACACTCAGGATACATAAACATCCATTGTAGGGCCAGGGAGAAATATACAAGAGGTGAAAGGGGTTAAGGAGGACCTATCGATCTCCTTTTTTTTTTTACGTCTTGTCGACGTCGACGTCGAGGTCATTGGAGGAGGGAAAGGTTGGGGGGCAAGGAACGAGTATTCACAGTTTTAAGGAAAAAATAAGAAATATTAGAACTGGCTACGGGAGGCAATTGAAAAACATAGACCTGAACTAAAGGTTTGGAGCCGGAGCCGGAGCCAAAGAGAGTACATAGCATGTTACTTCAACGTTACCAGGAGGTTAAAATTCCTAAAAAAAAAAACTTTAGTTCATAACACTACAAGTCACTTTCTTCCAAGAATTTGTGGCGATATAGCATTGAAAAATTTTAAATCCTCGACGCTCTGACCACTAGCTAAAAGTATCGGGGTTGCGAACGACCATTCGCTCACAGCAATAAAATCCTCATGGTGGTGTCCTTTTAAATAAACTTTCGCAATTTGTCCTACAATTCATACTAGGTTTTATTTTCCAGTCTTAAAAATTTATGAAAATAGTCAGCTTCAGTGACGCGTATCGCCGTCACTAAAAATTGAACGGAGAAATCTATGCAGTTTTGATGCCATTCCTTTGAGACCAGCAGGATGCATCTCATTCATCTTCAAACAACTCTCTTAAAACTGCAATTCTCAGTCACTCATTTTTCACAAGCTACGCTCTACTATAACCAAAATGCTTAAAACTGCAATAAAAAAATAATAGAAAGTAGCAAGAGAAAACATCCGGCAAAAAAAACCTGATGACAAGTACTCGGACCGCGGTACAACTTAGTTGCCCATAAAGTTCACAACAAAGTTGCCAATCAAGTTGGTCGTCTGTAGGCCTCTTAGGTATGTATTTTATTGTAAGATAGTAGCGTGTCTCAAAATGAAACCAAAACTAAGTCCTATTTAGATAGTTATGAACAAAAAACTGAATCTGTGGCAAAATGTACGTCCATTAGGTATTCTCTGAAAGAACATACTGGTACCACCATTGCTTTAAAAAGCAATTTGAAATCGATCTATCCAGAAGAATTTAAAACGTCTGAAAAATTAAATCTAAATCTCAAGTTACATGAAGGGGGAAAAAAATCAATATCAGTCTAGTCAAGTAGTAAAAGCAAAAAAGACTTCTATTAAAAGTAGATCCTCTTTAGGTGATGGCAAATATTCTATGTTGTCTCCAATAGTCCGCAGGTTTTGTCAGCCCCGCCTTGAAGTGTTACTAACGAAAAATTGTTCAGCGAAAGACGGTTTAATTTGTGAGGAGGGGGTGGGGGGGAAATTAAAAAAGGAGAAAAGGTTGCTAAGCGTTGGTTTTTAAAATATAACTTGCCACTTTTAACTTTCGATTATTAATCATAGTAATTAGAAAACTACTACTTCAAAGTCAGTTACTATTACTGTTTGATTTGATTATTAAAATAAACGTTATTTGCCATTTTTACTAAACAGAAGTAACTAGACACTAAATGAAGATTTTGTACACTAAATCACATTTTCATATAACTTCGGCTTCTGTTTCCGCTTCCATAACGTCGCTTCCATAACGTCGCTTCCATTACATCTCTAGTACATACAAGTGAATAATCATTACATGCGCACGTATTTATGTAGGCCTATATAGTGAAGAACAAGAATAAGAAAAAGAATTTTACTTACTTTCTCGATTTTGACTGTCATCTGACTTAACAAGGCCATCTTTTAAGGTTCTAGTGGATCCTTCGTCTAAGGGCGATGCAAATTTATCCTCCATGTTCTGCAGTCTTCTAACATTATCTGGTTTAATTCTAGATGGGGATACCGCTGCCTCGCGACTGTTAACATGACGTCACGTTCACGTACAGTCATCATTTATTATTGTATTGTGCCCTCGCTACGCTCGGTCACAATAATTTAAAGCTATACAATATCAACATAAACTGATATCACGAAGGTAGATCAGAGGCAGGCGGCCGCTGGTAAGCGGCCGCAGATGTCCGATAACACAACCGGATGTTCAATGTTTCAGGTGTATTTCAATAATAAATTATCTGCTGTTAACTTCGACAAGTAATAACACGTATTTTACGCAGATGACTGTACGTGAACGTGACGTCACGTTAACAGTCGCGAGGCAGCGGTATCGCCATCTAGAATTAAACCCATTATCTACACTCAATTCGTTTCTCCTTTTCAAATTCACTACGAATTTATCCATTTGAATTTTTATGTTGAGAGTCAGCCGAAATACACTAATGCAGCTTTCACACACGACTGTTTTGGACGTACACTATGTTACCGTAGCATTCTTGCTTTCACTCACGATTGTTTGCTCAGTTGGCGACAGCTAGGGTGGCGGTCTCTATTGAAACATCAAAGGGATTTAGTGCGTCGCTAAGGCCGGGCGCACATTGACGCGCAGTCGACCCAGCGCAGCGCAGCACAGTTTCTGTGTCTCTATGTTTTGGGGCGGAACAGCGCGTATTGAAACGCAGAGCAGGGCAGCGCAGTACTGCGCCGCACGTGGCCTGCGCGACGTTGTGATCACGACACAGAAACTGTGCCACGCAGCTCACTCGTGCCGGTTTTTGCCGTAACACTTCTTGCGTTATTTATAATCTTGCTTTACTTATAATCATTTTCAACTATGGAATAAAAAAAATTGATTAATCTGGTACGTAACCAACCTGCGATTCACAATATCAGTCATAAAAAATACATAAAAATTAAATTTAAACAAGAGATTTGGACAATGAGCCCAACAAGTGGCGAGTAAATTCAGCATTTATTTATCGTACAACTGTCCACTTACAATTTTCACTTTTCTTTTCTTTTTTTTAATTCATTTTTAATAAAACTTCGAAAAAGATTTATATATATATAGGCTATTATGACATTATTTGTTTTCTTATAATTTGTACTACATCATTCAATAGTGTCCCCGAGAAACACTTAATTTATTGACACTGCTTTTTTAGTTTCAAGTGTTTATGTTCTGTTATATAGTTTTCTTAAAAATATAATATGAAATAAAAGAGAGAAACATTCTTATAAATGTCGTGTACCATCAAACGCTAAATAATTAAATAAATAACCACGAAAATACAGCGAGATTTTCTTCACTTCTAATAGATATTTGAGCTTTGTCGAGAAAATAACAGGTTACATTATGCCGTGAATCTCCACTCGAGTCATCCGGAAATTATCTTTTGAGAATTCTCTTGTGACTGCAAAAGCCAGATGAGAGTTTCTTCTTTTCATATACTCACTTTTGCATAGTTTTATCTAACTCAGCTTCTGTTAAAGTAATAACAATTTTCCAAGCTCGTCATCCCAATCTGATTCAGAAATCAAAAATCGAGTTTTTGCATCGACATGTTTTTGGTTACGCTGTATTGTCGGTTTTTCGCACAACACAATGCTTTGTAAACTGCCGCACGAAACTGCGCTCTAATATGCGCGAGTAACTGCCAGTCTGTGCTGCCCTGCCCTGCTCTGCGTTGCCCCTACTGCGCCACGCAGCTCAATGTGCGCCCCGGGTAATGGTGGTGTTGTGGGTACACAGGCTATTATACACGCATTTTGAATTACGAAACTAACATGCTTAGCTGGTCTGCTCTCTCTTTCTCTCAATTCTTTCCTTTATGCACTCTTAAATTCCGGGTGGGTATTTTACCCACCCGGAATTTCTCGGGTGGGTATTGCTACCCACCATACCCACATTGTCCGCCGGCCCTGGTTTCCAGACCATAGAAGAAATTCAAGACAATGCGACGAGAGAACTGCGCACCATCGGAGAAATTGCATTCCAGGAGGCGTTCCAAAACTTGAAAAAAGATTGCAACGGTGTATTGATAGTGAAGGACAGTACCTTGAAGGGGACAGTGTGTAAAAGTTAGTATGATGAGCAATAAAGCAATTAAGTTCGGTTTCTTTTTGTACACACCTCGTATAGTACACTTTTTGCAGCCCACGTACACCCCTTCATGACTACCATGTTTCCCAACGGCAGTGACATTTTCAACAAGATAATGCGGCCAGACGTGCGATTGAGTGGTTCGAGGATCAAAGCGGCGAGTTTCAATTGATGTGCTGGTCTCCGAACTCGCCAGATATGAACCCTATCGAACACATCTGGTATGTGATTTCACGTAGCGTCAGAGCTCATCGACCCTCTCCACGGAATTTTCGGGAATTAGGTGACTTATGTGTGCAAATGTGGTGCCAACTTCCTCCAGTGACCTACCAAGGCCTCA
This sequence comes from Vandiemenella viatica, assembly GCA_031002005.1. Classification (NCBI taxonomy): domain Eukaryota; kingdom Metazoa; phylum Arthropoda; class Insecta; order Orthoptera; family Morabidae; genus Vandiemenella; species Vandiemenella viatica. Next base: position 41,558,513 of record CM061921.1, on the reverse strand, counting down.
TTGCTTTCATGCCAAGACGCGTCGCCGCCTATTATCCATGCCAAAGGCGAACATACCGGCTATTAGGTAGGTGGTTAAAATGTTCTGGCTGAACAGGGTAGTAAGTAGGTTCTGTACTTTCCTTTATCTTTCAGTTTTGGAATAAATATCTCTCCCCCATTCTTATTGTCACCTTAAACTCCATCTCCATTCCATTCTACTGGTACTCCTTCCACACACTGAATCTTTTTCTGAAATATCTCTACAATTTTGAAAGATGTAACTTTTTACAATTGTACTATATCCACCTTAAGTTTTGGCACCTGTTTTACTGAACCCTCCTATTTATCCATCAGAACAGCTTAATGAATACTTATTATTTCTGTAACCTGAGGCCCTTGAAGTTATCGTCAGGTTTTATTATGGAGATGCCTCAATAGTTCGTCCACTAATGTTCTGGTTTAACATTTGTTTAGAGCCACCTTCCCTCACTAAGTTACTTGGAAATCTCTGTTCTCTTGTACAATTATCCCTATTTCCTTCCAGATCCATACGTCACCACCAATAATGGATATTCTATGCCCACCTCTAAATTCTGAATATGAATTTAATTGCTATTCTAGGCACTTAGTCACTCATTATTCCGGTATGTTAAGCAATGAAATCTCTTATTTTTACTTCGCATCTCTCCAGAAATCCATCCCCAGTAACTAATGAGAATTATCTATTAATACCATAGTTATTATGAGGAACCCATAAAATTATACCATCTGCAGAATTATATACCGTCTTCACACAAACGTATGCACCTAGCAGACAATAAACTGGCTCATTTTCTCATCTGTTCTAAGAGCGATATAGAAGATCGGGTATTGCTCCATACTCCTACAACAGCAGTAAAATGTATTCGTCTCTGGGAATACCTCATTTTATAGTGTCTGTACCACTCCATTTATCTTTATGTTCAAGTTGGCACCCTGCATTATTTTTTTTCTTGTGCATGTCGGGTCTTATCTTATGATTTAACTTTTCGCATAAATCACTCAGAAAAGAAAACAGTATCTATGAACAGCAGAATGCCTTAGGGAGCGTCCAAAACTACGGAGGGGAGGGGGAGGAAGGGTTGGGTAGAAAGCATCGCTGGGCTACGTAGGAAGGAGAGGGGAAGGGTTCGGAGGGAAGAATCGTATCTTTTAATTCATATTATTTGTCACAGTTAAAATAAGGTACAGAACACATAACAGCATGTGAATCTTTATTTCCGTCATTTAATTATCTTTAAATGTCTTCTGAAATCATTAGGGGAAAAAGCTACTTGCCACACGTGGGGGAGGGGGGGGGGGTTGTGGCAAAAGCCACGTCAGGCTACGTGGAGGAAGGGGGCTTCAGTGGAGTCCAAAATGGGGCATCACCCCCTCCCGTTGCCATTCCCTCCCAGCAGGACACTTGTGGTAAATTTGTCAGCGGTTACTCTTTGCCCTTCGCATGTAGGGGCAAGGAGAGAGGATGGGAGTAGTGATGATCCGATACAAGTAAATACGAGTAAGTACTCGATACTTTGTTTCGATACCGAGTACTTTTCGTATTCGAATTAATTCATTCGATACTTACTCGGTATCGGAAGTAAAGTACTTGTATCGAATCGAAAGTTTTGAAACGCACCCGGTGTTAAAATCTAAATGCATCATCCCTGCTGCGCCACTTAGTCGCGCGTGCGAAAATAATTTTCCGCTGACATCAAGTTGGTAGCATTTAAAGTCCAACAAAATCAGTCTTAGAATAGGCAATCTAATCTCAAAGAGTTTGTTTTAGGACCCTTTTTCACTGTAATGAAGTTGTATTTGCAGCGCATTTCACTATATCTGGCCAATGGTCGCTCCCGCGCAGCCCCGCACAAAAACTAAAAGATATGGCTCATAACATAAGCAACTAAGTTCCCCATTGAATCGGAAGAAGAAGTTGTTTCAGCTAGCGTTTCACAGGAATATCACTTCTGGAAAAATCACAAAGAAAACGCACCGTAGTGACAAAGTCTCTCTCTACTTGTCAAACACTGTAATGTGTCTAAAAAGCAATCCATTTACGGAATGGGAAGTAATGAAACATATTATTGAGTGAATGTTTGTTTTCTAATGCGGGTGAAACAATGACAAACAAAAGAAACAAGCTGTCCCCAAAATATTTGGAACAATTGCTTTTTTAGGAAACCTTCCAAAAGCGGACTTTTATTGTTTAGAAGTATTAAAACTATAATAAATAAATATTAAAAGATAAGACAAAACCTTAAAAGTTTATTATAATTTCAATAAATAAATAAAAATGTAACGTATATTTTTATATTTCGACATTAATTAAAAAAGTATCGATATGAGTAAGTATCGATACTTTTGTAGTACTCATATGAATAAGTATCGTAAGACAATTAGAGTACTACTCATTTGAGTAGGTATCGATACTTTGATGGTATCGGAACATCACTAGATGGGAGATAGAGCAGAGTGACCTTGAGCCGCCTCTGCTAACTGAACGAACATATTACGGACGGTACCTAGGCGCATGATCGCACTCTTACGTTCAAAAAATTCGAATATTTTCTAACATGGTAACAAGGTATTTGGCTATATTCCGTTACTGACTTTCTTAATTGTGTATAATCAGATATATTGTCACCCAGGAATTTTGAGGTCAATCAACACAACAAAATTAAATACTCGTACACAGATGGACAGGCCAGTCGTGACTTTATCTCATGTATCGGCGGTTCTACCCTAACAAATAAAAATAAATTAATATTGATTGCAGTCGAAGATTATAGTTCATTTGATTTTCAAAACGGATTCAGTGTGTTTTAAAATTGCAAGAGAACATCAAACCCAGTAACATATCGACGGTGTTTGTGGCATAGGATGCATAAAGTTTGAGGTTAATAGATTTTTTTATCAATAACATAACATGATAAACATCTGTAAAACCATATATGTCGAAAATGCTTTCAGACACAATATCATTCTGCTCATTTGATATTTTAATGACAAAAGTTAATTTTTGTAGGGCCTACGTAGAACCATCTGAAAAATATACACTGCAAAATACAATTATCCGCTTAAGTCACTTTACTTAAAGAGTTTCATTTTCTATTCTGTTTAATATGAAATTGGTGAACTTCATTAATAAACTAAGGAAATTAAAATTTTTTTGCTTAACTTTTCAATATATTTTTATCTCACTGTCATATTCTCTCAAGCCCATTTGCAAGTAATAATAAGGAAACGTGTAACGTTGGACGAAAACCTCTTTCCCCACAAATTTCATCTGAAAGTTACAGCCAAGAAGTTAACGCAACTAATTTCAAACAGCCCCAGGAAATAACAGAGTTCTCCAAACGCAGAAATTTTGCGTTTCAGAGAGCAACATTTGCAAACCGCCGTCAACCAACAAATAATTATAAGGGATTAGATACGAGGATATCTGGTGTGTCAATATGTACAAGACGAAGTAATAAAACTGGAGTAAATCCTGACAGAGAAGTATATGAAATGGTGTGCTGTGCATTATGACCATACTGATAATACTTTTCTAGTATTAATATTTGTTGTATTCATTAAAGTAATTTCAAAAATTTTACTTAATTTAATTATTAAAAAGTATACGGAAATGTAAATAAAACAACAGCAAGGAAGCTCCTTTTTTCCCTTAACCACTAAAATAATGGTATCGAATTATTACCATCTTCCTATAATCGTCGGAGCACTAAAATATTTATATATATTTCGTATTAAAGATTACACCAAACTAGTTCTCCAACACAGATTTTTGAAATTGTGTTTGAGATCTACAGATAAAATATTATGTCGAATATCCCATGCAATGAATAAATGTACCATGTAAATAGTAATATTATATTTCCACTAACACTTTCACCCTTTTAAACAACACTACCGCAATTTGCTTTCTGTTTTTGGAAACGCTTAGAAAGCTTATTTCTGGATAGTATACAAACTAAGAGTAAAGTGTCTGAGAGATCCTATACCTTCTGAATTCCGTGGCAATCCTCATGTCTTCCTTACTAATGTAATTTATTTATTTGTCGTATGGCAAGCAACTAATACAATAATAAATATATACAATGACAAGAACGTTGGTAGCGTTCACAAGCTGATGTCTAATTCTTCCAGCCATTCTAAGAAGGAACTTGTAGCTCCAAAAACATCTTCATATGGTCCATCATACTTCCGTAGAGGGCATTCCCTGATAATATGCTCCACACTCTGGGAAGGAGCACCGCAGTCACATGCAGGAGAATCCTGAAGACCCCACTTATACAGCATGGCGTTGCATTTCGCATGACCTGTTCTTAGGCGATTTAGTTTGACCCACTGGTCTCTATTTAGATGGAATCCTGGAAGTCCAGTTGTGGGATCTTTAATATCTGAATGTTTTACAGATGTGGAGTTCCAGCTTTGTCGCCATTTTTCCATGACATCAAAGTCAAATACATCTTGCCATACCGGATTTCTTGATTTAAGACGAGTGGGTGGTAAGTTATTTAGAACCTCGTGGATTGGGAGATCCTGTGGATGATCAGGATGGTGTAGTTTTATCCACTCACGTACCGTTGCTTCTTGGCGTCTTATCTCTGGAGGTGGTATTTTGCTAATCAGGTGCAACCAGGGGACTGGGGTGGATTTTAGGGTGCCAGTTATTACTCTCATACACTCATTCAGGTGGACGTCGATTTTTCTAGTATGAGTACTACGTTGCCACACTGGAGCACAGTACTCAGCAACAGGGTAAACCATGGTGAGAGCGGTTGTGCGTAGTGTGTTCGCATCAGCTCCCCATGAAGTACCAGCTAGCTTCTTCATGATGTTGTTTCGTGTTTTCAGTTTCTGACTTGTGTTTTCGAGGTGTTTTTTGAATGTTAAGGAGCGGTCTAAGGTGATGCCAAGATACTTAGGATGGAAATTATGTTTCACCCTCTGGTGGCAGAAGTTCACTTTGAGCTGCTGATGTGCTATTCTATTGCTCAAGTGGAATGCGCATACTTCTGTTTTCATTGGGTTCGGACAAAGTCTCCACTTTCTATAATATGTGTTCAAGGTTTCTAAGTCGTTAGAGAGAATGCTCTCACCTTCCTCTAATGTGGCAGTTTGGACGGCGATAGCTAAGTCGTCAGCATAGCAGAATTTATTGCCGGTTGTTTCTGGCATGTCACTGGTGTACAAGTTGAAGAGCAATGGAGCTAGTACTGACCCTTGAGGTAATCCATTTTTTATTGTAAATGACTTACTTGTCTTATGTCCGACGGTGACCTTAAAATATCTGTTGGTCAGCATATTCCTCAGGAGTGATGTTAGTTTCCTGCAGGGTATATGTTTTTTAAGTTTAAGTAGCAGTCCATCCAGCCAAACTGTATCATATGCCGCTGTTAAATCGACAAAGGCTACTGATGTTTTTAACTTCTTCTGAAATCCAGCCTCAATGTATGATGTCAGTGCTAATACTTGCTCACAACAGCTCCGTTTTAGTCTGAAACCTGCCTGATATGTTGGTGTTATGATATTTATTATTCCTTGAATGCGGTTAAGGATGAGGCGTTCTAGAAGCTTATAGCAAACACTGAGTAGAGCAATAGGTCGATAGCTTGAAGCATCATCTGCTGGTTTGCCTGGTTTGAGGATCATCAAGGTGTGAGCCATCTTAAATTCTGGGGGGACTATCCCAGTGTCCAGGATATCACTGAAGAAGTTCTTGAGCCAAGTTCTTCCCTGCATGCCGAGATATCTTATGAATTCTGGGAAAATGCCATCTAACCCTGCAGCCTTCCTCATTTTTAGCATTTTGATGGCTTTCTCAACTTCTTCATGACTAAATGGATTAGAAAGGATAGGATTATTTCTAAGGTTGTTATCCATTTCAATCATCTCTTTCTCCATCTGTTTCTTCATGGCAGGATCTATTGGGACTTTGTCAGCTCTTGTTTTTATGTGCAATGCCATTTCAGCTGGTGTAATTCCTGGCTCCTCTTTGCACATGTTTGAGGCTGCACCCAGTTTTCTAAGGAGAGTCCATGCATTTCTACTGGAGTGAGTAAAGCTCATTTGAGAAGTTAGCTCTTTCCATTTCTGTTTCCTCCCTTCATTCAGTTTTTCTAATATTCTTTTTCCTGTTTCAGGGTCACCAGTTTTTTGAAAATTTTCATATAAAGTTTGCGTAGATTTGTCCCAGCATGGAATGTATTGTTTCCTGTACCCTCGAGGGATGTTTCGTTTAGCTGCAGCAATAACAATACCTACAAATCTCTTGTAGTTTTTCACTTTTGGGGGTATCCATCGCAGGTTATTATCTACCTCGGAGCTATAATTGTCCCAGTTTGCCCTCTTTAAATTCCATCTTGGTTTATGAATTGATCTGATAACAGGTATTGTGATACCAACACTGATTAGTGTGGGCCTGTGTTGGCTTCTGGGAAAATGCTGAAGGACTTTCCTTGTGTGGTCTAAAGGTTTTCTTTCATCTGTGGAAACAAAGACCAGATCAGGATTGGTGTCAGATTGCCATCTAGCAGAGTGGAATGTTTTCTTTTCTTTAGCATCATAGCTGAGATACAGGTCTTGACTTTCGCACCACACAGTGAGTTTCTCACCGTTTTCATCAGAATTTGGGTAACCCCAGGATGTATGTCGGCTGTTAAAGTCTCCTACATATATGCAAGGTTTTGGTAGTGAGGGCAGTGGTGGAGTTGGCCAGTTGGAAAGAGGTGGTTTGTAAACTGATGCAACAGTTAAATTGTTGAGTTTGGCAGTAATTATTTCCACTTCATTGAGTTTTTGACACCTCACTTCCGAGATGTTGCAAATGTTACTTTTGGCATACATGGCTGATCCGTGTATAGGAGAGGGAATTCTCGATATCATTCTGTATCCTGCAATCTTGCCCCTACTTTCCAAATCTTTTTCAGTCATGTGGGTCTCTTGAACAGCTAAGATGTCGATTTTGAGGTCAGTAGCTAGTTTGCTAAGGTATTCACATTTAGCAATTGTTAATCCTTCTGCATTTATTTGAAGAATCTGAGCGCTGTGTCCAAACGTTCTGGTCAGTTGGCTCTGACAAGTGCCGTTGTTCAATTTCATCTTCAGATTTTTCATCTTCTGATGTTGCTTTGTGTGACCGTGAGAGATACGGGATCTAGTTCGGTCGCCTATTGTGTAGATTATCAGCCGTCCTGCATCAGCAGTCCGTTGTCCAGGGTACACCACGAGGAGGTTATCTACACGTCGTACCCCACTAATGTAATAAAACCGAAGTCACTCATGAATCATGTGTTAAGAAAATGTTGGCAAAAGTACAAAATTGTCTGACTTACTGTTGGAAACATCCGCATCATATACACAATATATTAATAACTTGTCAGTGAGTGAATCCAATTTATCGTGCCTGTTGGGTGAGTGGCAACGTACAGGCCCGGCATTTGGAAGGACGCTGGTTAGAATCCCTGTCCGGTCATCCAGATTTCGGTTTTCCATGGTTTGGCAGAATCATTCCAGGCGAATGATACCTTCAAAAGGCCGTGGCTGAATTCCTTCCCGTTCCTTGCCCCAGTCCTCCCCCGCCTCTTATGACCTTGATCTTGACGATGCGTAAAACTAGAAAAGAAAGATATGAATTAGAAATAAATTTTGTAATTTCATCGATAATTATCACTTTCTACCCACACAAGCAATTCATTACATTGTAGTGTCATGAAATCCACTACATAGTTTAAAGACCCATCGCAAGGCAGGGTTCATCCAACATGTGACTCTGTTGGTGAATGTGTGAAAGATACAGGTCCTGCCACCTATGGACAGTCCCACTAAAACGCACTCTTGTTTCATCACCAAATCGGGTGACGGAGAACTCCGATTGGTCAGCTGGTTTGGCGCGCCAAAGAACCACGGGTAGACAAGGGTGGGAGTGAGAAAAAGGGACTTGCGGCCGAGAGAAGACATATTGGCGTGTGGTAGATGTTCAATATGTTGGAAGTTGGTTTATCCTTGAGTGCACCAGTTCATGTATAGTGTGTTGTTGTTTCTCTGTGCGGTCACACACCAAGTGTATTTGGGCAGCTGTTAGTAACGGCTGTCACTACTCAATTAGTGTGGTAACACCTGCAGCAGTATTACTATTTTTTATTTTATTTTATTTATTTTCCCATATACAACACAGCCCCGCACCTAGTATCTAATATTGGTCCTTATTTACATTATTTTATATGTATGTGTACTTATACTATCATATATATCTAACGTATTCACTTATCAATCAAGGAAAGAAAATTTTGTTTCAAGTTCCAATATATCTATTACTTCTATTCTTATTAAACAGAGTGGATACCACCACCACTACTACATCTACTACTACTGCTATTGTTCCTAACATTACTGCTTACATTACTATTAGGCTACTACTAATACCACTATTACCACTATTACTACTAATACCACCACCAATTGTTACAGCCGCACTTTGGTTTCATTTTTTCTTGGTGTTGTTGATTGCTGTCCAAAGGTAGAGTCATCCGGAACAGGCAGCGCAGTCAGACACCCAGGCCATCAACAGTTGACCTCCTGGAATACCAAGACGGCCACAGCTGTCGCTCAGGAGATGGCCTCTCTGGAGCACACTGAAGAGCCTCCAACGATTGATGTTGTTCATTGTCGTAAGATATCTTCCGTCAATCCGGTGTTGTGAAAACCAGACTTCAAGCATCATTGTTCCCTCTGCATTTGTTTCTGGAGTTAGCTTCCACTATCCCACGAGTTGTAATTCCGTTTTCCTCATCTGATATCTGTGACCCTTGATTTCGCTCGGCATTTTTCCATTCTATAAATTTCTCCTACCAAAATATTGAGGCTAGATCAGCTGCCTCGTCCAGCAAATGCCACAGACTTTCGTCGCGTAGTATGTCGAATATTCTCCTCCCTTGCAGCCGAGCTTGTTGGTGTTCTCTCAAACTGGTTGTTATTTCACATTCCCACTCCTGCGTAGTCTCTTCACCACATTCGCACCTGCTTGAGTCCACAATATTTCGACTTCGGAGCCAGCTATTGTATGGCCCGTGACCTGCAACGTAGCGTACCAACCCGGGAGAGGGTTGAAGGTATTTCAACTTTAACCTCTCCTCTACGAATGGAAACATATCATATGTTCTTCAACTTCTTTCACTGTTGTTCCATTCTTGCTGCCATTCCGTCAATAGGAGCATCTGAATGTGCATCTCCGGTGTTGCTTCGCTGCCTACAATTTCTACTACCTTATCTTGTTTCCCTTTTCTTAGCCCGTATATGGCAATCCGTTTCCTTACTCCAAGGTCCAGTGGCCATACACAAATGGCAACGGTTAATGAATTTGTTGCCACGGTTCTGTACGCTCCTGCCAATCTTAAAAGTATTCCTCGTTGGACACGTCTGACTCGCTGTTTTGGTTTTATTTTTCTTAGATGCTTTGCCTACACACTTGCTGGGTAGTCCACTAAAGAGGATAAAATGTGTCATAAAATAGTCTTATTGTTTGGACTGGAACAGTGAATTTTCGTTGGCTGATATTATTGATTTTACTAGTCACGCAACAGTACAGGATAGAAGTGCCAGAGTGTAAAGAGTTTGACTGCATTGTTTCTCGCGATGCCGACCTGGAACGCCTTACAGAGAGATATGTCGAGAGAAGAGAATAAAACTCATGTTCATTGTAAACTTTAAATCGTATATGAGCTAGCGGAGTAGATGGACAATATTGCTGTGTATGGACCAGGCGTTTTGAAGACGATATTCTGGTATCCCGTCCCGACATCGCCGCATGTCCGATAGAGGGCATGGATATCGACCTCATATAGACGGCGCTGGCATCGGGCCAACCAGCGCCACCACATCATAGTTTTCCGCAGCGACCAATTGGAGCCGACCCGCCGCACATATAAATAAAGCCTGCGCAGCTCCACTCCTCAGTTCAGTATTCACTGCGCTTTCGGTACTCTCTCTTACTGTGAATCGGTCTCTTCGGACTCTGACAGTGCTCGTTCTTGGCTACGTTTGGTACTCTCTTCGGACTCTGTGAACCTCACGCCGGACTCTGACAGTGCGCGTTTTGGGATTACGTTTCGGCCTGCTCCTGGCACTTGTTCGGGTTTGTTCGTGACCGTCTCCTGTGGACCGCCTTTCCGCCGTGTGACGTTCGGCCGCCGTAAGGACATAGCAGATATCTTATGCAAGCAATTCCTTTGCATGTTTCATTTACTTTTTTAAATTCTGTTTTAGTGTTTTGACTTTATGTATGTCTCCAAGTCGATTATAATGTAATGTTCAATCATGATTAATGGTGTGCATTTTTCTTTAAGTTTGTTTTAAATACCAATAAATGTTAATTAATTGTCTAGATATAAAATGGAAATTTATCCCATCCTTCATAAATCATATTCAAAATTAATAATTAACTAGCTGACCCGGTCACGCGTTGCTGTGACTCAGAAATGTTATTCTAAACTCCCTAATGTTGTCAAATTAATATTGACTAATAAAGATAAAAACGTTTCCAAAAGTAATTGGTAAAGACTATTGGAGAGTTAAAATAATTAAGGACAAACGAACGTATTTTTTTTAAATTTATATTTTATTAATTAATTCAAAATATCCCCTGTGGGATTAATACGACGTAAAAAAGTGTACACCTAGAAACGTATGGATCTATAATAATAATTTCGTGTGGTCGTAATGACCTGGTGGCAGGGTTTCTATTGGCTGCGTATTCCGCCCCTGTCGTAGCCGCCTTAACCTTACCCGCTAATCCTGCCGGATACAGGGGACCTACAGTTTAGCGTGGAATCCGAATCACGGAAATCTTCTGGCGTACTTCACATTAGACAGCAAGCTGTGCCGGAAGTGAAGGCAGGGTTAAGTGCGAATTCATCTCGGACAAACATCGTGACGCGAGATTTTTATAAACTGCTGCTGTGAATTTTCGAGTGTGAGAATTAACTTATGGTGTTTTCCGTTCCTTGTCCTCTCCCCTCCTCCCTTTGTAACTCGCATTAATAAATATTTTGGTCAATAATTGAGATAAAAAGTTGGACCATATTACATACAATAATCCAAATTTCATCAAAATCGTTTAAGTAGTTTCGGAGTTCATCTCGGACAAACATCGTGACGGGAGATTTTTATGTATATACGATAATAAATAATTGGCATGTTTAATAGTAAATTCGATCTATAACCTTATTAACAAAAGGAATCGTACCATCTGATCGCACAGGTAGATAGACTGCAACACAGCTCCAACTTTTTCAGTAATATATTTTGTTATCCTTTCAGACAGTTTACGGAGCAAAGAGAGGGAGCGCTCCCCTCACGCATTTCATTCTGGAGGGCGCAGTTTAGACACGTGCTACAACCATCTAGATTTCGGTTTTACATTACATAATTTTCCAAAATCAACCCGCCAGTGTGGCTCAGAGAGCTGAGGCACCGAACACTGGATCGGGGAGGTACAACGGACAGGTCACAACACCATCCCCCCGCGTACCAGTCGTCGAGACTTCGGTTTTCCGCAGCCATCAAGACAAAAAAAGAAAAAAAGAAAACGTTTATCACACACAGAACACAGTTCACAGTTACACGTTCCACGGACAGCCACTTCACTTCCCCCATTACTAGGTAGCAGGAGAAAGTTGGGTAACCCCGGACGGCGGGTAGCCCTGGACATTTAAAGTTCTAACAAACCAAACACGCTGCGTCGGTAGAACTTTAGTGTAAATATTCACCCTGTAGCGTAAAAACAAATGCAAATGAGCTGCGGTTTGGGCGTCCAATGAGTTCCACACTAGTGTGTGTTTTGTTCCTGGCAGAAGTTTTTCGTCGCTCCTGTCAAAATTCGTTGGAAATTGTTGAACATGATGCGTCAAATAAACGCATACCATGCGTTTATTTGAAGTTTATTTTTTGAGCACCCATGCTTGAAAAATCTAAAATGGCGAGATTTTAACATCTTCACCATATAAGTGGGCACAGTGGGCAAAACGAACAAAATAGTAAAATGGGCGAAACGGAAAAATAAAAAGTAAAGGCGCTATAAAGACGTTGAATACAAAAAAAATATTCCGAAGCAAATCAAATAAAACAGACCGAATGTATCGTACGTGGAGAAATTTTTGAAGAAGACTGGATTCAGTACTATGACGCAAAGACCGGGCCCTTGAAGATTGTGTTAATATAGATTCTTCAGATATGCATTGTTAGTGTGATTTTTGTAAGGCCAGAAAGTGATTATGCCACCATTTATTACGGTGTCCATGGCTACCCGGCAACTTTTTTGTTGCAAAAAAAAAAAAAAAAAAAAAAAAAAATTAAGGCGAAAGTGTTTTGAATTTAATTCGTTGAAAAAAAATTTATGGTTACTAACTTCTAATTAATATGACTTCAGAAGTTTCCAGGTTAATATTAAAATTAAAACAGAAAATGTGTTTATTTTTATTTGCAATTAATTTTAAGTTCTCAGGGCTACCTGAACTTCCCCTACGCCCTGGCAGTAGGTACAACATGCTTGGCTTCAGCAAGAGCATGTGGCCGTTAAAGGAAATCTCCAAATGTGACCATGCCAACGAAGAGTAAATCTCGTCTTAGGCAGCAGATACCAAAATATTACAATGGTGAAGAAGATTTGCCAAAATCACTAAAGGCTAATGCCGGAATGTTTGCTGTAAATAGGTCGTGGCTGAATTCCTTCCTGCTCCTTGAACATAATTGTATTCAGTGTCTCGTGACATCATCGTCAGCGATCCGTAAAGTCCAAAAAAGAATAAAAAATGCTTTCAATTTAAGTCAATAATTTCTGTTTTGGTAATCCACAAGGCTTGGTAAACCCTGCCTACATAGTAGTCAGCGTCAGGCATTGGCGTGGTATCCTGTGATGTCTGACTAGTCTTCTGAATGAAATTTGAGATACAAGAATGCATACACTATTGGAACCTTAAGAATAAAGTTGCTGTCTGTATAGTATTAGAAGTGAACTATCATTTTTTTTAAAAAAATCGAAAAGTTTATTGTGTATTTACGGCTTGTCGACGTCGAATCCAACAGAGGACTGGTGACAAAGAATGGGTAGACGTTTGGACATGGTCATTATTATGGGAACCATCCCGCAATTATCCTGGAGTGGTTTCTGGAAATCATGGGAAAAAAACGAAATCTGGATGGACAAACTGGGATCCGAAGCTTCAACTCACCGAATACTTAGCACAGTGCTCCACAAAGATGCGGCTATAAACCAACAGTTGAAGCTGGTTGACTGTTCAGTTGCTAAGATGAGTTTCCTTACGACATTGGGAAATATGATTATTTCACATATTTCTGTTTTAATATTCTATGTCGTCTTTTACTTACTGGTAAGAAACTCTTTCGGTATCGCGTTTACTTCGACGTCCCAGTCCTTGGATATGTGTTCAGAGGTAGCACTAATTTAATGATGTTTCGAAAATCTATCAGTGCATTGGCCACTATTACTACCAACCATTGTTTCACTTCAGTGACATATTAATCATTAATTTATAATCAACGTCGGAGATGTTGCTGGAAATTTGAGTCGTGCGTGCACGTTCGTACGTTGCAGTGACATTTACCTTTTTACTCCCAGGAGAGGTGCTTCAAACAAATTTCGCTTTTTTAGGTTTACCATACTGCCGGAACTAATTTCTTCTACCGTGATAGTGTAACATGTAAAAAGTATGCGTTTTTTTACATTATCTCATACAATTAATTAAAATTAAGTTGTACGTAACTAATTAATTGAACTGAGGACACGCTGGTACAATTCCTAGACCTATACTATTCAGTTATTTGGGATAGTAATATCGCCGTACATAACTGATTAATTGAAATGAGGACACGCTGGTACAATTCCTGGACCCATACTATTCAGACAATAGTTATTTGGGATAGTAATACCGCATGTTTTTACTGTTATTATTTATGGTTTAGGCTCTAGACTAGAGTTTTTCAAACTGTGGGTTGCGACCTCCTGGGGGTCACCAAGTCATGCGCGTGGGGTCGTGGCCACAAGCCAGATAAAATTAAAACGCATAGGTTGTAGGTCTTACGCAACAACAAAAATACATTTCCAGTGAAAAAGCTGTGCCTGGCCAGCCTCGGTAGCATAGGCGCTAGAGTCCTGGTCCCAAGTGCAGAGGTCACCGGTTCGAGTCCGGCCGAGGCATGGGTGTTTAAGTGTTCTGTGTGTGAATGTCGTGTCCGTCCTGTAGTGTCCTTACTTAGAAGCTACAATATACTGGAGAAACTGATTCACTGGAAGATTTATGATATGACACTGAGCTGGCTGTATGACCTTAGTTGCCGAATGCCATTTTAAACCACAAAAAAATATAAGTCTGTGCCTGTTTATTTTTTAGAAAATTGTCGAATCATGGTTGTATTTTTGAGATGCAGATAACAAAATCGTTTTCTAATTGGAGCAATTTGATGTTTATTATTGATGACAGTAAAATCATATTTCAGGTAATTATCGTCATAAACTCTTTTTTTTCGATTTTAATTTACTTCCTCTACTGCCACGCAGACGTGGAAGGTTGTGTAGATGTTTTGAGAAAATTCTCCATTTCATCCTCGCTCGAATCGAAGCGCGTCCGTACTCGCTGACGTACTCGAACAACTCACAGCAGCGAAATGAAACAAACTATTCTTATGTGGTCACTGACCCAACCTTCTCCTATCCCGCGCCGCCGCCGCAGCAAAGAATATATCAATGCCCTCAGAGTGCTCGCGACTACCTTGCAGCATAGCATTTTATTTCTCGTTTAATTAGTATAGTTTCAATAGAAAGAAAGTTAAATACGTCATTAGTTAAATCAGTTACATTGTTTTATTACGGGCCTGGTGGTTCACCAATGTTTTATTACTGAATTGGGGGGTTGCCATTATTATTATTATGGTTGTGGAAGGGTCGTGTCTTCAAAAAATGTTGGAAAACACTTCTCTAGACTCACTAAATCCCAATAACCTTACCGTGTTCAGCGTTCAGAACAATTTTTCACAGAATCAAGAGAGCTTGCCCGTTTTCGTTTATCACTGCTTTAGTCAGTTAAATAATAATGTATTTCATAAACCGCTGAGTGGTCTGGTGGCTCAGTGGTTAAGGTGTCTGACTGGGGATGGAAAGGTCCCCTGATCCAATCCTTGTCTCGGCGGAGGCTTTCATAGGACCTTAACACGACATTAACATCTGGCACAGCTTGCTGTGTAATGTGAAGTACGCCGGAACACTTCCGTGGCTCGTATTCTACGTTAAACTGATGGTCCCCTGTACGCGGTAAGATTGCCGGATTAGGTCAAGGCGGCTAAGACAGGGCGGAATGCACTGCCAGTAGAAACCCTGTCAGCAGATCATTACGGCCACACGGAAATATTATTACTATTATTATCAACCTCTTACGTTTCATACGTTGAATGCCGTACTCGTGATGGTCAACCAATATAACAATCTCTATCACCTTATTGAAGCGGGATGGTATGTACTGTCTTTGTGTGTTGAGCTCACTTGCAAAATTGACTGCTACATCTAATGTTCAACCTCCTTCATTGTCTGGCTCTTAACAGGGCAGTATGGACGCCGGTTTTTCTGAGTCGAGACCAAGCGACAGACAGTTATCTTGGCGAGTTGATGCGATCTCGGCGTGGCGAATCAACTAATTCATCACCGAACCTGGTAGATCTGTGAATAGCATACAAGTTCCATGGAGTGTCAGTTGAATTCTGGGCTCTGTTGTTAAATGTTCAGCAGGCTTTGAGTTGTTTCCAACTTACCTAAAGATAAAGGTTGTATTGAAATGATTTTAAAGGTAAGGAAATGTAAAATTTGGAATTATGTGTGCTTGCTGTTTAGCATATGAAACGAATGATGTATTTACCATGAAAAAGTGTTTCTACAGAATGCACTTTCGATGATTCCTCTACAACTCTCGAATATTGATGCTAGTTTCTTTGAAAATCGTACATTCGAAATCTATCATCATTAGTTTTACGAACAGTATATGGAGCCTTCACTGGAAACTTCTATACAGTTTTATCAAACTCAAAGCAGTTCTAATAACTTTATCACCAAATGAAAGGAAAATTATGCTGTGTGGTGACTTAAAAATTTTGCTGTTGACTGTTACCAGACAGATTGCCTTCCAGGAATGCTTGTATAATCGAATCTTTGTCAAGTTGTAAATTTCACAACTTTAGTAAAGGAAGGTAGTAGCACCTTTATTGATAATATTTTAAACAGGATAATAAATTAGAGAGATATGAAACAATTGTTATTTGGTTTGTCAGACAACAATTAACAAATAATTACTGTTTAAGCAATGGCAGAAGGGAATAACTGAGACAACAGATTTATCAAAATGAGGATATTAAATAACAATTCCATAAAAAATTAAACATATAACATCTGAATGAAGTTTGCACAACTACACTCCTGGAAATTGAAATAAGAACACATTGACGCCGGTGTGTAAGACCCACCATACTTGCTCCGGACACTACGAGAGGGCTGTACAAGCAATGATCAAACGCACGGCACAGCGGACACACCAGGAACAGCAGTGTTGGCCGTCGAAGGGCGCTAGCTGCGCAGCGGTTGGGCACCGCCGCAGTCAGTGTCAGCCAGTTTGCCGTGGCATACGGAGCTCCATCTCAGTCTTTAACACTGGTAGCATGCCGCGACAGCGTGTACGTGAACCGTATGTGCAGTTGACGGACTTTGAGTGAGGGCGTATAGTGGGCATGCTGGAGGCCGTGTGGACGTACCGCCGAATTGCTCAACATGTGGGGCGCGAGGTCTCCACAGTACATCGATGTTGTCGCCAGTGGTCGGCGGAAGGTGCACGTGCACGTCGACCTGGGTCCGGACAGCAGCGACGCACGGACGCACGCCAAGACCATCGCATCCTACGCAGTGCCGTAGGGGACCGCACCGCCACTTCCCGGCAAATTAGGGACACTGTTGCTCCTGGGGTATCAGAGAGGACCATTCGCAACCGTCTCCATGAAGCTGGGCTACGGTCCCGCGCACCGTTAGGTCGTCTTCCGCTCACGTGCAGCCCGCCTCCAGTGGTGTCGCGACAGGCGTGTATGGAGGGACGAATGGAGACGTGTCGTCTTCAGTGATGAGAGTCACTTCTGCCTTGGTGCCAATGATGGTCGTATGCGTGTTTGGCGCCGTGCAGGTGAGCGCCATAATCAGGACTGCATACGACCGAGGCACACAGGGCCAACACCCGGCATCATGGTGTGGGGAGCGATCTCCTACACTGGCCGTACACCTCTGGTGATCGTCGAGGGGACACTGAACAGTGCACGGTACATTCAAACCGTCATCGAACCCATCGTTCTACCATTCCTAGACCGGCAAGGGAACATGCTGTTCCAACAAGACAATGCACGTCCACATGTATCCCGTGCCACCCAACGTGCTCTAGAAGGTGTAAGTCAACTACCCTGGCCAGCGAGATCTCCGGATCTGTCCCCGATTGAGCATGTTTGGGACTGGATGAAACGTCGTCTCACGCAGTCTGCACGTCCAGCACGAACGCTGGTCCAGCTGAGGCGCCAGGTGGAAATGGCTTGGCATGCCGTTCCGCAGGACTACATCCAGCACCTCTACGATCGTCTCCATGGGAGAATTGCAGCCTGCATTGCTGCGAAAGGAGGATATACACGGTACTAGTGCCGACATTGTGCATGCTCTGTTGCCTGTGTCTATGTGCCTATGGTTCTGTCTCTGTGATCATGTGTTGTATCTGACCCCAGGAATGTGTATATAAAGTTTCCCATTCCTGGGACAATGAATTCACGGTGTTCTTATTTCAATTTCCAGGAGTGTATATTTAAAACGATAAGGGTAAAAAAAAATTCAATATTACTTTCACCAATAGTGTTTGGAAAAGTACGTCAGATGTTTCGTACAAGAATATTTTCAGCTGGTTATAAAAGAGCAAAGATGAACAGGTCAGCAGTACGTATTAAAACGTCTAGCAGCCATAAAGAAGAACTTAATGTAGATGCTAGGAAGACTGATAATGAGCTCCTCTTAACTTATTAAAAACCTACTGTATAATTCCTACCAAAGTAATTAAAGAAGCTAAGCGTTTAGCTATAGATAGGGATATGATCGGAAAGTAAAATGTGTATGGAATATTATTGAAAGATAAACTATTGAATCATACCCCTAAAAAAACGGTTGCTTTAAACAATGAAATTCGCCTTTCCATATTACGTTTTTAAAAATTACTTTTTAGCGGTTACTGATACGGATGACGTAACAATACTTAGATCTTTGTGATCAATAGAAGAATGTATGCCTCTGATCTCCGCTAGCCAAAATGAAATAGAAAAAATCTAATCAAATCCTTCAGTAGCATAAATTAGTTTTGTTATGATGAGGTTACGTCCCACGTACTAGTGCAATGTAGTATCAGCATTAGCAGAGTCATTTAATATTTTAGAAGGAGGTATTTTTCCTCATAACACACTCAAGAAGTCAGTAATCAAACTACTTTGTAAGAAGCATTGTATCTCAAATACTGAGAACTATATACCGCCGCATTTTCATAGATCTCCGAAGAATCAGTGTACATAAGGTGTATGCACGTCTACGTAATGAAGAATTACTCGGCGAAGTTTTAGGCAAGGTATCTCGGCAGGTTCTACAATTTTTGTTTTCATAGACGACATATTGAAAGCAATACATAAAATTTAATCTCCTTATGAATGTTCTGTGATCTATGTAAGTCCTTTGATTGTGTCGATTATAAGAATGTACTAAGTAAATTAGAATACTATGGTGTTAGCGGTAGGCCATGACATTGATACAAATCGTTTCTAGAAAGTGTATCCATGAAGGTTGTAAATACAGGAGAGGTTACAAACTCAGAATTATGTTCCTTGGAGGTCCATTCTTGGTCCTAAACTGTTCCTAATATACATCAATAATCTCGTACGCATATCATGTGATATTGAAAATACGGTGTTTATTATAGGTGATTCAAGGATATCTTTAAGAGATTCATCACTAAAAAATCTTAAAAACGCTTCATATGATACCGCAAAGAAAATTAATAGATGGTTCAGTGAAAATTAATTAATTCATATCACATAAACTACAAGTTTATTTCAGTTATATTTATATTCAGCAACTTCTTTAAATACTTAGTTCTACAACCTTTTTATTGAGGATAATACCTAGATTAGCTGATACAGAAACAAGGAAGCTGGCACATTTTGTATATTTATTAGTCCCTGTTTATGTATTTATGGTATATCCTGTTAGGGAAACTATTTACATCAGAAATACGTTCCTTAATCAAGATTTGTGCAACAAGCACAAGGAGACCGTGCAGATATCTGTTTAGGCACCTATGAATACTTAAAATGCCAGCACAATACATGTATTCCCGAATTTTTTGTGTAGAAAAATCCTGAACACGTCAGTCTCAATTCTGACATACATAGTTATAATACTAGGAATAAATATAAAGCCCGAAAAGATTATTCATGGTCAATTGTACACAAAGGCATAACATTCACTCCAGCTTCTTTATATAGTGTCCTAACACAGAAAATAAAATGTTATCTACGGAAACATAATTCAGATTGAAAGAGCTTCTTTTTTTTATCAGAACCCATATTATTCTGTAAAACAACTTTCTTCTTGTTATTTGACAACTAGAGATAACTCACAACATATCATACATGTTTGGAATATGGAAGGTAAAGGTGACAAAATTATTCAGTCAATACACTGGTGTGTATTTTTTTTTTAACTGTTAACAAATGAAAAAACCATTAAGAGTCTGTGAAAATTTATTTCATACATTATAGTAACTAACACGGCATGTTATTATTTACATTTTAGTTAATAAAATACACTGAAAATACTTTTTTTATCTGCTTAACGTCTTTCTAACAGCGAGGTCTTTAGAGACGGGAAAAGAAGGGGAAACTATTGGAACGTTAACATACTATTGGAACGTTAACTAATAACCGGTTATTAGATGTTAGTAATATGACTGGTTTGTTTAAAGATGGATGTACTAATCCAAACCTCCGAAAATATTTTCACATGAGATCAAAGCGATCTTATTTAATATAGCTAACTGACTGACTTAAGTAATTTCTTGTCACAGTTCTAACCATTGTGTCAAATTAATTTATTGATTCAGACCTTGTCAAAGATTAACGAAGAATTAAATATCATAACTGATATTTTTAAGTTGTGGCTGGATTCGCTGTTTTATCACGTATAACTTTGACGGAGAGATATTCTTCCACTTGTGGTGCAATAGGTTCCCTTCCTGTTTACGCTTTGTTGCACAAACTTTCAAGCTACTAATTAAATGTCCTGAGACTAGTCCTTTGCATTATAAAAGTCATTTACCATTTATTAACTGCCGTTTATGGCCACTTTAAATAACTACAACCACCAACTTGGGTCCATGAAAATATTAAAAAACTTGCAGCAAACTCAGAAAAGAAACTGTTTAAATATCTTTCGAAACTTTCTATCACAGCTGCAGAATATTCTCTCGACTTTGCTCCCAAAAACTCGTCTTAATTAGTCGACTATATCCTCCGCGCTGACACCAGTCTCTTCGTAACCTTACAAGTCATCCCCTTTAAAACCGGCACTTTATAAACTTTGCTTCACTTCCCTAATTCGCCTTTCAGACAGACGCTCACTAATTCCTTCTTAACTAACTCTTCATTAAAATAAACTGATCCTCAATGCGAGATGTCGCAACATTCCCTAACACTTTTGCCAAGCCCGCTTCTGCAGCAATTCTCTCCGTGTGGATTAACTGTTCAGTGTCCGCCAAACTTTTCTTAACACTACGCTTATGAAGTAGCATGCGAATCTAGCACCAAGTTCAAGGTGGGGTGGCGGAACACCGTGTTTCACATCAAGATAGTAGTAAAGGATCCAAATCAGAAACTAATAAAGACAACCTAATTTAAGTATTTTGATAATATCTACCATAAAGGGTGTTTAAAAAGTGTAAAATATTTTATGAGGTGATAATATGCATCAAAATAAGATAAAAATGCCTAATAAACATGGGCGCCGGCAGGATTACTGTAAGGGGGATGCATCTGTATCTTTCTTGCACATTATACAGGGTCTATACCAAAAGTAGCCGGACTGATTTTTTTTTAAAATTATTGAAGATATGTTTACAATTCCTTAATACTCTTCGAAATAGCATCCTTGGGCAGCTTCACTAAGAATAACGCTGCTGACATTGGCGGTACGCCTCCTGGAAGTCAGATTCGGAGATGCTTTTGAGAGCCCTCTTCGATGCTGCATGAACGTCCTGAATCGAGTCAAGCCGCTGTCCCTTCAGCTGTTTTTCATCCGTGGGAATAAAAAAAAGTCAACTGGAGCCAGATCGGTACTGTAGGTGGGGTGTGGCCACGTGGCAACACCGAATAGGGCCAACAGTTGCCTCATGACGAGCGTGCCTTGGCACGGCGCATTGTCGTGATGCAGTGTTCAGTTGTTGGAGATGACTGGTTGGACGCGATTCACTCGGTCGCGCAGGCGGGTTAGCACTTGCAGGTAAAAATTCGATTTGACAGTTTTCCCAGGAGGAATGAACTCCTTATGAATCACCCTGCAACGGTCAAAAAAACACGATCAGCATTGTCTTGATCTCTGATTTGCACATGCGAGCCTTCTTTGGACGAGGGGACATTGATTGTCTTTTGGTTTCTGGGTCATACTGGAAAACCCAAGTTTCATCGCCTGTTACCACACTGTCCAAAAAGTATTCCACGGATGAAAAGAAAGCTGAAGAGGCAGCGGTTTGACTCGATTCAGGACGTTCATGCAGCATCGACGAGGGCTCTCAAAAGCATCCCCGAATCTGACTTCCAGAAGGCGTACGGCCAATGGCAGCAGAGTAATTCTAAGTGTGAAGCTTCCCAAGCGTGCTATTTCGAAGAGTATTAAGGAATTGTAAACATATCTTCAGTAAAAAAAAAAAAAAAAAAATCAATCCTACTACTTTTGGTACTGACGTTGTTTTTTTGTGTCGTCAGTCTTTCGACTGGTTTGATGCAATCCTCCATCCCTTGCTATCTTGTGCTAACCTCTTCATTTCTATATATCCCTTACAACCCACGTCCTCAATTATCTGTTTCATATATTCTAATCTCTGTCTACCTCTACAGTTCTTACCTTCGTCTGGTCCCTCCACAAGCAAATTAACCAATCCAGCATGTTTCAAAATATGACATACCAGCCTGTCTCTTCTTTCTGTAAGCTTCTTCCGTAAACTTCTTTTCTCACCAATCATTTACAAAACTCATTCATTTCTTACTTTGTCTGTCCACCTAATTTTCAGCATTCTTCTGTAGCACCACATTTCAAATACTTCAATTTTCTTTCTTTCCGTTATTCCTAAGTCCATGTTTCGCTACCGTAAAGAGCTGTGCGCCACACATAGAGTTTTAAAAAGTTCTTTCAAATTCCTAGATCAATATTTGAAACTAAAAGATTTCTCTTTTACATGAAGGCTCATTTTGCTAGTGCTATTCTGCTTTTAACATCATTCCTACTTCGGCCATCGGTTGTAATTTTGCTTCCCAAGTAACAGAATTCACTTACCTCTCCTATTGCATCCGATCCTATTTTTATATTTAATCTACTAGTGTTGGTATCATTTCTGCTACATTTCATCACTATTGTTTTGCTTTGATTTATATTCAGTCCAAAATTTTCCTTCAGTATTTTGTTCATGCCATTCAGTAACTTCTCAATATCCTCAGCACTCTCTGCTAACAATACAATGTCATCAGCAAATCGTAGCATACTGATTTTTTCTCCCTGAAAACTTACATGGAAATTTCTCTTTGAGTTTCTTCATTGCTTCTTCTACATACAAGTTGAATATTAACGGGGATAGACTACAACCTTGTCTCACACCATTTTTAACTAATGCATGTCTCTCGTGATTCTCTACTTTTATTATAGCCACTTGATTCTTATATAGTTTATAGAGTATTCTTCTATCTCGATACTTTAGACCAGACTTCTTTAATATTTTGAACATCTTGTCTCACCTAACATTATCAAAAGCTTTTTTCAAATCAATAAACGCCATAAAAGTATCTTTGTTTTTCTTGATATGCCCTTAGAGTATTAATCTTAAAGACAGAATTGCTTCCCTTGTACCGCGATTTTTCCTAAACCCAAACTGATCTTCACCTACTATCTCTTCTACTACCCTTTCCATCCTTCTATATATTATTCTGGTCAGTAATTTGGAAGCATGTGATGTTAGACTAATGGTGTGATAATTCTCACATTTGTCAGCTTGTGCTTTCTTTGGAAGTGTAAAGACAATATTTTTATTAAAATCAGTTGAAATTTCTCCTGTTTCATAACTTTTTGATATCAGCTTGAATAATCTTTCGATTCCTTCTTCTCCTAGGGATTTAAGAAGTTCTGCAGGGATCTCATCAATTCCAACTGCCTTATTTGCTTTCAAGTCATTAAGAGCATTATTAAATTCTGTCCTCAAAACAGGATCTCCTAAGTCATCAATGTCGACATCGCCTTACTTTTCCCTTAACTGAATTTATTGACAGTGTGAACAAATTTGGGCAACAACCTAGGCGCCTTAAGTTAGTATTCAGGCATAAAATTAAATAATTAAAATTTTGTTTCTTTATCTTTTTCTGCATATTTTCTTTCATAGCAGGGGGCTGCAAGTGCACCCCCTTGCACCCCACCCCCCCCTCCCGGCGCACATGCTAATAAACATTGGGTCGGAAACGCATAGTCTCGGAGTTAATAACATGTCCGCAATGTGACGCCCGTCCACGGTAATGCATTCCTCAGCCCTTCGGCGTAAGGAATCCGAAACACTTTGAAACTGTCTTGGTTCGTCCTGTACGTGATTAAATGAATTGAATACGTACAGGATCAACCAGTACAGTTTCAAAGAGTGCGTGTTTCCTTACGTCGAAGGGCTGAGACATGCAACGCCGTGGGCGGGCGTTACATTGCGGACATGTTATTAACTCCGAAAGTATGCGTTTCCGACCCAATGTTTACTAGGCATTATTTTCTTATTTTGATGCATACTATCACCTCCTTAAATATTTTACACTTTTTTTTAACACCCTGTATATATAGACCGCGGGTGGTGATGGTCAGTTCTGGGTGTTATCCACTGTGGAAGTTATTTGCTTTATAACTTGGGAAAAAATACGAAAATGAAAACTACAGTGCCTAAAAACAATTTTTTTTTATCTGTTCTTATGCTTCTTTAATAATGAATACGTTCCACTTATTACGGATCCTGTATTGAGCACAGGCCTCCTGCATTATTTATCAACAGCTCGGACTGCGTAATAATTTATTCTCAGGTGAACTGAACTTTCATATTTTGAGAACAGTAAAGGAATATCACCTCCCAGTTACCTCAGGTGATGGTTTTCGTCGCTGACACGAGTAAGGCTGGTTCGAGTCCTGGTGGCAGTGGGAGAAATTTTCATCAAGGGTAGGAGATGTGGTGATCCAAGCTTCCCAATCACCAGATTGTGCCCAAAAGTCCTAGGTTAAAGCCCCAACCACTCCGCAGTGTGTATGGAGTGAGGGCGTACGGCACTGCTGATGATGATTCGTCCGTTGGATTGGGGTGTTTAGTCTGGCGACCTCTAGGTGAGAGGGACGGCGTCGGCACCGGGTTTCACACTCTCGCTTCTTTATCTCTCATTTCTTACAAGACTCTCACAGTCATCCACACCTACAGTATCAAATACTTGGAAAGGCAACGCGAAACGACCCTAGTTCACCTTCCCAAGAGAGTTCCTATGAAGGGGAACATTCTCCTTAGCAACTGCCTGCATTCGGCGGAAAACTGCTGTAACATTCAATTTTACTGAAGTGTGTGATAAAGAAAATCGTTGACGGTGTAAATTTTCAAAATGAACGTTGGTTCAGAGGACAAAGGAGGCTGCAACTTGGGTGGCTACTCCAGTTTTAAGTATTATGGGGAGACCAATAGGTCATGGCTGAGAGATTCTCAGAATTAGCTTCCGAGTACAGATGACTCCGGAAGACTCGTGTGAGTTTGGTGGAGAGAGAGAATGGGGTGTGCTTGACATCATTCCACAGCAGAATGTTTTGTAATTTTTTCAGACGCAGTGAATTTTAATCTGTTTCATATCACGCCTCGAAACGTCTGTGGATTGGCCAACATCATTCCTGCGGTGATGAACGAAGAATTTGGCTTTGGAGAGGAGGGATAGGACACCTTGAAAGGATTCAAGGATATGATATGGTGTATGGATGGTTTTGGGAGATGCGACGCCGAAATATAAAAGTTACTTGCACCAGTTTCTTTTAAAAAGGAGTTAAAATTGATCTAACAGCAAATATCACTGCGGTAGAGGAGCTGAATAGTATTGATGGACAACATGATATCGCAAATGAACATGGAAAAGTTTAATTATGTGGGATAGAAACAATATAGTAGACCAAAGCTCTGTTTTACCAGAAATGAACTTGGCAAGGAAACTTGCACGAGCAGTTGAGGATTCATGTTAATATTTTCCCTAGCTAGCGTTTTCAATCAATAATCAGTTGTGTTTGAATAAGTTAGAGATTACAGATAATTTTACGAACGTGTCGAATTCATACTCCGTGTGATTTCTCATGTCAGAGTTGACCACTATTAATAGGCTACAGAGAAGGAATCGACTATATTTTTTTTTAAATTTGTGTCTGTATGTCTATCTTCGGTTAGATGAACGAGATTCATCTTGTAACAGATGTGATCCGAACACATTTGATGTACCGCGTGAAATATTCAGAAAATAAGAATAAGTGAAAGGCCTGGAGACAGAGGCAGCTCTTAAGGGGCTGCGTGTGAGTACAATAACGTTAGCGGGACAGGTACACGGTAACCTTGAAGAGGCGAACAGCAACATTTATACCGTCAGCTGGGATAAAATGCAGGTCGGACACAAGCGATCTGTGGCGAAATGTTCATGTGTTCCCGTACAATCTCGGGAGGCTCCAAAAATGGCGAGTGGAGTGACTGACAAATGAACATAAAGCGTCTATATTTTTATTCTAACAGAAAGTTTTGTTTGCATGTTCTGAAGGAAAAATCTGGCAAGGGGATTTGTGACGAGAAAGGGAGGAGTGGGGATTGTGGAACTACATACTCTGCATCCCGGAAAGAAGACATCATGTGGAGAGGACGGAGCGACCTGCTCGGACAAGGGTTGGTGGAGGTGGCAGATAGTGACGATACAGTGTATAAGGAAAGGTGATTCTCAAGACCACATGGACCGTCTGGTGAGCTCAACCGTTAGTTGCTTGCATTCTTCAAGTTACCAGTACATTCCATACCCGAAAACGACCCGCAGAGCGATCTGCAGAGATAGAGACTCATGTAATAAAACTTTTCTAGCAAGCAGAAAATTATACGGTTGGACAATCGGTTAGTTCCGGAAATCCATAAGATTATTTTCTTTGTAATTCACATGTGCTAGATACATTCAATTGTAATTGTATCTTGTTCAAATGTAAAAGGCAGTAATAAATTGTAACATTTTAACTTGTTAAATATTTATGTATCTGTTATAAAAAGGTAAAAGGAAAATCAACCCTGTTCATGCAATCCAAAATTAATTATAAAAGGCACCCAAATTTAATTAAATTAATGAAATCAATCCCTAATTACCAAGGTAAGCCATTTCTACCACAATCTTCTAAAGCAATCAAGATTTAGGATGTCGGTCGTTATGAGAGCTGAAGCAAAAACATTTATTGAGATCAATTTCTGAAAAAAAAATATTTTGTAAGGCAATGTGTGCTGCTGAAAATCTATTTCAATAGGTGTTTGTTGGGTGAAATCACTGATAAAATAACAAATGAAACATAATTTTTCATTTAACCTATTACATAAATTTATAATTAAGATAAATCAGTGAAACCACAAAAATTATATTCAGATCTACAGTAAGTTAAATTTTGACTATCACTTCAACCAACATCATCATATAAAAACAACTTTTTATAGGTATTGTTTTACAGTTTTAACAGTGAATAGTGCAGTAATGAACTGGGGTTGTATGTCACTTCGCTGAAATAAACATTGTGAAAGTGGAAATCGATAGAGTTTAATTTCGGTGGCATAAAATAGTCACGCAGCACTTTATCAGCTAACCTAACGAGTTCACAGGCTCGGTGTACAACGTATTAAACTAGTGACGCCTTCTTCATGATGCTAATTGCGCCTATCACTGTACCCTGATCGTCGAGCAAATTAAGCTATTTGATCCGTCGAAGAACATACCACTGAAGGATCCTAATTGTGATTGAGTTCGGAAAGACGCAATGTAGTCATTTGGGTGCAGTCAGGAGTATTATTTAATAAATCAGACAGTATGTATAATATCTGGATCAGCACGCTACATTCTTCATATGTGATCGTGAATTTCTTGTTTTGACGTTTTAAAGCATCACCACCGGTACAAAATGGTGTAGACAATCAAACAGTCAGACGTTTTGTATCACTGCTATTCATTTAGTATGTCGAAGTGAATAGGAGCACTTGCCAATCATCTCAGGGTGAAACTGGGTTTGACCTTCAGAAAGTTCAAATTCTGTGCCGAAACGTAATAGCCATAACAACTAAGGGTAAGTAGGGAAGGGGGTGGACTGTCGAGACCAGGAAGAGGTGACAAGGGCGGACATGAAAGCCTCTAGTTAATCGGAATTTCCCCACGCTTGGGCTCACATTGCCGCTCTTCATTCATATATTATGGTCTCCTCCATAAATAGTTAGATTACCGAGATAGATAAAATGTTAACATGACCACACTAAATTATTTCTCGCATCAGTAGGTAATGCTCTCAACCCCCTAACCAATATTATAAATGAATATGTGTAGATGATTTCACCTTCTTGCCAATTATTCCATTATCTGTAAAATGTCTAAGCACCTTAATCTATATTTTCATCTATATTGATTATGAAGGTCAAGTATAATGCTACCCCTCAGTGAGTGATAAAGCCTGGCTATAGAAACGGATAAGGTATTAGGCACTCAGAAATGCCTACTGACCTGCTTAAAAGATCTGCTAGTAAATCCTACCTCCGCGTCCTAGAATACACTGGGACCAGCAACCACTGTATAATGCATAGCGTACTAAGGATGTACGTTAA
Source organism: Vandiemenella viatica (assembly GCA_031002005.1). Lineage (NCBI taxonomy): Eukaryota > Metazoa > Arthropoda > Insecta > Orthoptera > Morabidae > Vandiemenella > Vandiemenella viatica. The sequence continues at coordinate 41,530,258 of CM061921.1, read as the reverse complement.
GTAGCAGACGGAAGAGAGTAAAGGGTGAGTCTACAGTGCCCTGAAACAGGAATTATCGGTCAAGGGAATAAAGATGCCGACAAAAAACTGTGGATGGATGCTTCCATAGCCACGGAGATTGCATTCATGTAGAAGGTACACTGCAATCAAACCCCATCTTGCATAGTGGAGGTTGTGCGCCCAGCGCGTAATCCAGCCACATAAAAAAACAATGTAGTCGTAAGCTCCTTATAAAGAGAAGCTGGACTGAGTCAATGTAGCACACCACAGCTACGGAAAAGGAAGTGCGAAGGGAAGCTCTGGAGATTTCACATACAGTAAAATTGGCAACCTGGAACCTGAAAGGCCTAGCACATAAAGAAACAGAGTGAGAAAAGTACCTGATTCTTTCAAAGTTGACTTAGCGGCAACTAAAATAACAGGAAAGGCTCTTCATAATTAGTTATGCTGTGATACATAGTTGCATGCTTCTAGAAAGGAAAAAAAAAACACACACAAAGCGGTGTTACTATGCGGTTACGTGAAAAGAAGTGATACATTAATACACTTTTCTTAATCAACATCGCTGTAATGGCGTTATATGTCCCTGAAAAAAAAAAAAAAAAAATCCTATGGTGGCCATAATTGAACAATCACCTATCAATAATGATGGTATAAAAACACTACTATAATTGCCAGAAACTTCTAGATTTTGAAACAAATAATGAATTTAGAATAACAAACGCCTAACAAACGATACATACATAAATTCATGTGGACAGCTCTTTGCTCAGTTTTGGTAAGAAATTGTTTAGTTTAAAACAAAAATACGTGGCCACACAACAGGGACGCCAGATAGATATAGAGGCCTAGACGATAATAACTATCACTTCGCAGTTATGTCTAAATTAGATTTGGAGTGAAATAAGTAGAAAAGGCTACCTACAACGTTCACTTATTAAAATATGAAAATATGAGAGATCTCTACCAAAAAGTTAATAACATACTGCTACTCACAACATAGCTAAAATATATGAAGAAATGTAGAGCATGAAAGATGTGTTATACAAAGTAAGAACAAAAGTTATAGGATACAGGAAAAAGAAATACCCAACAAAAGGTTTAAAAATATGGTTTGAAGAACTAAAACAAATAATCAGAATCAATAAAGAAACTAAGCATCATACCTTAAGCACTAAGAAATTAACATATGGAAAGGTAAAGCAAGTAAGGAAACTAAATTGAAAGAGTTGGAATCGTTATCTAAAATATATAAGGTAATTCTATGTGTACGGCAAAATCTATGAAATCGTAAAATAAATGAACAATAAAGAGCGACACAATTCATATCTTTATTTGATCTCAGAGGAGGAATTGTTATATCAATTTGAAAATACTTAGACGATCGTTAAAGAGGAAACTTTAATCAGTCGAATAGGTACCACAGTAGACAAAGAAGAACTTCTCTTTAAGTTATTATTTTTTTAAATTAGAAGTTTTCTGTAACTGATAATATGAATATGGAACCAGTTAGATTTCCTCCCGAAGTTCTCGTAGAGAGGCTACTAAACCTATAAGAAAGTTACGTACCAGGATAATGTAATGCATCTATAAGTGCTCCATTTACAAAAGACAAGATCTAAATGTATGTGTGAATTACAACAGTAAAAGTCTGTTAAGCTTTTCCTACAAAATAAGTAAAAAATATAATAAACCTAAAACACAGACTTTAATACAAATTCTCAACACTCAGTGTTAGATGATATACAGATTGTATTTACCATTGCGAAGATTACTGAGAAAAAAGTAATATTGCGTACCAGCATGTTACCCCTTCATAGTTTATGAAACACCTTTTGAGTATGTTACAAGAGGAATAAATTTCTTCTTATTAATGTAATAAAATAGAAATACCACCAATGATTATCAATAAATAGAACTGGTAAACAAACGACCAATTTAAATCAAGAAGGTAGACATGGTTTTCTGTCACGGATGTCGCTTAGCATCTATATATAATAGACCAAGTAATTAAAAGGTAAATTTAAGACATTTCCTCACTTTTTTTTTTTTTTTTTTTTTTTTTTTTACTTACGGCATTATACCTCGTTGACATCGAGATCATTAGAGGCGGGAAAGGACAGTGGACAAAGAACGGGAAGGAATTCATCAATGGCCTTTTGAAGAAACCATCCTGGCATTAACCTGGAGTGATTTGGGGATACCATGGAAAATCCAAATCTGGATTGCCGGAAGGGGATTCAAACCTGTGTCCTCCCGAATGTGAGGCCAGGACGTTACCGCTCATCCACCACGCTCCATTTTTCGTTACACTAAACAACTATCTTATAAAACTTTTGTGTAGTCACCAGCTGATTATACACAAATTGGAACTGAAACATATTGCCAAACAATTTAATTTGAAAATCTAGGATGGAAAAAGTGAAGTTATGACTTTTAGAGCAACAAATCCAGGTAGAGCATAATGTTTATAAATGGCAGTGGTATAGAACCAGTAGCTCACTCTACATATCTTGGATACCATAGTACTTGCAACATATTACAAGAACTTTATGTTAAGCCCAATACCTTGCGAAAACAATAGAAAGTACTTTGAAACAAAAAATAATTTCAGGTACACTATTTAAATTGTTTAAGGAAATTTTATTGTCGTTGTTACGGTATTGAAGTAAAAATAGGAAATTAATGACAACTAATTTAACACAAATAGATGCAACTGTGGGTATGATATCTCCTTTTTGTGGAAAGCTATTCCTTGCAGCATCATAAACGAAGTAGCAAAACACCAAAAAAACTAAACATCAAGAGAATTAGGGATATACTCTCAAATTACATGTGCAGTGGATCGAATGTCTCTAGTGAATGGCTGAATTAAAGATAGATAAAATAGCCAACAGGATATCGCAGATAGGAATACCATTGGAAACGGCGAAAGGGACAAAATTAAAGAGCCGAAACGGATCTAATTGTCAATTGCTTCAAAATGATGATGACTACCCACCAGTTTTGGCAAGTGTATTAAAAAGCCGCCATACGGGGAGTAATATGTACAGAGAAAAACCGCCCCAACTGTGAACTCTTGCAAAATTCCTTAAGAATTTTTCACATAATTTGGTTGTGATTCCATGGTAGACAGACGACGCAGCTTCAACATAAATTTATTGAGAAGCATGCGAACAATTTCCGTCATTTACAAATGCTGTAAAATACTTACATATTTGGATTGCATTGACGGGATAGATAAGGTATCATACTAATGGATGTATTAATTGTTTCTTCTATCGTACAGCCAATGATTGAAATACACATAGCAGAGATTAGTTTTGGTGCAAAGCACCTACAGCAATCCACAGCATAATGTCAATTACTGACTACAGATAAGGGAGCAGAAATCCTCATTTGTAACCAGTGCCTTACCATCTACTTATCCATCTACTTCCATCTCATTTTCAGTATCTTGAATTTATCTCATTATCTGTCTTTCGTATGAGCAGTTCCCACGTAGTCTCCTTTAAAACTAGCCTTTTACCCCATAGATTTTCATTGCACCGAGCCACCAGTTCCTTAAGAAATTGGCCTAAAAATGGGGTTTAGTTACCTTCATGTAATTTGACTCCTAATCCTTAGACAGGGTGATTTAGGAGGAATGGTAAATACTGAAGGAGGTGGTAGTATAAACAATATTGAGTAAAAAAGTTCATGTAAACATGTGTCCGATTTCCACTGTTTTTGAAATACAGGTGCTGGAATGTTGTGAACCATACCCCATTAGATTTTTATGTGTGGGGGTGGTTGAAAAACGAAGTGAACAAAGAAAAAGTTAACACAAGATACGAATTACTCGCTCGCTTTGTACTGCTACCCTCATAAAAGTACACCAAGACGTACTCGGAAGAGCTACACGTACTGTTGCAAAGAGAGCTGCAAAGTGTATTGAAGACTTGGTGAGATTTTCGAACATTTAACTTACACTTTTGAAAAATATGCGTGCGTTTTGCATAAATAAAGTACTTCAAGAAGTTATTTGTGTGCTCTTGATGCATAATATTCCCGAATCTGTACCTCCAAAACGAATGGAAATCGGACACATGTTTTTATGAAAATTTTACTCAATATTGTTCATACTACTACCTCCTTCAATTTTTACCATTCCTCCTGAATCCCCCTTATAGACAGGTATTACTACAGCACACTTCTACATCCCTCACATCCATCACGCCTTAACATTCAAACAGTATTTCCAGATGCAGAGCAATATTATTTAAAATATCTCTTTACGCTTTTCTAATTCTTAACATTATTTCCTGAAAGCCCCACCAATTGGTTTCAATCTTTTTGTTCTTTTGGTGCACATTTTTTTCAGAAATCTTTCTATTTGTTTTGCCAAATAATTTGCTTATAAATACTTCCCTATTCATTTCACCACCCTCATTTACTAGTCTAAATGCTATCTCTGTCCGCAAGTCTTCTAAGAAAGGGATAATGCTCTTTGTCGTGTTAATCACTATTCCCTCTCCAGCAACTAAACCTTCCCTCTCTGCAACAACTCCTACCTTAATTAGTTTCTTCAGTTGTTTCTTATTACCTTGTTGCTCTTCTTCATGGTTAGGTAGCTTCACTAATTTTGTTAAGACCCCTGACCTCGCAATATTAATGTGAAAAATCTGACTTTTTGCTGAAGTTATCTTTTACGACACCAATTTCTTCCCTCTTCATATTATAACTTAATTTTCACATCTCTCCTTTAACAAGGTGCTACTTCCATACATTTAATATTTTCCTGAGATACTGTGAAATTCATCTCTCCTGCCTTTCTGTAGTAATACCTGTCTCTACTCCACTCCTCACCTCCGGCTAACTGAACTCCCCTTTTTCAATAATAAATGGTGTATGGTCTCTTATTCCTTCGTTCATTTGAAAGCCTTTAAATTTATAATCTAGCTTAATTAGGAAAACCGTCTAAATGTTCTGTTCCCTTGTACTTAGTTTCATCACATTTCTCCTTTGAAGCGTTCTTAAATTTCTTTTCCTTTGTATAATTAATCCTATCACCCGTCCACTCCATTTCTGGTAAACTTAAATCAGCAAATACAATGAACACTTGCCCTCTTCACTAATTTACGATTTCCCTATTCGTTTTTCTAGTAATGCGAGATTCACGTTTCTGGTATCAATTCAGCTACTTCTGGTAACTTTTGTTTGTTACATGTAGAGGCCGTATTCCTATATACTTTCAACTAACTACAATACAACTCATTAGCCCAATTTCTATCTTTATAATCCTCATTTACATAAATTTTTATACGAGATTTCCTGTTCATCTAAACCAACCGAAATCTTTCTTTATCATCTTCCTTACACCTCTTCCCTTGTTTTACATAAGTCATTCCTATTTCCGTACCTAATTCTTAGTCACCTTCTAGTAACCACCATTTTATTCCATCAGTGTCGAGTCCTATAGTGAAAAGTGCGTCAAGATACATGACAGTTATAGACCGAATACATTACTGACAGTTTAGTCAGATCTTGCGGACGCTCTTCTTTCAGTTTACTTAATGTAGCTCTCTCAAACAGTACTTGCAAATTTTGAGTGTCTTATCTGTATCCAATGCTTGTAGCTCTTCGTTGCGGTAGCATTAGTTCGAGTTTTATGCTTACGCAACAAATCAGTATCTCGGAAGCGCACAGTGCATCCAATCAGCAACTGATCCAAATGCTTGTACTGCTTTCGAACGTGCCTGTATGGCATACTGTACTTTTCAAGAACGAGGCAACGCACGAACGGGTCCGAGGCGAGGCGAACATACCGGTGTGAACCAGCAGCCGAGGCGCAACAAACCGATTCTGGCCGTTCGCCGAACGACCCGAGGTGGTTCGAACGCCATCCGTCCCGAGACGGTACTTCAAAGAGAATTCGGGAGTGCGGTGCATGATATGTAGACGTATATTTCCAGTCGTGCGTCTGCCTCCATCGTTCACACTGGCACGCTGGCACTCTGTCGTCGTTCAGGCACATTATGCGATGAAATTAAATGAAACCACTATACTTAAGTTAAGGAGTTTTTCATAATTTTTTTTTCGTTTTGTTCTGACCATTTTTAATCATGAGTTGGGACATCGAAAGGGTACTATTTTTTTATATATTAAAGAGTATGAAATGCGGTCCATATTGTAGAAGGACAATAAACTTTAACATAATGCATTAAAAAACAGGATGCTTCGGACAATAAACTTTAACATAATGATTGCATTAAAAAATAGGATGCTTCGCGCTAAATAAGAGCAGTTACTGGAGAAGATATCGGGGCTAGCGCAGGAAAGAAAAAAAAATTCCGAGTTCTTAACAGTGTCAGAATAGGAAAAGGTAAGTTAGTCCACAATATTCAGTATTTGAAACAATTTAGTTTTATATCAGTGAAAAGAACGCAATTTTATATAATCATAGGAATTTATTTTCAGGTCGGAATGACATTTATGTTTTAAGTGAATCGCTTGGGAAAGTTTAAAATTCTTAGATGATGCAGCTGATTTTCGATAAACATTAAATGTAAGTGCAATTGAAGTACTAGCTACTGTTAAATAGTCACCGCGCTCCGTATCCACGCTCTAACTACACAGCACTGGCCAACTCGGAACAAACGAATGGACGGATACCTGCCTCGTATGACGCCTTGCCGAACTGCTTTCGTGCAAACAAAGTGTACATACGTTCCGTCTCACCCCGCCTCGGGCCGTTCGTGCGTTGCCTCGTACTGATCTGAAGTCTCAGCATTGACAACCGGACTTGACAGATAAATGTCTGGCAGTTCTTATGATGCAAGAACATATCTTACAAATTTGAATCGATTTGGTAGAATTGTTCTGGATGGATTTATTTTTGATTTTTAGACTTCGGACCAGCACTAATCGTTACCGTATGTTATTCCAATACTAGCAAAGAAAGTTTAGTTAGATCTTCACGTGCCCAGCGATACGGTCACCACAAATATCACTAAACTACCTGCGCATAGCAAGTATAGTGGTACTATTTATCATTATTTTAACAAACGACTCTTGAGGAAAATGTTCCACTGAAGGTGGATGGACAGTTAAAAAGCAAATGGCGTCAATTGTAGTTCGTCCACATCGATAGAAATTCGGAATGTCAAAGTGATCTCTAAGCGTCTCTCATGTTCTCAAACAGCTAATGGATTAGAGCAAGATACCGAGCGTGGTGGGTGAGCGATAGCGCTCTGACTACGTATTGGGAGGATGCGGGTTTGAATTCCCGTCGGTCTATCCTTATTTCGGTTTTCCATGGTATCCTGAAACTACTCCAGGTGAATGCCGGTATGGTTCCTTTAAAAATGCCATGACCTAATTCCTTCTCGATTCTTGTAATGCCATAACGATAGAGAAAGCTAGAACGTATTTCTATGTTACACTTACTTCTTGGCAGTTCTGTAGTTACATGATATGTTAGTGTCTACCAAAACGTCTAATAGTAGCACATAATTATAACAGCTCTCGTTTTTCTGCTGCAGTTTGAGCTATTTACTAGGTATTCATATTACCTTTCCCACTTAAGTCACGTTTTATTCATTCTATGACAACACTCTGCGGATTGATTTGACCCACTATTACAATTCTGTAATAATAGGACCGCCAATTTAAAATCCCGATGTAAACTAAATTCTCTGTTCATATTTTGTACATTCAGAAAGAACGTTATTTTAACAATATGGGAAGATAGTTTAAAAGTTCAAGGATTTGCACATGACTAAACGAGGATAAACTTTCACTCTATAATGAAAGCAGTTCATTTCTGAAAGTAGTTCAATATAGCTAAATATTTCAGCGTACGGAACAATACGGAATGTTGTCAGCACATAACTTAGATACTAAGAAAGCCGAATAGTGTACTGAGATACAATTGCTAAATTTTTAAGACACACCAGGAATATAAAAAGCATTTTACCCGTGAAACTCCAGCGTATGATCCGTTGCAAGTTTCTTTAATGGCCACCGGTCTTCGCATTTTTAATTAATTTATTTATTTATTATTATTATTATTCTTGCTTGTGGCTTTACGTTTCTACGTCGAGGTCGTTAGAGGCGGAAAAGGACTGGGGACAAGGAACGGAAAGGAATTCATCCATGGCCTTTTGAAGGGAGCATCCCGGCATTCGCCTGGCGTGACCGAGTGATTTGGAGAAACCATGGAAAACCCAAATCTGGATACCCGGACGGGAATACGAATCGGCATCCTCCTGATTGCAAGGCTAGAACTTACCACGCTCGATGGTCTTCGCATGTATTGAGACAGCGAACTGTGTGTCCTGTTCTAAGTATTGTATCATGTGCTGTTCATAAAATTATTCGGTGCATTATTTGTATCTGGTAATTGTAACACCAAGCTGTGGTAATATTAGTTCGATTACACAAAAAGAACAGTAAACAAAGCAACGAATACCCAGATATAGTCACCATAGCTCGAGGTTGGGATCAGACAGTTCAACTATCTATCCTGAACCTATTTCGCTACTCTCTACGCTATTAGGAGGTACTGCGAATCCTACGGGAAGTGGCAGAGGCTGGCGGTTTGGCAGAAGAAGTTTGACAGAAAGATAAAGCCATTGCGGCTCGAATTTCTTGGCCTACTTGTGACTATCTACTTTCATTTCTGACAGACTTGAAAGATTCTCTTGTACATTGGTTTTTTCCTAAATCCCAACTGATCCTCACTTAATACTTCCTCCACATTGCTTTTCACTCTTCTTTCTATATCTCTAGTTTTTTCTTCTTCTGTTTAACGTCTCTCTAACAACGAGGTCTTTAGAGACGGGAAAGGATGGTTAGGAATGGGAAGGAATTCGGCCATGGCCTTTTGAAGGAAGCATCCCGGCATTTGCCTGGAGTGATTTGGGAAGCCGTGGAAAACCCAAATCTGGATGCCCGGACGGGGATTCGAACCGCCGTCCTCCCGAATGCGAGGCCAGAACGCTAGCCGTTACACCACCACGCTCGGTTTCTAGTTAGTAATCGTGAAGTGCGTAAATTCAAACTCATCTTAAGAGAGTTTTTATATGTGTCATCTTGTGCTTCGGTAAAGCGAAGATTATGCTTTTAATGAAAACTGCTCGTATCTCTCCCGTTTCATAACTTTATCTATCAGTTTGATTTAGTTTTAAATATCTTATTCCTTGAATATTTCAAGAGGTCTGTAGGAATTACACTAACTGTTACTGACTTATCTGAATTCAGATATTTCATATTTCTGTCAAATTCTGACCATAAAACAAGGTTTCATAAAAATTCAATATCGATATCGTCCTTTTTTTCTAGCATAATAAGACCCAAGCCGTTGTTGTCATACACATCTTCTGTTTATTCTTTCCATTGTAACGTTCTGACCTCATTACCTAATTTAAAATTATAATTATTTTTATTATCATGATAGGTAGAACTTGCTTGAATACTTTATACGAGAAATCACAAATGGTTTTATTTCAATTAATCACATGACATACATAACAAATTCGTTAAAACTAATTAGTTGTCCTTTTGTGGGCGCCAGGGTATTTTATATAAAATACACAAAATTTAAACAGTAAACGAAGTCAACATTTTGACTTCACTTCTGAAAGAGATGTTTGCTCCGGGCTATGAAAGTTCTTATCTGCAGGGTCGTAGCTGGGCAATGCTATGAACTTGAAAGTCTAGCTAGCACAGTGTCCTTCATTGGCGATGTATAATTACCGAATGTACATGTCTGCCGCCACACATTGGATGACGGTCTTCTCTGCTATGAACCAGTGTAGCACAGTTCCTCAGATGTCGTCCTTTGCCTGAGCTCATCTGCTCAAACAAAATAGCGGGTGTCCGGATCCAGGCAGCAGCAACAGTCCCACTCACGAATAGACAGTCCAGAAATCACATCGTCCGAACGTGCTGGCCGGCCGGCATCGAAATCTCTCTTCCCTCGTTCATCCTGCCACATGCAAAACAGAAAAACTCTCGCCGATCACCCTGTTTGTCTACCTGGCAAGCACAAATCTCCCCTCCATTAGGCACTCACTATTCTCCCCTCGCTAATTCTAGGAACCGGCCTGCTGGCATTCCTGCCGCTCCACACTTGTACAATGTACACTGCGCCCAAACGCCCACTAAAATATTCCACATTTTAAATAATAAACATATAGTTTATTAATGTAACTAGCGGTACAAGACGCGTTCGTTACATATTCCCCATGGTTCGGCAAATTTAAATAAACTAGTTTTATTTAAATTTTCACAATAAGAAATATACAAATTTGCCTTCCTCGTCCACTAATCTAACATTGATTAACTCTGGTAACCTATTCTAATCTATTCCATCACAAGTTCCACCAACATGAACATTTAACCGAACATATGTCCCTTGGCTACTTTGTACATAGACTTTTCTTACTCCCATCCCTTATTGTGGGTAGATTTGTGCAAGCCTTAAATACATAATATAACCATTTCAAATGTAACCTTATAAGTAACAAATTATTGTAGTGATATAGATGTTCTAACACAATAACATTTAATATCAAATTGAAAATTTAAATTCGACACCATTCTTAATAAATATAACGCAATACATCATAAGTTGTGACAATCATAGATATTCAACACATAGGATAACACAAACATAATCTCAATATATAATGAATGAATAAACCTGATGGGAACATATCCATATCTGAATAATAAATAAAAAACTTTTAAGCAGTGAAGTCACCATCTATGAAGTGCAGGGTTGTCCAAAGCAATGCAAGATTGTTCCAAATATTTTTTTACTATGTCACCGCGAAGCAAAGTATTTGTAATGGATTTCCGCCACCATCCTTTGAATATACATAATGACAATTACATCCCCTTTTATCTCCATTTGTTACAGACCTCGCGTGATTTTTAAATTAACATGATCTCGATCAAGTGTACGCGGATGCCGCTCCAGTATACTTCCCGATTTCCCAAGACAACGTTATAAGTACATTTGCTCTATGGCATAAAAGAATTTTGTTCATGGAATGCTGATTCGCGTAATTCCTTATGAACAAAACAAAATAAAATATTATCTACCTAGTACCTTGGAGATCCTTTTCCCTTGGCTACTTGGTGATTTGATATGCCACACAACATCTGTGAAGTTCCAGAAATTTATCTGTAAATGTACCCCAACGTTTTGGAATCCTTCTGTCTGCCAGAAATCAAGTCCCAACATATTATCTCGGCAAGTTTTTATCCTTTTCCGGCACATATATGCCCATCGTTACTATTAAGAGAAACAAGTTGCACTAAATGATCCTCGCGCGACTGTACCAAAACTTTGTGATCATCAGAATACTCTTTCAAGTTTCGTGAATTATGGGGTTAAAGTCATTGGTTCCATTAGTGAATAAGTAGCCGTTAACTGAGATTATCCTTTTCACCATGCATGGAATATATATATTATAATAAACTTTGCAAAAGCTTCTTATTGGTGTATGATTGTGGACTGGTGCGTAATAATACTCGTTGCCCTACAGTGAAAGTTTGATTATGCTTTGGTCTTGCTATATCCGCATCATTCTCCTCATCCTCCACACCACCATTTCGCCAGTATGTTAAATTAATAAGGCAAAACTGTGGAGAGCCCTCAGCATCCCCGGCGAAATCTCATTGTTTTAATTGGTCACCCTGCGGTGTTTCGCGTGCGGCACCAACTCTCAATTCATATTCACTTTCGTTCTGAATGCTATTGTCGGGATCGACGGTTAGAATAGCATTCACCTCCGGCGAACCCCCGCGTGTTTGTTCGTGACCATCCCGCTGACCATCAGTCTTCCACGGTTTCTTATCGCCAGATTGGGCTTGCTTCCAATTTTTACCTCCCTTGAAACTTTGCCCGTTATTCTGATTATTTGGCCGGAAGTATCCATGAGAATTAGAGCGATTGTCCTGCACATTTTCCGCGCACTGTTCACGGCTCGCTCGTTGTCCTATGGCATCTAGATTCCGCAGTGTTTCTAATAAATCAGTGATATTCTTTACATATACAGGCGAGATGTGTTCTTGAACCCCCGGGCTGAAATGTGAGCTTATTATATCAATGAACTCGGCGTCCGGCATCACTGTGTCAAAATAACGACTTTTTACGACTAACCGTTCCACATACCTTTCCATTGAATCACCAGGTTTAGGCTCGTATTTTCCTTGGTAAAATCGCGTCCTCGCTTGGTTTTGAATTTTTGCTGACCAGAAAGCACTCAAAAACAATTCCTTAAATTGTGTGTACGACATATCTGGAGTACATGCTACCTTTAGCCATGAACGATCCTGTTCAAAAAATGACTGGCTAATGATTAAAAGTTTTGCCGAGTCCGGAACAGTTTTAATTTGAAAGTATCTTTCAAGGTCTTCGAGGTAAGCTTTCGGATTTATTCCCCCCTTGGAACCAAATCTAGGCAGCTTTAACTCTATATTTCCCGAAAACAGCTGAGCACAACTAGCTTGACATTGTTCATTGTTGCTAGCAGAGTTATTCCTTTCGGTTAGTTTCCGTTCCAAATTACGTAATTTTACCTCCGTTTCGGCAGCAAGGTTACGCTGTGATGTTTCTAGATTCTTATGACTTTCCTCCATTTCTCCCACGGAATTCTTAAGGTCTCCAACTTCGGATCTTATTTTACCTAAATTTTCTTCAACACCATCTTTTATTGAATGAGCAAACTCAGAAATCTGACCTAAATTTTCACTGTTTTCTGTGCGCATTTGTTCAATTGAACTTTTATTCGCTTCTACCTTACGGCAAATTTCATTGTTAGTCGTCTCAAGTACATTGCAAGAAGACTTTAACTCCGTCTGGACTTTGCTTAAAAGAGTGATCTCAGAGCTAATTTCCTTTTTAAAATCATTTATTTCTCGGCCAATTTCTCCGCGAAAAGTAGCAAATTGCTCTTCAATTCTTTTGTGAGCCATTTCTTGTTTTCTTTCAAGACTCTCGATTTTACTAGACATTTGCACTGAGAGTTCAGACAATTTTTCATTGGATTCTTGAAATTGTGTTGTAAATTGAGCAGATAATTGTGAAAATTTCTCCATTAATAAAGCCGCTATATCGTTCATCTGGTGTTGCTGAGTCTGCAATGCAGGAATCACCGAGACTTTTTTCGCACTCATGTTGGAGGTATTCTGAAAATTTTCCAAATTTTCCTGCCTTAATTCAACGGGTGATTGGGTGGAATACGCTATTTCTGCGACATTATTGTCTTCCCCGATATGATCCGTATTTGAATCAGTGGGTACTGGCTCCTGTGATAAATTTGACCCTTCCACGATTTCTTTCGACATGTTAATAATGGTACTGGATCTCAAGCGCATTACTTTAAAACTTCACGCTATTTTCAACTATTTCGTTGACACACAAAGAATATTCCAATACACAACAACAAAGAAAAGAATAAGGATTGCAAAACATACCATCAGAGAGACTTTACACTAATCTGCAAATAAAACTTCCTCAATAAAATCCGCGATTGCACAATAAAATCAAACCCAAAGAACATTCCACAATACATTCTATAATTTCAATGGAAAAATTACAAGAAGAATTTACTCATCAAATACCTTCGCGGAAAAATGGTTTAAATATGAAAGGATATCGTTACCCTGGACATATGGCTCGAAATCCACACTAATATTTCGACAACTACTTGCAATTGCCATAAAGAAAGCATCACAACAATTATCAACGCCGTAATACAACAGAATTTGAGTGCGTTTGGACAAAACCCATTGCACATTCCCATGTCACACAAGATAATTATTATTTAACGCACACAAAATAAATTTATCTGATCTTATTGCAGAACCAACTTGCATCTAAGATCAACAAGTACAACAAGAATTTATACATGCATTAACTACGCAAAGTAATACAAACTACTTTCTATCTACAAAATAAGAAAGTTGCCAAGGACATAGTGCTGTCTTTCGTTCATAGCATAATTAATTTTTGCAATTAATAATCGAAAAGCCCCACTTGGTTCGCCATTGTAACGTTCTGACCTCATTACCTAATTTAAAATTATAATTATTTTTAATTATCATGATAGGTAGAACTTGCTTGAATACTTTATACGAGAAATCACAAATGGTTTTATTTCAATTAATCACATGACATACATAACAAAATTCGTTAAAACTAATTAGTTGTCCTTTTGTGGGCGCCAGGGTATTTTATATAAAATACACAAAATTTAAACAGTAAACGAAGTCAACATTTTGACTTCACTTCTGAAAGAGATGTTTGCTCCGGGCTATGAAAGTTCTTATCTGCAGGGTCGTAGCTGGGCAATGCTATGAACTTGAAAGTCTAGCTAGCACAGTGTCCTTCATTGGCGATGTATAATTACCGAATGTACATGTCTGCCGCCACACATTGGATGACGGTCTTCTCTGCTATGAACCAGTGTAGCACAGTTCCTCAGATGTCGTCCTTTGCCTGAGCTCATCTGCTCAAACAAAATAGCGGGTGTCCGGATCCAGGCAGCAGCAACAGTCCCACTCACGAATAGACAGTCCAGAAATCACATCGTCCGAACGTGCTGGCCGGCCGGCATCGAATCTCTCTTCCCTCGTTCGTCCTGCCACATGCAAAACAGAAAAACTCTCGCCGATCACCCTGTTTGTCTACCTGGCAAGCACAAATCTCCCCTCCATTAGGCACTCACTATTCTCCCCTCGCTAATTCTAGGAACCGGCCTGCTGGCATTCCTGCCGCTCCACACTTGTACAATGTACACTGCGCCCAAACGCCCACTAAAATATTCCACATTTTAAATAATAAACATATAGTTTATTAATGTAACTAGCGGTCACAAGACGCGTTCGTTACACCATCGATTATCTCTTACTTCTTAATGACATTCCTGAATGATTCTTGTGGATCTTCTTACGTGTGGCATATGCTCTAACTAAAACCTTCTATACTTTTTGACAATTCTCTTGCAACTGTTTGGGTTTCTTACATTTTAAATATCTCTGTTGCTGCCTTACTGCTGGGTGTCTACGGAAATCTCACGTGAGGTTTTGGGAAAAAAAATTTGGACAGTAGAGCTAAAAAAAAGTCTACAAATTGCGTGAAAGTCGATTTTAGGGGGGTATTTTTCGTCGAAAACTGGGGGTGTAAGCTGATTTTGAAGTTTCGAGGGCGATTTCTAGGGGGGGGGGGGTTTCTCACGGACCAGATCCCACGAGAGGGAGGGGGGGTCCTGGAAATCACCTCACATAATTTATGGATGCCCCCTAAGTTAGAGTCAATTTTCTTTTCTTTCACCCTGTGGTACTTATTTGCTTTTATTATCCTCTTCAGTTGATTTTCCTTAGATCCGTTTAGGGTAGATTTCATGTGATTTCAGGCCAAATCGAAACTACTAAATCCTTTGATAACAGACCAATTTATTGATTTTTAGTTCCTAGCAGGATATTTTTTCTCCGAGATGTCTTTTTACTGACATTTTACTCAATAATATGAATCCAACAAATACATACTGTTGTACAGAACCGAAAGAAGCACCATCTAAAAAAAAAACATACTTGTCAGTATTGTGGGTATTTCTATGCCAAAAATTCAAATATGTTACCACGAAGAACTTTCCGTATAATTGAAAGATTGATTACTTTCGCACTTTCTAATGGTCTACTTGTAGAAGTAAGTGTAGCACACAAACATTCACGAATTTGTTTGTTTGCCATATTTTACAACGTGTGTTGGTCGAATATCTGTCTTATAGGATCAAACTATGGTCGAGACTCAGGGTTATCGCCTTTACATTAGTGAACATAAATCCACAAAATTAACGCAAAATGCAACCACAATTACTGTGTGGCGATGCTAAATAATACCGCAGGAAACAAATTATATTACGAGAAACTGACCAGCAGCTAAAGCCCAAAGGAGTAAGGAGACATCTGACGATGGTATATCTGCACATTTCATTTAGCAAGATCAGCACGTGTATGAGGTGTTATTAGCACTACGTGGAGGCAGATTTAGCGTGACGTGACACCTTGTCAGTAATCTAATAGATAGATTACAGATATATGAAAGCGTCACAGAATTCATACACAGTTTGGGCTGGGATTGTTTGGCAGACAGACGACGTCGTTTTCGTTCGAATTTATATGAGAAATATGCGAAATTATTTGATTTATGAGTGCAATGGAATCTTTCTTCCGCCAACCTATTTAGGCCGCAATGACAGAAGGGATACATTGAGAGAAATATCATAGGGTACTGATGCTTTTTTGTATTCTTTCTTTCCTCGTGCTATTCGGCTTTGGAATGCGTAAAATTAGGATTGGTACTTACCACCCACAATATTAATGAATTGCAAAATATGAGATGTTTAACTCCGAGGAAAAAATAGCTAATGTAGTGAAGATTAGGATGGAGGTCGTAGTCATTCGTTTTCGTGACAAAGATAGGTGACAAATATTAGCTGGACTGCTTAACGGTCATCCCGGAGTGTGTAGTTAATACATACTGATCTGGCATTAAAAAAGAACTAGTTGGCAAAGTAAATTCCGAACTGCTCTTCATAAAACTAATTTTTCCAATCAAAGAGAAAAGATGAGGCAGTAAAGAAAGACATTTTTTACGTACAGTGTCATGTCCGCATCGTAAAAACTAACTCACACTACGGAAATTAGAAAAGAAAACTTATATTTTCATGACATTGTATTTTCTCAGTGGTACTGTCACTAGTGCTGGCCAACTCGACTCACAAAAGTCGTTTAATTCGTTTATTTTTGTTGAGCAATATGATTCTAAAACTTTCATTTGAACTTTAGTGGAATATATACAAGAAAATTTGATGTCACATATATTTGATTCCACAATTATGTGTGAACTTGAAATACAGGTGTAAAATGAGTTACTGAAATGTTTTCTTTTTGCTAATGACTTTACACCTTGTGGACTTGAGGCCATTAGAGGCGGGAAAGCACTGATGACAAGGAACGAGAAGGAATTCGGCCATGGTCTTTTGAACTTATTTATGGCTTTACGCCTCGTCGACGTCGAACTCATTAGAGGCGGGAAAGGACTGTAGGAAATAATCAAGAAGGAATTCGGCCATGGCATTTTTGAAGGAAACATCTCGGCACTTGCCTGGAGTGATTTGGGAAACTATGGAAAAACCAAATCTGGATGGCCGGACGGAGATTCTAACCTACTTCCTCCCAAATGCGAGGCCAAAACGTTAACCGTTCACCCATCCCGCTCAGTGGTCTTTTGAAGGAAGCATCCCGGCATTCACTTAGAGTGATTTGGGGAAACCATGGAATACTCAGATCTGGATGCCCGCACGGGGATTCGAGCCAGCATCCTCCCGCATGCGAGGCCAGAGCCCTATCCGTCCACCCACCACGCTCGGTTTTCTGCAATCAACATGTTGCGAAATGAAACGTAAATCTAGATGCGGAATTCCGTTTATTTACCAGTTACCCATATTATTGAACTGTGACCATTTTATCGTGGCTACCACTACTTAGAACATGCCTCTAGTCCGGCACGGCTTTGACCATGTTATCACGTTCATCGACCCAACCCCACACGAGTGGCAAGACCGTACGGTGCAGGGAAATCAAAGCACGGTGCAACAACAGACCCGCCACCGCCCTCTGCAATAACAGTGGGCTGTTGATCTACGGCAGAACGTCCTCTGTGCAAAACGCTCTAACGTGGGTTGATTCCCTTAGGTGGCGCGACAGGCCGCTCATTACACAGCAGCTGTACAGTATTACGACGCAGGATTCGTGGTAATTACGTGGCGGCCTTTACAATTCCACACTACGGATTTCACGTTAATGCACCAGTCCTAATGTTATGTAACACTCCTCACGTTGAATGGAATTGATTAATTCAATTTCTTAGTTAATCTACAGTCCCTTATATGCCGCTAAAAAGGTGCTCAGCAGATATTATGAAAATACCACAGTTTTTCTATTTACTATACATCTTCAGTTTGCAGCTGACAATATCATTTGTGGAAAACAATGCATCAATGCCCCATTTACTCCACTCTCTATTGCCAAAGAGAAAATTATTTGATAATGACTGCAAAATATGTGCCGCGAGCCTCCGTAGCGTAGGGGCCGAAGGTCGATGGTTCGAGTCCGGCCGCGGGCATGAGTGTTTAAGTATTGTATCTGTGAATGTCATGTCCGTCCTTTGGTGTGTCTAATTAGCTGTAAAAATTAATCAGGATGGCTGTATGGTCTAAGATACCGAAATCCATAAAAAAAAAATGCCATTCACAGTATCCCAGACACTGGTATCTTTTATAGGGCTTTAAAACTAGCCAACGTCAAGGTAATTATATCCGGAGGAGGACTGGGAGGTAAGAATCTGGATGAAATTCGGCCACACCCTCTCGAAAGAACCACCACAGCACTTGCTCTAGACTGATTTCGGTAACCCGTGGAAAAACATAAATCCGGATGATCGGAACGAAAATCGAGCCCCGTCCTTCAGATTTCCAACAGAGACGTTAACCACTCACTCACCAGAGTCTGTTGAATACAGTGGCGTAACAATAAGACGGCAGAACGGGTATAATACCAACAGGAGGGGGCTCCCGGTCCCAGCTGGAGAAGGCCACCGGCTCAAGGCAGATCCGGCACTGACGGAGGCCCTATCCGATGAATTTGACACTGGCCTCAATGGAACGGTATAGTTACACCTGTGGTAAAATTATTATTATTTTTTTCCTCATGGTTTTTACGCCTTTCCGAGGTCATTAGAGGCAAGAGAGGACTGGGGACAGGGAACGGGAATGAATTTGACCCTGGCCTTTTGGAGAAAGCATCCCGGCATTCGCCTGGTGTGATTGGGGAAAATCATGGAAAATCCAAATCTGGATGCCCGGACTGAGATTCGAACACACGTCCTCACGAATGCGAGGTCAGAACGTTACCGCTCACCCGCCACGCTCCATGGGTTGAAACTCATAAGATTAATCGTTTCCACTATGTACAGTGCTTCTAAGTGATATGTGTTAACTGTGATGGAGGTGTATTAAATATACATTGTTGTTCGTCCTATGCATGAGATACAAAAGAATGCATATTGACAAACCCGGCGCGAGCCCTTTCAGATCTACTCTTCCAAAAGGCACCGGATGCGTCCTTTTTAACATCATATATTATCGCTACATTTCTACTGCAGAGAGTTTTTGGATTTAACGATGCTTCTGATATAAAATCAGACGATTAGTAATTGCGTACCATCAGTTTTCCTATCCTGCTGTTGAAGTACAGAACTATAAAATTAATTAATCCAACTCACCACGTGCCAAGAGTCAGGCGTTGTTACAGTTCATTGGATATTTCAACCACGGACCAGGGGAAACATCTGCCAAATAAGTAGACGGGAGCGGTATATCGGTATTTTTTTTACTGTCCGAGTAGAATGTGAACCGTGACAAATTTGCAGCAAAATATCGCATTTCCATTGCAAGACTGACCAAGTTAGACCAGTGTATTAAATTCAATACCTTCCCTTGTGGGGTGTAACAGATGATTAAAAATCCGTCGCACTTAATTCCTCTCAGTTATATATTAACAGTATGTGTCCCACACACTTCTATTCCTGGTTTTGACTTATTCTGTGTTGTATATGGAATTCTTTTTTGGCTTCGTAGTGTTTCCTACAAACTGCACAAGGTATCGAATTATATTATGAAATTTTCTGCACCATTAATTCCACATAACTGACAAAACTGTCTACAAATAATATAATTTTGTCGTTAAGATTGTCAGGATTACTGTCTAAAATTTAAGAAATGATATTATCTTACTACAATCCGCTATGGAACTATTGATTTAACATCTAGAGTAAGCTAACCTTGGTCTATGAAGTGCCATTTATTGACTTCTTGATGTACAAATCTGTTCATATGATCAAGCGCTGCGGGAGGGAGGTATCGCTCGAACGAGCGTGGTGGGTGAGTGGTTAACGCTCTGGCCTCACATTCGGGAGGACGCCGGTTCGAATCCCCATCCGGGCATCCAGATTTGGGTTTTCCATGGTTTCCCCAAATCACTCCAGGCGAATGCCGCGATGCTTCCTTTAAAAGGCCATGGCCGAATTCCTTCCCTTTCCTTGTCCCAAGTCCTATCCTGCCTCTAATGACCTCGATGTCGACGAGGTGTAAGTCACAAGTAAAACAAAAAAATATCGCTCGAGCCCGACATTCAGGAGTACGTAGGTTCAAATCACTCTACGGCCATCCAGATTTCGATTCTCCATAGTTTCCAGAAATCATTTCAGAGTAATGCCGGAAGGGTTCCTTCAAAAACCCATGACCGAATTCCTTCCCTTCCTGGCCCTCTGTCCATTTGCACCTGTAGTGGTCTCAACGTCGATGAGGCCAAAAGGATTCTTTAAAAAAGGCTGGAGCAGCTGATATGGCGTCTATTTCACTTCAGGATTACGTACTACTTGTAAATTTAACAAAAATCTAACTAGTGCAAGAATTTGATTTCTTACATATGTCATCTCTTGCTATTGTTTTTAAAAATTACTTTTACACAATGTCTTAAACCATAAATGGAACGTGGACCTACAGATTCGTTACCATTTTAATTATTTATTTATTTTAAGTTCTGGAAATTTAGGTAACATCCTTTACTATATTTAGGTTGTATTGAAGAACGACGTGCTCACAACAGCATTGCAGTAAATCCAGCACAGATCATTATCATCATTATATCATTTTCAGATTCATCCAGAACTGTTACAATCTATACTCATCTTTTGTTTCAATGCATTGTGAAATACAAGGCGTGTTTCCTGTTTTAACGTGTTCAGTGGAATTAATACTTGTTAAAAATTCGGTCATTCGAGTATTGCCATCATAACTCATACATTACAGCTAACTTGTGGTAAATACACGCATCCAATGGAAAAACATCCTTTCTGGATATAACATTTAAATTCCCACAAAGTCTGTACGGTATTAAATAATAAGACTATGCAGTCGAAAAAGCGTTCCTCGACACTTTTTTTCCGATAGAGCCTTACGAATCATCTACAAAAAGGTCATTGCAGCTGGGAAAGAATGTTAACACTGAGTAGGATGGAAACTAACCATAACATTGGCGAACGAACGCTCCCGACATTCGTCACGAATTATTTCACCGAGCTTGTTGGTTGAGTGGTTAACATTCTGGCCTCGAATTCTGGACGACGCGGGTTCGAATCCCCGTCCGGGTACCCATATTTGGTTTTTCCATGGTTTCCCCATATCACTCCAGGCGAATGCCATGATGCTTCCTTCAAAAATGCCATTCCCGAATTCCTTCCCGTTCCTTGTCGTCAATCCTTTCCCGCCTCTAATGACCTCGACGCCGACGTAAAGCAATAAGTAAAATATATATATTCTGGAAGCCATATATAACCGACTCCTGAATGACCCGACCGGGAATCAAACTTGTATCCTCCACAATACATGGACCAAGTGTCACCACCAACCTCATTCCGTTGGTGCTCTAAATTTAATCAGCTCACTGGGAAAATATCTCTGGCTAGGAATAAAATTAAATAAAATTGTCACATTTTTTTTTTCTCTCTGGCAGTAATATGTGACTATTTTTCCATATTATTTAATTTCCAGTCATAAACGAAGTTACGAATAAAGAGTATAATTAGGAACGACTTGAATAATAAATACTACAGAATTAATTTGCTTTATATGCAGAATTTATTTTATTTCGCCCCGTAGCTATATTTACATTCGTCATCATAAACAGCACTTGTTCTAAAATCAGGCAAAATACGCCGCCACCTCAATTTGTCTATGAAAGCAAAATTTACTAAATACGTTTGAAGTTTTGAAATATCGTCAAAGTGTGCTAATGCTTCCCAATGCCAATTTTAGAATTAACGAGAAACTAACCGTAATTTTTTGTTAAGAGGGACATTTAAGAGGAAATTGGTTTCGTGAAGATGGAAATCCATCAAAAGATTCTTACACTTATTTTTATTCGCATTTGTATGGTCACTCCATGAAAATAATACAGATCAAAAAGTAATATTTTCATCAACATCGCCGGGAAACGCAACCCACTGTTAGCGCTACAAGGAAGAAACTGCTCCCGGCGAGCGAGCGATCAGTTTCCGGCATTGTTCGACCGTCGGCCGCGGACTATTTCATAATAATTACGCTTCATAAACTTCATAAACTTGTGTGCTAAGCATTTAAATGTGACGTAATTCATTATCTTACCTTATAAAAGATGCTGGAAGTGTTGACCCTCTTGTGTAATGCACATTTCACATCTTCTGAACATATTTCGAGACACACGCTGCCCTAACTGACTTAATGATTTTTTGGGTGACTGTTCTAGTCGAAAAGCGATATCGTCAATTTTCTTCTCTGTGAGAATACGGTTGACCGACAGTCTCTTTTTGTTAAAAAATGAACCCGTTTCTCTTACTTTTTTAACCAGACGCAGAATTGTTGATTTAGCTGGCAGTAAAGCGCCAGGAAATTCGCGACGAAATTTACTGCGACACTTTTTAAACGACTTCTTCTTCACATATGTATCGTAGAGAAATATTCTTTGTTGCAAACTGTAACGTACCATAATTTTACTCACACTCAAACACGGTACAGATTAATAAGAGTATGAAGCCCCAAACCAGCCAAACCGCAAAGAAACGTTTATTCACAACACTGATTAATAAGAGACTGAAGTCACAAACTATCTACAATGCAAAGAAACCGTTCTTAACAATGTAAGGGTCCCATAATACTGTGTCACTGCACTGTTGGGGCAGCGGAGGTGTTAAACAGTGCGGTGATTCACGGTGCCGCGTGGCGGAAACTGCTGGCTCCACTATCCGAGCAAGTTGCCGACGGCAACAGACTGGGAGGGTAGCGTTTTCCGGCGAACGCCCTGTAGTAAGTTTTGTACTTTGATACTTTCATTCGTACGTTCATTCATACATATACAGACATTTACGAAAATCGCTCACGTTCTAAACTTGACAAGGGTATCTGATTTGTGGATGAACATTTTGCTGCAAGTAAATTAAATATTTAGTTTTAATTCCGAAGAGTATATTGAACAATTGTTTGGGTGATAGTAACATTATCTTATCTTTAATGGCAAAAAAATAGTCAAACTACAATATTAGCAAACAGTAAAGTTATGCAACACAAAAATTCTTGTAATCGTAAACTGATCATCGCACGGACTGGGGTAAATTCCTCTGACTTGATTACTTCGGAACAAAATTATATTCGTGTCAACAATTATTTAATTTTCATTCAACAGCAGATATTTAACCAACACAATAATATGATTTTATTTTGCACTGAAATAGAAGCTACTGGCCTTAGTCCCTCACAGTCGGCCTGTTTCGGATCGTCGTTTGCAATAGGAATTAAGTTCTCTGCCAGTGCAAACATTCGCTGAAAAAGCTTTGGAATAAATAAAATCGCACAGCAAGAACTACTGCAGTAGATACCAACTTTTTATGTATTGAAAATTAATTTTTAAAAGAATAATGGTCTAATTTTCGAAACCGTTTCTTATTTTTTTTTTAAATAAATAAAACTATACCACCGCGTGATGGATCTTATGCAATTATCATATAATTAAAGGAGCTTATGACCTACATATTTCATAACAGGCCGATATTAATGATATATTTAATGTAATAAGATGATAACAATTATAACCATTTTTAATATCGGATTGCATTTGAGAAAGATATCCAGTCAAGGAATACAAAGAACTGAGAGCGATATACAGCAAGGAAGATAAATAAATGGCGAAGATGTGAAGAACGTTTTTTGGTACAAGAAGAGACAAGTTCAGATGGTAGCAGATAATGAACTATTTATTGACAAATATAGACTAATACAGAACAGAGCGATAGGTTGAATAAAGTGTTTTTATTTAAATGTTAAAGTATGTAAAACTGGATACTAAATGCGTTAACTAGAAATGGTTTCATACTTATTAAACGAGTAATTGAAATTAAGATATTAAGAAAACATAGGGTTAAGTATCTTCATTTATATAGGTAGAAGATTAATACAACTGGTATGAGATCATCCATCCCGAAATGTATTCGCTGATGAGACGGTAATGAAACGAAAGTTAGTCATGTCCGTTGAGAGTAAAATGAAACAGAATGTGATGACAACGAGGCCTTAACCGACGGGTACCTAAACTCATAATATGATTGAACGAAAGACAATGTAAGTTCGTGTCAACAATTTCTAATTCTTTTTTTTTTTTCTATTCGGAAATAATTTATTAGAGCGGGAAAGCAATTAAATGATGTTTATTCCAAAATTCAATATCTATATACATAAAAGAAAGTCGTGTTAGTGACACTATTTATAACTCAAGAACGGTTGTACCGATTTGGCTGAAAATTGGTACGGAGGTAGCTTAGAACCAGGAGACGGACATAGGATACTTTTTTTTTATCCTGTTCGACCGCGTTCCCATGTGACGTGACAAGTCACTATAAAACGTGGTGTAACAAAAACGCATCTGACTTGGAATAACAAAACGTCAAAGAGAATACAAGTCACTATAAAATGTGTAATAACAAAAACTCATCTGACTTGGAATAACAAAACGCAAATGACAGCTAAATGTAATTTTGTCTATGGTTAAGTATGGTTGAACGTGTCCCTCATTCAAAACAAGACAAAGGCGCGTTAGGATTATCTTTGGAATGCCTTCAAGTTGATTAGGCTCTATGGATATTGATCTATGCCTGCCTGTGATCAGCGAAAATAATACTACTAAAGTACGTGTTACCAATCCTTTCTCCGTATGTGGCATTTTCTTGGTTGCTTTTAAATTTTCGCTTCTCTCGAAAACCAATTGTGTGTTTATTTGTTCAGTGTGTTTACATTTAGACCCACGCCGCCTATCAGGAAAGTTTCGCCTATGAAAATAGAATGCATCAGTTTAAAAGCATGAAATACTAAGATACCTAAAAAGCAAAATCGATTACTGGTATTTTAGTTGAGAAGCGATATGCGGTAGCGTCTGACGATCGAACCACACTTATCCTATTATTTTAAGAATGCAAAGTTCTGGTAAGCAATGTGTTGAAGGGTTCCATTCGTTTTAAAGTATGATTAGGTAGAATTCACGATGATTGAATTGGCTGCGAGTAATAATACTTTCTTACTTTTAAAGTCTATATAATTGAAAATAAATTACCAAATGTGTTTCTAAGCGCAAAACTCGAGAATGGCTCGACCAATTCGGCTAATTTTTTCCCCCCATATTTTCTTTAATCCACAAGGAAGGTTCTTATGGAGAGAAAAAAACGTAAAAATTGCGAGGAAAATAGTAAAATCATACAAACCAGTCAATCAAAACAAAACAAAGATGCGTTAGGATTATCTATGGTATGCCTGCAAGTTGATTAGACTGTATGAATATTAGTCTATGACTGCCCAAAATAAAGTTCGAAGGGAAAAAGGGTTTCCGTGTCATCAACGAAAATAATATTACTGCCAGTCAATCAAAACAAAACAAAGGCCCTTTATGATTATCTTTGGAATTGCAAAATGATTGATCTGAAGAAATGTTTTCAAAACACCTCTTTGGCATGGGTAATGACAAAATCCCCGTAGACGTTTTGACTGGCTGCATAACACCCCTGTCAATTTTTTGGTTGAACGAACCGCCTCTAAGGCGGAACAGAGTTCGCCGGGTCAGCTAGTAAATGATAAATTTAAGTTTTGTTTAAGTACTGCTTATAACTACATAGATTACATACCTTTTGTACATCTGTACTGGGGAATACTTTTTTATAAATATCTATGTTTTCTTCGGTGACATTCATGTTCTACTCAATTCTTTTTAGGTTTTGATTTACCTGTTATAAGTAGATCTGGTTGCTGTGAAAACAAATATTTTTATCCCCCCTTGGGTTCATACAGCTGTCTAATGAGCTTTCAGTAAGAAGAAAAAACTGAATGTTATAAACAGGCAAAAATGTGTCTACATCAGCCTGTTTCAATTGTCGCTCTTATCATCCTTGCTGTCTTTCACATTCAATGTATGCATTAAACTTTGATCAATCATGTGTTTAGTTTTTAAGGTAAGTGTGTAAAAATTGTACTTTCAATTTGGAACATCACGGTGCAGACAATGCAAGGGGAATTTTCCCAATCCCAAGCTCTAGCACATACTACTGCAAAAATTAACCATTTCCTTTCAACGTGGTATCTTTAAATGATTTACCGTGCTGAAAGATTGTCTTTCGAAGACAAAATGAAGACATATCGAACCTAGAGTGGTGGTGTAACGGATAGCGTTCTAGCTTCGTATTCGGGAGGACGGTGGTTCGAATCCCCGTCCGGGCATCCAGATTTGGGTTTTACATGGTTTCCCAAATCACTCCAGGCAAATGCCGGGATGCTTCCTTAAAAAGGCCATGGCCGAATTCCTTATTATTCCTTGCCCCCATCCTTTCCCGTCTATAAAGACCTCGCTGTTGAGAGACGTAAAGCAGTTAAAAAATAAAATAATTGTTTAAAAAACACAAAAACCGCCTTCAAAAAAGGGAACTAAAATTTTAAAAAAACTTTATACCTTGCTTAGAAGAAAGTAAATCTAAATGGACAATATTTTACATTACTGTTATTGAAATTTTTACATTAATTAGTTATTTTTGGAGTCGGTGCCAGCTGTCAGATCGCGGAGATCAAATTACTGAACTTTATTTAGTGTTCGAGGCGAACCGAGAGTACGAACAAAAATTCCAAATATTTTACAGCATGTAGTGAGGAAGACAGTTTTATTGCGGGAGACAGCTTAGGGAAACAAATTAACGGTATGCTATCTGTAGCTCGGCCTCATTGGTCATCCAGGCATATCTCTGGTGCTATAGTGTCAGTTGCCACGCTGCATCATGCAGTAAACACTTCATAGTTAGTATAATATCGGTGTATCATCTATATGTTTTAGTTTTGTTGAAAAATGTTTCTAGAATTAATTGTAGGTAAGTAGTAACTTGATTTTTTATGTATTATTGTTATTTATTATTGTTTTTCTTGTTTTGGCTGGCACCGACTCCAAAAATAACTAATTAATTTAAAAATTTCAATAACAGTAATGTAAAATAGTGTCCATTTAGATTTACTTTCTTCTAAGCAAGGTATAAAGTTATTTTAAAATTTTAGTGCCTTTTTTTGAAGGCGGTTTTTGTGTTTTTCAAACAATTATTTTATTTTAAAATTTTTAGTTGTATTATAGTTAATTTGTATTTAAATATGCCGAGCAGTTCTCATTTTGCTAACTTCCTGGTATCTCAGTGGTTAAAGCGAATGCTTTAAAAAAATCGGTGTTTACAACAACTTTCAGAATGGGGTGAATTAGGTGCTGTGTTAAGGAATGTCAGTTTACATTTTGGTCCAGGCTGCGTTTCGATCTAATCATAACATCTGTTAAAGCTGCTGCTCGATAATCGAAACATGTAACATCTGGACATTAATACATACCACATACACAAATCTGTCTCTGGAATATATCTGTTCGTTCCGGCATCACACAGAAAATATAGATATTTAATTGGTATTCACAACGTAAAAGCTCGGGGTCCAAGTTGAAATCTGAAGTAGCCTACATGTTGAGACATTAGGACACATACATTTTATAAATATTCTGCAATGACTTAAAAATAGCTTAATTGATTTTGACGGTACTTAAAACTGTGGATTTTGTAAAGAACATTGGAAATTATAAACGATGGGGGAAAATGAGAAGAGGAATTGTGCTTTTGTGTACCAAATGTAGACTGTCTTTTCTGATTGATTTAAAATATACGTTTGTAAATTTCAAATGATATAACATTAAATTTTCAGGTGTGTATAAAAAACAATTAAGGTATGTGTAGGTGAAGAGTAGTTTGGTTTTTGTTAAGGTAGTGTGGACAGCATTTTTCTCTTTGTTTTTAAAGTATACATGTGCAAAGTTCCATCGAAACCAGATATAAACTGTAGCTTTGTATAAAGAACATTTACAAAAATTAAATGGGGTAAGGGAGTGAGTGGTTGGGTTTTGTAAACAGAATGTTTCTCTTTGTTCTTAAGTATACATTTGCAGTGTTCCATCGAAATCTGATAAAAACGGTAGGTATCTATAAAAAACATTGGAAATTATGATCGGTGGGGGTAGAAGGGTAGAGGGGTTGGGCTTCTGCAACCTAATGTAAACACAATTGTTATGTATTTTTTAAAGAATACGTGTGCAAATTTTCTTCAGAATCAGATAGAAACTGTACTTTGTGTAGATTAAAGGGGTGGAAAGGGGAAGAGAGGATTGGCTTCTCTAAACCAAATGCAGACACTATTTTTCTGTTTGTTTTGACGTATACATGTTCATACTTCCTTCAAAATCAGATAGAAACAGTAGCTTTATATAATGAACATTGATAGTAATTAAAGGGGTAGAAAGGGGAATAGGGTTTGTGTTTTTTTTTTTTTAAATAATGTGAGTAGTATGTTTCTTTTTCTATTTGCTTTAAAGTATACACATGCGAAGTTCCACCGAAATCGGATTAAAATGTGGGTTTGTACAAACATTAAGGGATTTAAAAGGGGAGCTAGGGTAGTTTTTTTTATTTTTTTGTCAGAAATCTTCTCCATAAAAAAATACATATATGTGTCAACTTTCATAAAGATCGGTCAAATGGTGTCAGTTGTAGCTTTTCAAGAAGAAAATTGACAATTGTCAAGAGGCGGAAATGGGGAAAGGGGTTCAGTTTTTGCAAACTAAAAGCTGACATTATTTTTCTCTTTGTTTTACAGTAAAAGTTAGCTAAGTTCTATCTAAACTGAATAAAAACTGTTGGTTTGTACAAAAATTAAACTGTTTAATGGGGAGTGGGGGTGGTTTTTTTATTTTTTGGTCCGAAACCTTCCTCGTAAAAAAATACATATAAGCGCCAACTTTCATAGTAATAGGTCGAATGGTGGCGACTGTAGCTTTTTATAAAAAAAAATTTAAAAAAATTGACAAAAATTAAGGGGTTCGCAGGAGGGAGAGGGGTTGAGCTTTGGCAGGCCAAATGTTGACATGATTTTGCTGTTTGTTTGAAAGTATACATTGGCAAAGTTCAATCAAAATCAGATATGAAATGTAGGTTTCTATAAAATTAAGGGGTGTAAAGGGGGAGATGGGGTGGCTTTTTTTTTTTTTGGTCAGAAACCTTCTCCATGAAATATTACATGTATAAGACAACTTTAATGGAGATCAGTTAAATGATGTCGACTATAGTTTTGTATAAAGAACATTGGCAAAAATTAAGGGGTGGATAGGGTGAGAGGGGTTCAGTTTTTTCAAACCAAATGTTGACAGCATTTTTCTCTTTATTTTTGACTATACATGTCCAAAGTTCCATTGAAATCGGATAAAAAATGTGGGTTTGTATAAAAATTAAGGGGTGTAAAGGGAGAGAGGGGTGTTTTTTTTATTTTTTTGGGTCAGAAACCTTTTCCATGAAAAATTACATGTATATGCCAACTTTAATGGAGATCAGTTAAATGGTGTCGACTTTAGCTTTGTATAAAGAACATTGCCAAAAATTAAGGGGTGGATAGGGGGAGAGGGGTTAGGTTTTTTCAAACCAAAAGTTGACAGTATTTTTCTGTTTATTTTTTACTATACATTTCCAAAGTTCCATCAAAATCGGATAAAAATTGTGGGTTTGTATAAAAGTTAAGGGGTGTAAAGGGGTAGGAGTGGTGGTTTCTCAATTAAATTCATATGGGACCACTTTGGAGGTATTCTCTCTCCACTATAAAAATTTCATTTAAATCGGTTCAAAATTGGCGAAGATATCGCTGAACATACATAAAAAAAAAAAAATCAGACGAATTGAGAACCTCCTCCTTTTTTGAAGTCGGTTAAAAAGACATATCCAGACTTTTGTTTCGGATGTATCTAGTACTGTTAACTTCATAGAAACTATAATATAGCTTTATATAGTATGCCTATCAATAAGCATCCAAAAAGCGAAAATTTCGGTTGTATACCTGGGAAGAATTGCCGTCAATGCACTTGCCAACACTACTGAAACAACGTTTAAGATGAAAAATTTGCACCAAATCCCGAACATTTCCAACATCATTGGTTATACTGACAGCAAACACTTTCAGATACAAACAGTTAACTTCCTTTACCGATATATTTAGTTACAGTAACTTGTTTCTGCTATTCTGGAAGTATCTCCCCACATACATTTCAATATACGTGTTCGTAAAAATTCAAGTGGCTTCATGAGGACGTTAACGGAGGCATTTTATAGTGGTCGCAAGAGTAGAGATCATTAAAACAGAACAAACCAATGTAAAACAGAATTAGTGCTTGTTGCGGATAAGTCGTATCCATTTTTATCTTTTATATTAATAGCGTGAGGCGGAAAGAACTTGAGTGTTTTAAGGTATGTCTTTGTAGGAGCTGTCAATCATTTTAAATTCCTTCTGCAACTGTCAATTCCAAAACCGTATTTGGTTTTTGAAATTGATATTTATTGAATCGATTTTGTATCTGTAAGCTTTGTTACACAATTTAGGAAGAAGAGGAACCATCTTTCGAATATAGTGTGCAGTAGAATTCATTTTAACCATTTAGTAAGTAAGTATTAATCTTCATCATTATCATCATTATCGTTGGGGACCATCTCCAGTTTCCCGGGTGTGGTTTACGAGCCTTGGTTGTTGTATACGATCGTTTTCCACTGTCTCCTATCCAGAAAAGTTTCTCTGTCCGTGATGTATTCCCAATTTCAGCCTCTTCTCTCTACGTCCTCCTTCAGTTGGTCTGTCCATCTTCTTCTTGGTCTTCCCACTGGTCTTTTGCCCACTATCCTTTTTTCTAAATAAGTTTTTGTTAGTCTTGTACTAGTCATTCTTTTGACATGCCCAAACCACCGAAGTCTTGATGACCTAAGTGTCTCTTCCATGGATTCCCTTAGCTCTAGGTTTGATGTAATCTCATCATTCTTTATGTGGTCAAGTCTAGTTTTCTTTAATTGTATTAGAAATTCTCTGCACAATTAAAAGCCAAATTTCATTAGAGAAATATATAATGCAAGTGATAACCTAATAGTCACAGGTCTAAAGCGCCTGTATATAAGTGGATAACTGAGATGAGTGGCAGGCGAAATGTGTTGTGTGAAACGATGAAGGAGGGGGTGGAACCAGATGCCCGCACTTAAAACCTACTTCTGCGAAGCATCCCCTTGTGTGGACAAGGACGAATCATCGACACTCCCGTACGCCACCTCTCCATTCGCAATCTGGGGCCTTAGGTTTACACCAGGGTTCTGGTATACAATTTGGTAATCTTGTGTACCTCCCATTCTCGTGCACTGTTAGCATTGTATCAGATGGCGAAAATTTCTTTCAGCCTCGGGACTGGAAACAGCTGAGCTGATCCATAGCACCAAGCATAGTTGTTACTACGCCACGAGTTTTAGTTTCATTATGTAAAACATTTTCACGATTAGCTTTGTATTATGAATGTGGCAATATAAATGATCCTGGTATATCAAAGATGACTTAATTATTGAGTTTCATTACTTTTATCATTGCTAGATAAACAAAAAATATGAAATCAGCTGTGAGGTAAAAAAATACTTCAAGTATGCTCCACTATCTGAATTCTGTAACTTAGGATGCACTTCGTGAGAATTTTTCCAGACATTGACGGTATAACAGTGAGAAAATATAACTAAACCACACTACCTTTCGGGTAACAAATTAGGTGCCCTAAAATCATTCTTAGCTATTTGATGCAGAGTTTTATGAGAAGCTATTGATTTTGGAGATTACTTTTTAAATTGGTATCAGTGTAAAAAGGGCTGAAAAATTTACTCTCCAGAAACACACTGTTAAAATTGGATCCTGTTTAAATTAATAATCTCGTCTGTAGTTAGACGTTTCACTGTAGCACTGCCTTCAATTGCAGAAAAGATTTTTCTGAAAACCTTTCTGTTAGCATTAAAGTATCTAAGGATTTTTTTTTTTTCGAAATTAAACTGGAGCCTGCTGAAAGATCAACTATAGCTACTGTTTAAAATAAGATCAGCATAGAATATTGTAGCTGCAAGCGAAGTGCCAACTGCCCCGCGAACAATATTGTACTTCCTGTGATACGCCAGCGGCCCCCAGCCATAGCCTGTCCTCGCCGAGATATCAAAATCCTCACCTGACAATACGAGACGCAGGACAACGGGCAGGAGCGGCCCTAGGGTGATGACAGCGGTGCGGCCTGTAAGGAATCATAGTCCCTTACATATTTTTTTATTTCAGTTTTATAGTTTCTGTATATACAAATATATACACATATATATTTAAAGGTAAGAAGTTTATTGTTCAAGGTTTCCATTGGTTTAATTAATTTGTATTTTGGTTTAATTTATTTTCTTTTGTAAAAGAAAAGATAATACTTAATATGCGAGCGCATTGAGTAGTGTGTTGAAAGAATATCTTTGACAGTTGAGTATGAAGAACAAGTCCAGCAAGAAAAGATGGCAGTATAGCGGATGAATTGTATTTCGGGATATACTGTTAATGTATTTGATGAATACTGAAAGAGAATGTTAGTTGTAAGAACAAGTGTGTTACAGTAAAGAGAACGTTGAACTATATATGGTGTTGGTGTTAAATAAGCTGTATCAGTGGTGGAACTATCAGAAAAAGAGTTATTCTGTTTGTGAAACAATGGAATAGAAAAAAATCTGAGGGAAGTAATTTTTTGTGGTGCCTTGTTATTCTTAAAATGAAATAAATAAAATGTGTTTTGGTTATTTTACATGCTATGTTTAAAAAGTGAAGTCATTAGCTACCTAGTTTAGTTTGATTTAAAAAAAAGAGATACTAATTATCTGATTTTACAGAAATAAGTACGCAGCATTTATAATACAAGATTAAGAAATTGCTTCATTGGGTTCGGAGGTGAGTATTACCACCCAAAGCAAACCCAGAGCAAAAATACGGGAAATTCTACAGACAAAGATGAATAATAATTTACAGGCCACACCAGGCACCGTCATATGGAGGGCGCCGAAAATGCGGCGACAGATCTTATATGCAAAAAAGATGAATTTTATAATAACGCAGCTTGCTGTTCACATATCATCTAGAAGAGTTTATAAACATAAGAACTTCAGCGAAGTCGGATGTAGTCATAGAATCGAGTCAACTCTAGTTGCGACTCGAGTAATCTCGACTAAAACTCCAATCAAGAAAGCCACAACACATCCCACAATTAGCACTCTCCCGTGCCGCGCCTCCCACACCTGTTTCCTCCCTTTTGGGCTGTAGTCTTGGAGTTCATTCGCATACGGGTGCATGTGCGTGGGGCTAAATTCAACCTACTTACCTATTTCTAGCGTGTTACACTTTAGGTGATTAAAAAAAAAAATTCGCGCAGAGTACTTAAAAAGAAAACTAAGCTAAGGCGAAAATGAGAAAGCTTCAAAATTGCTTGCAAAATTTTTTAGAGTTGACAAGTCATCTGAATCGTCGTCACAAGAACTAATTCAACACGTGACAGAAGAAAACTAATTTAATAGAAGTTCTTCAGACGATGCTAATGATGATAAAGATTAGGAGATTTAGTTATTGCTGGTACCTCATCTGCAGTTTAAAATATTATAGAATGACGTATATGAGACATGCAGCCACCGTCACAGTTTCAAAGTAAAATATTAAGATGATATTTCAAAATGGTCGCTCATTGACTCTGAAGCCACAGATAAAATAATTATTCGAGCAACGAAAAAATCCCAAGTAAAAACTCATGGACGTCATTTTTCAAATACGTATTTTCAAAGAGTAGTGCCAAATGGAGAAACTTGTAAAACAAGATGTATTGTTAACTTTAAATGTGCAGATAGAGTGTATTGTTTTTACTGTTGTTTATTCAACGGACTCACTCTTACTTGGGAAAAGAAGGATTTGATGACTGGAGCTACTTATCAGAGCGTCTCAAAACTCATGAAACTTGCTCTAATTACCAGCACACCATGCTCAGTTGGATTGAAGCGTTGATTCGATTAAGGAAGTTCAGTGTAATAGACAAGCATTTGTAAGTATAGACTGAAGACAAAAAATCAAAGTGCGTTGCTATCCTCCTCGAATGGATGATGCCCGAAGTAGTCTTTTTAACATGCATTAATTTCTTGTTCAGAGGAAGCATTGGATCTGCAACACTAAATACTTCTATTAATGGTAACTTCTAGGGTATATAGCAACTGCTAGGAAAATATGACCCTGTAATGTTGGAGCATCTCCGGCGTATTGCTAATAAGGAGACTAATTTCTATTATTTTGGCAAATGTATTCAAAACGAATGAAGTTCGTAGTAAAATTTTGACTACACGTAAGTCATCTAAATACTTTTCCCTCATACAGAATTGTACTCCTGATGTCAGTCAGGTCGAACAATCACCTTTGGCATTGCATTTGTTGACACTAATGAAGACGAAGTCCAAGTGCATGAGTGTTCCGTTGCTTACAAGCCGGATATGGGAGCTGGTCTCACTGGCCTGTTTATCAATGATACTTTGCTAAAGTTCGATTTGGATACGAATGATTGTCGACGCCTAGTATATGTCAATTTTTCATTTATTATAGGAGGAAACAAAGATGTTAAAACAGGATTCTGAACCAGTATCTTCGAGAATTTTTTAATCCATGTAGCTCTCATTAAATTTGGTGATAACAGGTGCTGCCAAAAGATCAGTTAAATTGGTTTCCTTGTCCGGATTTCTTTAAACAATATTTTTTCTATTCTCTCGATCAACAAAGCGATGGGAAGTGATATCCAAGCACTTAGAAGGACTATCGACAAAAAAAAAAATTGTGAAACTTTTTTGGAGAATAGAGTTTCTAGCATCGCTACAGC
Organism: Vandiemenella viatica; assembly: GCA_031002005.1. Taxonomy (NCBI): domain Eukaryota; kingdom Metazoa; phylum Arthropoda; class Insecta; order Orthoptera; family Morabidae; genus Vandiemenella; species Vandiemenella viatica. Next base: position 41,495,299 of record CM061921.1, on the reverse strand, counting down.
TTACCACTGTTCTTCAGTTCGCGACGGCCTTCTGGAAACGAATTATTCAGTTGCAGCAATAGAGGCCTTGTCCCTGAGCCAGATCATGGCGAAATTTTAATTCATAGTTACAATGGTGGCTTGGTATGACACATTGTTTCAAGTAAAAAATTTAAGCAAGGCTATGCAGGCTGAAAGTGGATGTATGAAACACTTCACAATTGCTTGATAACAATTCGGAACTTGAGAAAGATTACCGGTGTTATTCGTCTGCTCTGATAACAGCTAGAGAAATTGCTTCTCAGACTGGGACATATCCTATTATCAAGTCAGTCAGATACAGAATAAAGCAGAGATTTTTTGAGTACGGGATCGTAGACGAGATAGCAACAGATCCAGAAAAATTATTTACAATCAACGTTTTTAGCATGTGGTCGGCACAATTAGAATGTGTTGGTCAATCAATTTACACAACTATCCAGATTAAATGATACAGTATCGTTCTTACATCTTATCACAACAATTCATGAAAAGTCCGAATTGGAAAAATCCTGTGCAAATTTAGAAATAAATTTAATTGATGGAAAAAAATGTGACATATCTGATTGTGAATTGGTAGATGAACTTTCTAACTGAAACTGTTTTTGATGGGACTGGAATTAACAGATCTAATAAAAGTTCAACTTATGAAAGAAATTGGTTGGGAGGATAAATTCTCGAATGTGTGGATAGCACTTCGAATTTTGCGAACCATACCTGTAACTGTCACAACAGGAGAACGCAGTTTCATTAAATTAAAACTTATCAAACGTTACTTACGGTAAATGCAGACTCTTCGTAGACTAATAGATCTAGCAATTTTATTTATAGAAAATAATATTGCGCAAGGACAAAAGTTGAGGAACATGGCAATCTAGGCCTTTTAGTTATGATTTTATTTTCTCATTTGTAAAAAATGTGAATCTGACATATACGTGATGTGAGCATTATGTACGCCATAGAAACTTAAATAAACCTTTCCAGACATATAGTGTTCCTTCTTACTGTTGTTAATTCTCAGCCATATCACTGCTGTTCTAAACTAATATTTCTGAGGTCTGAATTATTATTAATGTATAAAGACTACCTTCTGCCAGCGGCTTGGCTCGAGTGGAATTCATAATGCATTCATACGCGTAGTTGCATTTGAATCCCACGGAAACTACTTTTTCGATCGGGATAAAAGTAGATAGCCAATACATAATACCAAATTTAATCACAAGCCGTTCAACCGCTTCGACGTGAAACAATAGAAACATCCAAGCAAACAAACTTTTACATTTATAATATTAGTATGATGTAAAAAATGTATGTTATCTTCAATCTGTCTTTAGAGACATCTTAATCACGAATAAGTCCCCCGTCCTGACATCCAGATTTGGGTTTTACATTATTTACCCAAATCACTCCAGGTGAATGCCGGGATGCTTCCTTCAAAAGGCCATGGTCTAATTCATTCCCATTCCTTGCCCCCAGTCCAATACCGCCTCTAATGACCTCGACGTCGATGAGGCGTAAAGCCACAAAAAATACGAATAAGTGATTTCACATTTGGGCGCCACGATGAGATCTCGCACCACTTGGATAATTTGCTAGGGCCTCTCCAGACAACAGGTAGCTTGCTATGTTTGTATTCGCGCTCTGAATATAATTAGCTCACTGAATATGCAAAAATTTCAGTTTTCTAAAGAAGTATGATCCACCTCTGTGTTTATATTTGGTTTTATTATTGATATAGTATTCATGAAGTGACTTCACTATTTCACAGCCCTTAAAATTAATTGAATTTCAATTTTTCCATAGGAAAATTTTGTGAACTTGGAGTGTTAGCCACGAATGACCCGCTCTTCTTCCTTTTAGATCTTAACTGCAATCATAATGGAGAGACAGAAATTATAGACAAGTACCTGGGTATATGTGGTCTGGTGTCTCAGTGTTTAAGTTGTTTGACTGGAGATCAAAAGCTCCCCGGTTCAAATCTCTCAGTGAATTTTAGAAGGCCTTTCACCTCTGGAATAGCTTGCTGTGAAGTGTGAAGTACACCAGAACGCTTCCGCGTTTTGGATTCCACGTTAAACTGTAGGTTTCATATACCAGTTTCGATTACCGGGGGCGCTAATGACCCCGTCGTCGACGCGCCCTAAAACTTAAACAACAACAACAACAACATCGATTACCGGGTTAGGCTAAGGTGGCTACGATAGGGGCGAAATGCGCAGCCATTAAAAACACTGTCACCAGGTCATTACGAACAAATGAACCTTTACCTTTACATGAAGATTTAGTTCCAGTAGAACAGACAAACGCTTCGTCTGACAATGTCTCGAACACGAACTTCGAAACTGAGGCACAATATCCCCAACTATTATTATTCGTTGTTCCACTGTTTTTTCGCTTTTTAGGGAAACTTTTTCTTTCGGTAACCATCGATGCAAATATTCACAAGATCCTGTTGACTACGAAGCCATGTAGGCCGTTCATGTTCCTTCTCCGTTTGTAAAATCTGCGTATTGTTTTATCATCTAAAAGATCATAGAAACTATCTACCCATGTCTCCAATATCTGTTACAGTAGAGGTCTGTAGCATGATATATTGCTGAACCAGCTCGAATTTCGGATGCACGTTCATGTGAAACACAACTATTTGCGCATGAAGTAATAAAAAACTATAGACGCAGGATCACAAGTTCATGGCAAGATTTGGATTTTCATAAAGTTATCGACTATGTTCCATGTAACTGCATTTTAGCGAACGAACAGATTTGTGAATGGATTCCAGATTTTCTAAACGGTCCATCGCAGTACGAGAAGCCTCTTCCAATGTAGATGATAAATCGGGTGTTCCTCAAGGAACTGTAATAGGGCTGCTTCGTTTTATAAATGATCTTGTTGACAATGATAATAGCAGTTTGAGATTGTTTTCTGATGCTGCAGATATCTACAGAGAAGTAAGGAATTTGGCCAACTACTTAAAAATTCAATGCGATCTGAACGTACCTCAGCATGGTGCCATTAATGGCAACTTACAATAAATAGCAAATAGTGCAAGGAATGAAGGCAATGTGCATAACCAACAAAAAGAATCCGTCTGTTCAGGAGTTCTGGCATCGAGTTCGGGAGGACGCTGGTTCGAATCCCCGTCCGGGCATCCAGATTTGAGTTTTCCATGGTTTTCCCAAATCACTCCAGGCTAATGCCAGGATGTTTCCTTCAATAAAGGCCATGGCCAAATTCATTCCCGTTCCTTGTCCCCAGCCCTATCCCGTCGACGAGGCGTAAAGCCGTAAAAAAAAAAAAAAAAAAAAAAAGTTCAGGATTACAAAATAAACAGTTTAGTTATTGGTATGGTTGATTTCCTGACGTATTTTGGCGTAACAGTACAAAACATGATTAAATGAGACCTGTACCTAACTTGGATCGTTTGCAGAGGGCTGCGATTCATAGGTCGAATTTTGAAGAATTGTAACACTTATACGAACAAGATACCGTACAAAATCCTCGTGCTTCCACATTTGGACTATTGCTGTGCCGTTTGGGATCTGTATCACAAGGTATTGATTGATAGTATAGAGAAAGTACAGAGAAGAGCTGCTCGGTGTTGATTGGGCTGGAATTCTGGCAGAATGACGACGTAAGCTTCGAATAAATTTATTGGAAAACATGAGATAAACACCCTTCATTTACAAGTATGACAAAATATTTCTTCCACAATGCTATTTGGGTCGCAATGATAGGAGACATTTGATTACAGAAATTAGGTATCGTACGGAAGCTTACACGAATTCTTTCTACCCTCGTACTATACGCGATTGGAATGCACATAGTTAGTTTCAATGCAAAGCACCCCCTGCCAACAACAATTTTGTGAATTGCAGACGATAGATGTTTATCATAACGAGACCATCGTGTTTGCAACCACGCACGAAATCGCATTTGGATGATCACAACATTTTTTGTTTATGTACGCTGTTTCCTTGTTCGTCTTCTGTGTTGGCCATCTTGCATTAACTCTTTTTTTTTGTTATGGCTTCACGACTCGTCGTCATTAGAGGCAAGAAAAGACTGGTGGCATGGAACGGGAAGGAATTTGGCCATGGCTTTTTGAAGAAAGCATCCCAGCATTCGCCTAGAGTGGTTTGGGGAAACCATTGAAAACCCAAATCTGGATGCTCGGACAGGGATTCAAACCGGCATCCTCCCAAATGCGATTCGAGTTCGAGTTAATAAAATTTAAAGATAGTTGTTGAATAATTTATAGGGGCTATAAAATATTTGATTTTGCAAAATTCCAAGATAACAGGAACTCTTACGAGTGACAACTCAAGTTACACCTGAGCCGTGTTAATTGAAGGCTCAGCCCCTTTCGGTGGACACCGATATAACCACAATGCCAAGAGCATTGTAGTGTATTGCCACATTACATCGAAATATATTTGCAAGAAGCTCGCACAGATGGGCGGAGCGAAAAACAAGGGTAACAATAATTGCCCGGCTGCGTTCCGGAATTTGACCTTGGCCCGAGTAGCCTTCAGTGAAGGAACGCAGCTTTCCACTAGGGTGACGCCGTGGGGAGAGTACAGTGGATTGCGAGCTGTGTGGTGAGTACGTGACCAGCCTGCAGAAAGAGACGTGCGGCGACTAACGCCGGTGAGGTGTGTGTTTGCACTTGTGTTCCATGTCGTGATCCGAGTTGACGTAGGCCTCCGACGGCAAGGAGAAAATGGAATCATCTCGTCGGACGACTGCGGGTAGCAGACTCGTCGCCTTTTGATAAATGGTAACCTCGCCGATCAGGTGATCACCGCAAATGATTAACGTATTGATCAACCCAGTGTTGCCCTAGAGAAAATCTCATTGACCCGCTGAGCTTGATGAATGAACACACAGAAAATCCTGAAAACTGATGAAAAATGAGCCCATTGTGTGATGTTTGTTTAACTGGGATAGACTATTTTTAATAACATTTGATGAAGAATAATTTTTAATAAATACACTCCTGGAAATTGAAATAAGAACACATTGACGCCGGTGTGTAAGACCCACCATACTTGCTCCGGACACTACGAGAGGGCTCTACAAGCAATGATCAAACGCACGGCACAGCGGACACACCTGGAACAGCAGTGTTGGCCGTCGAAGGGCGCTAGCTGCGCAGCGGTTGGGCACCGCCGCAGTCAGTGTCAGCCAGTTTGCCGTGGCATACGGAGCTCCATCTCAGTCTTTAACACTGGTAGCATGCCGCGACAGCGTGTACGTGAACCGTATGTGCAGTTGACGGACTTTGAGCGACGGCGTATAGTGGGCATGCGGGAGGCCGGGTGGACGTACCGCCGAATTGCTCAACATGTGGGGCGCGAGGTCTCCACAGTACATCGATGTTGTCGCCAGTGGTCGGCGGAAGGTGCACGTGCCCGTCGACCTGGGTCCGGACAGCAGCGACGCACGGACGCACGCCAAGACCGTCGCATCCTACGCAGTTCCGCAGGGGACCGCACCGCCACTTCCCGGCAAATTAGGGACACTGTTGCTCCTGAGGTATCAGAGAGGACCATTCGCAACCGTCTCCATGAAGCTGGGCTACGGTCCCGCGCACCGTTAGGTCGTCTTCCGCTCACGCCCCAACATCGTGCAGCCCGCCTCCAGTGGTGTCGCGACAGGCGTGTATGGAGGGACGAATGGAGACGTGTCGTCTTCAGTGATGAGAGTCGCTTCTGCCTTGGTGACAATGATGGTCGTATGCGTGTTTGGCGCCGTGCAGGTGAGCGCCACAATCAGGACTGCATACGACCGAGACACACAGGGCCAAAACCCGGCATGATGGTGTGGGTAGCGATCTCCTACACTGGCCGTACACCTCTGGTGATCGTCGAGGGGACACTGAACAGTGCACGGTACATTCAAACCGTCATCGAACCCATCGTTCTACCATTCCTAGACCGGCAAGGGAACATGCTGTTCCAACAGGACAATGCATGTCCACATGTATCCCATGCCACCCAACGTGCTCTAGAAGGTGTAAGTCAACTACCCTGGCCAGCGAGATCTCCGGATCTGTCCCCCATTGAGCATGTTTGGGACTGCATGAAACGTCGTCTCACGCGGTCTGCACGTCCAGCACGAACGCTGGTCCAGCTGAGGCGCCAGGTGGAAATGGCTTGGCATGCCGTTCCACAGGACTACATCCAGCACCTCTACGATGGTCTCCATGGGAGAATTGCAGCCTGCATTGCTGCGAAAGGAGGATATTACGGTACTAGTTCCGACATTGTGCATGCTCTGTTGCCTGTGTCTATGTGCCTATGGTTCTGTCTGTGTGATCATGTGTTGTATCTGACCCCAGGAATGTGTATATAAAGTTTTCCATTCCTGGGACAATGAATTCACGGTGTTCTTATTTCAATTTCCAGGAGTGTATATATATTAATGTCAAACGGGTACAACGGTGTTTTTAATGTGTGAAGCAACATCCCGATTCCTCATATCAGCAACTCCAATCATTAAAAATATTTTTATTAATAATTTATGCAAAAAAATTAATTTAATCCTTAATAAGGTGGAGTACGCCTCAGTATGGTGTAAAGTTTCTGTACCAAATGTTCTAATATCTGGCGCTTCAAGCCACACGTGGAGGCCGTTTCGATTTGGAAGATCCGCTCATGCTGAAAGGCAGATGCGCAGTCCAGGAGTAAAGTACTTTTTTTAGCCTCGTCGACGTCGAGGTCAAAGATTCCGGAAACAAGAAACGAAAAGGAATTCGGCCATGACCTTTTGAAGCAACTATGCCGGCATTTACCTTGATTGATTTCAGGAAACCAGGAAAAGCTGAAATCTCGTTGTCCGGACGACAATTCGAACCCGCTCCCTCCCAAATGCCAGGCCAGAGCGTTACCGTTCCCCATCCACGCTCGGTAATGAAATACTTGTCAGCCGCCTGAAACATGTGACATGCCAGGACTCGGTAATGAATAATTGTCACGTTAATGCAATTGAAATTGTTGTTTTATTTCCCGACTGCGGTTCTGAATTTTTCATTGTACATATATGCTTATAATTGTACAGTGCTTCAGCATCAGTTATGTTTGTAGCAGCAGTATGTATTACAGGTGTTGATTGCATCTTTGTGAATAATTGTGTAATACTTTCACTGCACTGTGGCTTACACAGCAAACAAATGTAAGCCATCAGAAATCAATATATTACAGTGAAATGAAAGTGTTACGCAATTATTCACAAAGATGCAACCAACACCTGTAATGCAAACTGCTGCTACAAACGTAACTGATGCTGAAGGACTGCACAATTATAAGCAAATGTGACCAATGAAAAATAGAGGACCGCTGAAGATGCTTCAGAGAATTTAGTGTAACGCGGTCGGGAAATAAAACAACAAATTCAATTGCATTGGCGTGACAATTATTCATTAAAAAAATGATGGCTTGAAAAATTGTACTTTGCTTCCCAGGATCTGTAGATTACTGAAGTAGTTGCTTCGTGAACAACCCATCAAGTCGTGGACACCAATTAAATGTCCGCTTTGAGCTGAATCGTCGCAGATTGGTTGGTGGGTGCATTGCACCGCGATCTATGGTGTATATGCATGGGAAGAGATATACGGGACGCGACAGAAGACACCCATCGGCTGTCTTAAATAAACATCCCGGCTTTCGCTGAAGTAACCTAGAAAAACATGGAAAATCCAGATCAAGAATGCTGGAATGGATCCTCAAGACCAAATCCTGATGTATTCTAGTTTTTCTTTCTTTATAAATGCATCCTATTCCATTCCCTTATCGCCAATGTGAAAAAGAAGTAAATAAAAGAATTGGTTCAGTACCTGATTCCTATTTTCTTGATTTCTAGTTCATTCCCGGATATAAATGTTGCTGATAATGAAATGAATGTGTTGCGATTCTCTAGTAATAATAATAATAATAAACATATTGGCACTGAGGACTGTCAACAGAAGTGAAAACTTGAAACTATGAATGTCATACGCGCAACATGTCATACTTATATCAATATCATTTAATAACAACTCTTGGTCGTGATGACCGTGTGACAAGGTTACTATTAGGTGCGCATTCCGCCCCCGCCGTAGCCGGCTTAACCTAACCCGGCAATGCCACCAGGTACGGGGGACCTACAGTTTAACTTGGAATCCGAACCACGAAAGCGTTCTAGCGTACCTTACATCACATAGCAAGTCGTGTCAGAGGTAAAGGTCGGGTTAAGGGCCTATGAAAATACCAGCGGAGACAGAGATTCGAACCGGAGACCTTACATTCCCCACTCAGACACCTTAACCACGTAACTTGGAACCAGAAGGTTGATCGAATCTTTTCGAAGGAGACGAACAGCACAAAGCTATTGTGTCAGAGGCAGGAAAGCCAATTCCTTTCCTCAGAGGACTACAGTTTAGCGTGGAATCAGAACCACAGCATAGCTCATATAATCAATTACAACTAACAAAAAATTCCTGCTCACGCAGCGACTTGAGCCCGGGACTCGAGACGGCAACTTTCAAAAGTAAGAGCCTTAACCGTTGAACTACCAGACCGCCTTGTTATGTAGGACACGTGTGCTAAGTACTATCAAAATCGTATAAAACCTGTGGGTTTGTAGGAACAACGTTGACAGAAGTTATGTGAGGTGGGAAAGGAGGAGAGGGTTTAGATTTTTGTAAATCAAACGTAAATAATAATTTTCTATTTCTTTTAAAGTATTCGTATGCAAATATCCTTCAAAATATGTTAAAAAATGTTTGTTTGTATGAAGAACATGGGAAAAAGAAATGAAAAAGAAAACTATGATTTTTATATATTAGATATTAGTATAATCTATTATTTCACTGCACAACACGTCATACATATAGCAACAGAGATACTGTTAACATTAGCATGTTGGTGACGCTAACTCATAAGATTTTACCCAAACAAAAAGCGTCCAACGCGCATATTATACGTGCAACACGTCATAACACGTCGGCGCCATGAAGTCGCGAACTCATATATTTATCCCCATCCAAAAATCGCCCGACGCGCCTAAAGAAGTTTTCACATCAAAAAGTCATCAACTTCCAAATTAGCTTCTCGCGAGATCAATGCCTACAGCGTTTCAGGTCTTTCCAATCAAACTCCTTCTACATCACGTTTACGTTTTGCTTCACCAGGCTCTTCTGTGTACCTTCTCCAACGTCTCTCTTAACCATTTTTGATAAGGCTCCTCGCAGAAGAACAATATTCCAATCGAGATCGGCAAGAAGGTGGCGGAGAGAGAGAACATGAAACAGCAGGTTGGGCTGAAGCACAGAGAGGACGGCAGCTGCCTGAGGAGAGCAGGGGCCAGAGAGGCATGCAATGCCGAAGGACAGACATCACATCTCCGTCTCCAACAACGGACGGCGCGTTCCTACAAATCAGACATCGTGCGGACCTTCAGCAAACACATCAAGGAACAGCCGAGAACCGAGCGCGGTGGTTTAATGTTCTGGCCCTGCATTCGGGAGAAATCCGGTTCGTATCCCCGTCCGGGCATCCATATTTGGGTTTTCCATGGGTTCCCCAAATCACTCCAGGCGAAAGCTTCCTTCAAACGGCCATGGCCGAATTACTTCCCGTTTCTTTGCAACCTCCCCCATCCCGCCTCTAATGACCATGACGTCGATGATGCGTAAGCCGTAAAGCCATAAGAAAAAAAACTGAACCGTAGACACAATATTTTTCTATCAGTAATGCCTGATCACTTGATTGTTCCATAAGCGGCCATGACGAGATCTGTTTTATTATATGGTGTAAAGGTCCATGTCATGTTTCAGTTGCTTATATTTGAGATTTCTATGCACAGATTTAATAAATGTATCCACAGAGCGTAATAAATAACATATGGGCACACCTGTGTTAAATTAATAAAGGTAATAAAGTGTGGACAGGTTTTTCATTTGTATTCAGCGTCACCGTAATGAATGTGATTAAATCCTCAATATAATCCAATTACTGTTAAACAATTTGTTAATGGATTTTCATAAAAAGGAAAAAAATATATATATAACCACTACAAACACAATGCCTAAGGGTCGAAAGAATATACATAGGACTTATTGGCAGGACATTTAAAAGTTGTTCTAGAATAGTCCAGAGTAAGTTTTGCTTATTTTCGTAGCTGTGAACGAAATATGGATTGATTACTACCAGCCTTAAGTCAATAATTAAAGATAATAATGGGTTAGAGCGGGGAAGCTGCACGAAAAAAAAAGCGAAAACTATTTCTCTAGCAGCACAGTTGGAATGGCCCCGGAAAGGGGTGGAACAGCTATTATCGTAGTATATTATACATCTTCCCTGGATCACTTAATTGTTTAAACAGAAAAAAGATCCCACCTGGGGAAAAAGAAGATTAAGTTTGACCAAAACTTTTGTTATTGTGACCGCAAAAATTGTTGCATTTACACTACGAAATTCTTGCACATCCTTCCCTCGCTCCAGATTTGACTACCTCGGACTAAACGTGTTTCCGAATATAAGTAAGTGGGCAGAATAGGGACTATCATCAAAAGATGTGATTGGCGGGACAACTGTTTGTTTTGAAGAGCTGAATAAAAATCATACCATGAGGACCGGATAAAGATGCTCAACAGCGTTGGAATAAATGCATACGCTACAAACAGAGACCTTTCCAGGAAATAAAAAAGAAAGTTTGTCACCAAAAAATAATTGTTTAAAAAACATAAAAACCGCCTTCAAAAAAGCACACTAAAAATTTTAAAACAACTTTATACCTTGCTTAGAAGAAAGTAAATCTAAATGGATAATATTTTACATTACTGTTATTGAAATTTTTACATTAATTGGTTATTTTTGGAGTCGGTGCCAGCTGTCACATCGCGAAGATCGAATTACTGAACTTTATTTGGTGTTCGAGGAGAACCAAGAGTACGAAAAAAATTCCGAATATTTTACAGCATGTCGTGAGGCGGATAGTGTTATGAGGGAGATAGCTTAGGGAAACAAATTAACAATATTTTGATCTATGCCTCGGCCTCGTTGGTCATCCAGGCATATCTCTGGCGCTACTGTATCAGTTGGTAGACTGCATCATACAGTAAACACTTTATAGTTAGTATAATATCGGTGTATCATCTGTATGTTTCAGTTTTGTTCAAACATGTTTCTAGAATTATTTGTAGGTAAGTAGCAACATGATTTTTTTATATATTATAGTTATTTATTATTGTTTTTCTTGCTTTGGCTGTCACCGACTCCAAAAATAACTAATTAATGTAAAAATTTCAATAACAGTAATGTAAAATATTATCCATTTAGATTTACTTTCTTCTAAGCAAGGTATAAAGTTGTTTTAAAATTTTTAGTGTGCTTTTTTGAAGGCGGTTTTATGTTTTTTAAATAATTATTTTATTTTTAAATTTTTAGAGGTATTATAGTTATTTTGTATTTAAGTATGCCGAGCCTTTCTCATTTTCCTAACTTCCTGGTAGCTAAGTCGTTAAAGCGAATGCTTTTTAAAAAAAAAGTCTTTATTTATCATAACAACTTTCAGAATGGGGTGAATTCGATGCTGTGTTAAGGAATGTCAGTTTGTATTTTGGTCCAGGCTGTGTTTCGATTTAATTATAACATCTGTTAAATCAGCTGCTCGATAATCGAAACATGCAACATTTGGACATTAATGTATACCACATACACAAATCTGTCCCTGGAATATATCTTTTTCTTCCGGCATCACACAGAAAATATAGATTTTTAATTAGTTTTCACAACGTAAAAGCTTGGGGTCCAAGTTGAAATCTAAATTACATGTTGAGACATTAGGACACATTTATTTTATAAATTTTCTTCCATGACTTAAAAATAGCTTAATTGATATTTACGGGATTTAAAACTGTGGATTTTTGTAAAGAACATTGGAAACTATAAACGATGGGGGTTAAAGGGGAAGAGGGATTTGGCTTTGTATAACAAATGTAGACTGTATTTTCTGATTGATTTAAAGTATATGTTTTGAAAAATTTCTCTTGATATCATATAAAAATTGTAGGTA